>JXTC01000001.1:616864-636246 GCA_002914845.1 Trema orientale
CATAAAAATAAACATAAATTGCATAATTAAAACATAAATATTATGCACTAATATGATTTTATACATAAAATAATTCAATTCCATAAGCATGAAAAATATTTGCATATTTAAATGTATAACTTAATTTAAGCATCATGATAAAAATTCTCAATAAATAATTATTTATGTGCTAAATAGCTTAAACAAATATTGCATGCATATAACTAAATTATACACACATATTCATAAATTTAGGCACATAAAATATTCTGAATGAATTTGTTTTTTTATATAAATATGTCAATATCATAAAATTTCATTAATGAAATTAAGTTTCACAAAATAATATTCATTATATACTAAAGATAAGAATATTATTATTAAGTACCAAAGATTAATGAAATTTACACAAAGTATTGAAATTATGGCAAATTTTCACAAAAAACCGAATATTAAAATTCTGGAAAAATCCCTTTTTTTTTTTTTTGAAAAAATTGGTGCCCAGAAACGACGTGTCGTTTTCTAACCGAAGGGCTGCGTTTCACAGTGTGAAAACGACAAGTCATTTTTTGAGACAGAGAAAAAATGACAAGTCGTTTTAAGAAAACGACTACTGAATCTGTCAATATAAACGACATGTCGTTTTTTGAACTTAAGAAAACGACATGTCGTTTTGCCCAACGACAGAAACAAAACCCGAGTGTAAACGACATGTCGTTTTTCAAAACGACAGAAACGAACAGCGAAAAACGACATGTCGTTTTTCGTCGTCTTCAACCTTCAGCCGGGTCTTTTGACCCGGTTTCGACCCGACTGATTTTCAGCCCTCCGGATACCGATTTTAACGTTTGAAATCATAGAATTGTTAGAAAATCAGTTACCTAATGATTTTTAATCTTGGTTTTCATCAAAAAATTCCCAAAAAGAAACTTGCCATTTGAAAAAAAAATTCGGGTATTTTTTTCAGAAAACGTAACTCAATAAGGCAGAGGTATTTGAACCTGCTCTGATGCCAAATGAAAGTAAAAGAATGATCTAAACATGTTTCTAATATCATTGAAACATATAAATAATAAAATCGTCTAACCTCCAGCCATTGAAAACAGAGGAAAATTGCGGAAAAGTCGTTGCCCTGTTTCTCACACTTGCTCACTGTTAGTGATGGTGTATATCTCTAAAGTAGTAAGTAGTGAGAGGACCCAAAAGCTATTTATAGAGGTTCTCCATCAAAAACCTCTGAATACCAGTTTCGNAACAATGGCCATCATAGCCATTTACTGTTTGTACCGTTGCACCATTATAATACTAACGTTAAAAAACGTTACATTAACGTTAAAAAACGTTACATCTTAAACTAGCAAGTTACATGCCTTCAAGGAAAACAAATCCTTATGTGGCAATGCAGTATATTAGTTCTCGAATATGGTTGGTAACTTGGCAAATTAAGCTTTTTTCTTTCTTTTCACCCAAAATGGAAAAATTAAAAGATAAAATGGATAATTCTTTACTTTTTATCCTCAACAGTCAACACGCGGCTTTCCTTATATATTATTGACCGTATATACTTTTATACTAGTTTCAAGAGCACGTGCCTAAGGCACGTGGCTCCCTTGTTTGTTTTTTATTTTTTCAAAAAGCGACACTAACAAGATATATTTTCTTTTCTTTTCAAATATATATATTTTTTTTACTTTTTTTTTTCTATAGTGAGTTTGTTTTAAGAATAACATTAAGTAAATTTTTTTTTAGGAACACTTTTAGTATTTTATTTTGAAATGTAAGAAATTAAGTTCTTGCTTAGATTCACTTCTAGTTATTTGTTTAAATAAACTGAAAATAGAAGTAAAAATTTTGTTTTGATTTTTAATTTTTAAAAACAAGAAACATGTTTGGTAAACTTTATTTCACTACTTGTTTTCAAAAATAAAAATTAAAAAGTGCAAATAACGAATGATAAAATCATATAGACTTGCATTTGTGTATGCATATACATATATGAAAGTCGCATTTGTGTACAAATATTTGTATGTTCTTTTGTTTTTGAATTTTTTTTTAAAAAAGATAAAGGTATTAGAAATTTTTTATTACCACTTTTTTTGAAATTTTTGGCAATAATTTTTAAAAACAAAAAATAAGGTTGCCATGCACACTTCTAAAAAGCTTTTCTATTTTTCTGTTAAAAAAGAAAAGAAAAAACATAAAACGGAAGTGAATCTAAGTAAGTCCTAAATTGTTGTTGTTATAAGTTAATGACATGATGTAAAATAAATAATTAAATAAATAGAGAAAGTGGGTGTGAAAAATCTATAGTTTGTTCCCATTATATATTTTTTTCAAAAATGATAAATTATAATAAATACATATCACACTTATAAGATATAATAATAGGGCAGTTGGTGATTTTATTTTGAAAAGTAGATAGTGAAAACGTGTAAATATGTGTCCCTAGTAGATAGAGGTAAAATAATTTTTCTTTATTTATTAGCTAAACTTAAAGGAAAATAGAAAAGCAATCTAAACACAAAAGCAAGCAAGCATGTCGAAGATATCCCATTTTCCCTTCAAAAACAATGAGAAAAAAAAAGAAATAAAGTAAATGAGAACGTGTCATTATTAGAAGCATTTGCGTAGTTTTAATTAGAGATTAAAAAAAAAAAAAAAGTTGGTAAAACAGGATAGGCAGAGGAACCAGGAACGACACAATTCTCAATGCCCATCCACGCTTCTAACAATGATCGAATTTGAAGAAATTAAGAGATATTAAAATTACAAAAATGTTATTCCAAGTAAGATATAACAAAGTGTGTGCAAGGAAGCATGTCATTTTTTTGCCACTACTATGACTAAAATGGCAAGGACGGAACGCATTGGCCCCCTTATTTTTTTGGCAATTATACTTTTTACCCTAATTTTATTTAAAATAAGGTTAATTATTTTTTTATATTTTGTGTTTTAACTATTTGTTCAATTTATACTTTGTGATTTGGTTATTATTAATATTAACTTTTAAATTTGAAATTTGTAACAAATTTATACTTTTTTTTTGGGGGGTCAAACACTAATTTTGACCATTGAGTTTACTAAAATACCATTTTAAATTTTAAAGATATATATTTTAATACTTAATTTAAATTTAAAAATAATTAAAATAAATAGCTAAAAGAATAAATATTTAAAAAATGAAAAATCCTACAAAAATTATATATTATTTATAAGGGGATGGTTGCGGTAGGGGCGTCCTTACGTAGGGTCATGCCTTAATTACCGTTAGATGGGAATCTGTGGGGAATAACGGAAATCTGTGGAGAATCTATTTATATACAGATTCCCATCCAACGGTGAATAGACAGGGCCCTACGTAGGGGCGCCCCTACTGTAGACGCGCCCTATTTATAAAATTGTTTATCAATTTTATGTGTGTTTTAAATATGACTTATTTTAAAGGGCGCGTCTACAGTAGGGGCGCCCCTACGTAGGGCCCTGTCTATTCACCGTTGGATGGGAATCTGTATATAAATAGATTCTCTACAGATTCCCGTTATTCCCCACAGATTCTCATCCAACGATAATTAAGGCATGACCCTACATAGGGACGCCCCTACCGTACCCATCCCCTATTTTAAAAACTATATATTTACATTTTTAAAAGGTATTTTGTTAAAAATAATAGTTAAAATTGATATTTGACCCTAAGAATGTATAAATTTATTACAAATTCTAAATCTAAAGGTCAATATTAATAATAACTAAAATGCAAGTTATACATTAAATAAACACTCAAAATGCAAAGTATAAAAATGTAATTATCAATTTAAAATATTCACTTTTGTTCTTTATTTGCCACTATTAAATTTTTGTAATTATAGTTTTTGTCCTATATTTTACAAAAAAACAAATTCAATAATACCTCTCATATGACTTACTGTTTTTTTTTTCCTTTACTTATATTATTTGAAATACTTAATTTTACCCGTATTTTGGATAATTTTTCTTTAAACTTACTTTAAATATTCTTTTTAATTTTATATTAGTGTATGTTGACTAATGTGTTTCAAAATTAGCTAAACCAATTTAGTGCATTCCTTTACTAAAAAAATTTTTGCCTCTGCAAGTGGCATTCTACTCCATTACATATATTTAGAATTGCAGGAATATTATTGCTGTCAATAGAGAGGATTCTCAAATTGTTATTACATGCTGAAATGAGCAAAGAGTTGCGCAAATTGATCAATCTTGAAGCCCTATTCGTGTGTCCTTTTAGATAATGATCAGTATTTTTTTTTTAAGAGTGGGTATACTGTTACTCTTTTATTTTTCTCATACTTTTTTTTAACAATTATTTTTAAAAAAAACCTTGAATGAAATTACATTTTAATATTTAAATCAATGTTTCTTCTTCTAAAAAAATTTAGAGAGATGTTTACACACGTCTCTCTAAACTTTTTTCTAGAATTAATTATCAAACCCTCTTTCTAAATACCGTTCGATTTAAACAAGAACAATGATGGAATAGCATTACCAAGATCTCTTGGCTTTGCTAAGGGAATCCGGTTGAAATTATGAATGAAAATAAGAAATCCCATATATATTGACAAACCGGCTTTTTAATAAAGTTAAATAAGAAGAATTATAGGAGTGCTTCAACATCTAGAAAAACAATCGACACCACTAGATCGTCAATTATAACCATCCAAGACTACCGTTAAAAAAAAAAGAAAAAAAAAAAACTCGGATTAGAATTTACAGATAGAGGGCATGGATTTTCTACTCTACGTAATATAGAGACCAACCAAGAGACCAACAGAAAAAAGATATAAATACATAAAGAAAATCCCCTTTAAAAAGAAAACTCATGGTGGACAATTGGGTCGCTTTTTCATCGATACACACTGATTCTTTATTCCGCTACTTTGCTCATTCTAATTCCCCCCTTCATGAATCGGGGTAACAATCGCTAAGTTTGAAAAGGGGTGAAAAGTGCAATAAAAATAAAAATAAATAAATAACTAAAGAAGAAGTTTGAGAGAGAGAGAGGGGGCTGCAAGCTGGGTGTGAGTGGGAAGAGAAAAGATAAAATTAAATTAAATTAAATTAGAGGATATTTTTAGAATAATTAAGGATATATTAAGTAGTAATAAATTTTTTATTTTAATTATAATCGTGGGTTTAGAAATAATGTAATTAAAGCAGATAAACGGGTGACAACAAAATCACTATTAGAAAAAATACAAAAAGAGCATAAGTGATTTAGCCATGCATTCCACCCAATTTTTACCGTTGGGACC
Organism: Trema orientale; assembly: GCA_002914845.1. Taxonomy (NCBI): domain Eukaryota; kingdom Viridiplantae; phylum Streptophyta; class Magnoliopsida; order Rosales; family Cannabaceae; genus Trema; species Trema orientale. The sequence goes on from JXTC01000001.1 coordinate 622,129, forward strand.
ACTAATGAATTACGAGAAGGTGATCAGTACAGTTTTGATAGCTTAAATAGACACATTTAGTTCTCTAATATATCATTTGTGTAAAAGGGACAAATCCCTACGCCCTACTCAAGTTTCCAAAGTTGTATCTTAACTACATTTTTTCCCTGTTATTTTTCTAAATATCCCCCATATTGCTCCCACTCAAAATTATTTTTGGAGTTTATAACTTTATATACACTTATTTTTGTTTCCTGTGAATATATTCCCACTTAATGTCTTTTTTTTTTCCCTCCCCTCACAAAAGTACCCAAAACCTTCAGGTGTTGCTGCCACTTAATTTCTTTATACTTTTAAATTTCTTTATAGTTTTACGTTCCCTAGTTTTTACGGAAAATAATTATGAATAATGCTAGATATTGCACCTATTATCTCATCTTTTGAATACTAATATACAATAATTTTGTTTGCGTATTGAGAAATTTGAGAAATCTATTTTTAATGAAACTGACAGTGAAATTATCATAGAACATTTTCTACATGGAAATCCGTAGAATACATTGTGATATATAGAATGCAATTAAATTTTTTTTTCCTTACATCTTCATTTTTATTTAAGATTTTGTTCGCATTATGCTTCTATTGGAATGATGTCCAGGCTTGGACATCATATACGCGAATCCTAGGATCCATCACTATTCGTGCATATGGCCTGAGGCTAGCCCCTAGCAATTCCTGAGAAATGAAATAAGTTAGCTTGATTTATGTAGCATTTGATACCCACTTCCAAAATAATAATAATAATGATTTCACAATAGCTATAATTATAATTCTTCAGAAAATTAGTAATAATATTGATGAAAATTGGCTAGTTACATTCTGTAAATTATAATGAGACTTCTGAAATGTATCTTTAATCAGCACCGCATAGATTAGGCTTGCTTTTTAAATATCTTTTATGTTTCTCACGCAAAAGAGTCTCCTTAATTTAGTTTTCTCGACAAGCACGAAAAGATACAGTGATACTTTTCGTGGTGTATAATATAATCTTATATGTGATAATATGAGCATTAAACTGGTTGTCCGCTTGTTACTGGATTCGGGTATATTCGGCCCAAGATACTATGCTGTATTTTGGAAAATGGACCTGACCATGGACTAAAATGATTAGTTTAGGAGTATTTTGAAAAACAATATTTAAGTAGTATCAAAAAATTATGTGATGGGCACACAATTTTTTTAATAATAAAAAAGACAGATAAGATCCGGGTGGTGGAAATTTGATTTTTCATGGTATTTTTTTAAAAAAATTTGAAAAATCTCGAAATTTAAAATTGTTCTGAAAAATCCCGGATTTAATTATAAAAATATCACTTTCAAAAGTATTTAGAAAAATATCACTTTTTATTGATTGATGATAGGGGTGTTAAAAAAACTGCCAAACCGTGGAAACCGCCCAATCCAATCCAAACCGTCCAATCCGTGCGGTTTTTTTTTTTAAATGGCCGGTTACGGATTAGAAAATATAAAAACCGACTTGGCCGGTTTGATTTTCGGTTTTAAAAAAATTCGGACGGATTCAAACCGAACCGGCCAATAAGTTTGTATATGTATTTTTTTTTAAATATATATTAATAGTTTAAAATTTAAGCTTATTCATTCTAATTGAGTAATGATTTCTCTTAGCTTATTTAGGACTATGTTACTTAAGACTCTTATGATATTTTAGACTTTAAGTCTTGTTGTTGTGATATGTTTAAGATTAAAGACTTTAAGTTTACTATTCAATTTTGATTAAGTTGTAAGTTGTAACTAAAATTTAAGTTTACTATGACTTTCGATTTGGTTATACCTTTTAACTATGTTATGGTTTCGTTTTATATTTGGACTTTATATTTTAGATGAAATATGATTTTGATATGAGCTTAGTTGATATTATATTAATTCAAATTTTGTAAGTTTTCAAACCGCGGAAACCGCCCAAACCGGCCGCAAAAATGTAGGTGCAGTTTGGCCGGTTTGAATCCACAAACTCAAACCGCACGGATTGGTAAATCGGCCAAACCGCACATTCGGATTGGTTTCTGGATTGACGATTTAGACCGTCCAAACCAGCCATGAACACCCCTAATTGATGAGATACTTAAAGCAATTAGTCGAGTTACTTGAGGTAACTTGAATAGTTACTTCAAGTAACTGGATTGGTTACTCTAAGTAACCTTACTAGTTACTTCGAGTACTATTGAAAAATACCAAATTTAAAGAAAAAATGGTATTTTTCTAAGTATTTTTTAAAAGTATTATTAGAAATGTTATTTTTCTAATAATACTTTTAAAAAGTGATATTTTTCCAAATCAATCCGGGATTTTTCAAAAAAATTAGTCCATCCGGGATTTTTCAATTTTTGGTATCTTAGGCATGGAATTTTGTAAATAGCCACTTCCCAAATGCATCTCTATTTAGTTGGGCACCCAAGGGTGACATAGGGCCTCAAACCTTAGACTTAGGGTCGCACAATTTGTGACCATAAAATTATGATTTTTTTGCGACTAATTAATGGTTACAAATTATGTGACACCACACAGCTATGTTATACACTACTAAAGAATTCATTTTTCAAAACACTCTTATAAAAGTCATTTTGGTCCAAATTATTACTATTCATATCAAATTCCTTATATTTTTGGAAAAGTGCAAAAATACCAATTTATTAAGCATATTTTTAAAAATATTTATTTCTTTATTTTATTTTGCTAATATTTTTTATACCCATTTTTAGAGATTTGTACACCACAAACGTTTTATACGTGAAATGACATACCATGATATATTTCATGAATAGAAATTACACGTAAAAATCGGCATACATTTCAAAATATATACTATAGATATAAATTTAAATATAAATCATATATAAATTTTTATATTTTAGATGTATAAACTCACGTATTTTACACTTAAATGTATACCTATAAACGAGTGTTTTTAAAATAGAATAAAAAAATGGTATTGATGAAATATAAGTCACAAAAATGATTACTAGGCGTAAATTTCTCAGTATTTTGTTCGGCTTTTTAACCAAATGGCCGAATTTTGAATCATAGTTTGCAAAAAGGTCATTTTCAAACATTGTTAAAAAATGGCCGAATTTAAAAATTATTTGAAAATAGCCCTTTTTGTATTTAGTATATCAAAATATATTGATCTATTTTTTTGAAAATTGATTTTTTTTTTAAAAAAAAATTGATTTATTTTTTGAAAGATTGATATAATTTTTTTTACTTCATAAAAATTGATTTACTTTATAAAAAAGTATATCAACTAAAAAAGAGGAAATTTATCAAAATAAAATTATGAAATTGGACATTTATCAAACAAGTGTCAAAAACGGCCATTTTTAAATTTTCTAAAAAAAATGCCATTTCTTATAAATATTCCTTTTTTATGTTATTAAATTTTTACTGCAAAGCCTCTCTCTCAGTGCGGAAGAAAGACGGTCTTAATTATACATTGCATTAATGAATAGTGGCTATTCTTTGGGGAAATTAGATATTATATGGTGTTTCTGAAAAAAATTTGAAAAATACGGTAGTTTCCATTTTTTAATGTGCGGTACGGTTTTTATTAGAAAAATACCATTTTTTAAAAAAGATTTAAAAAAATATCATTTTTTAAAATAGTTTCTGATAAGTAATTTCTAGAAACTGGTAACTAGTAAATCAACGGTATTTATAACTGGTATATAACTGGTAACTAGTAACCAGTTTCCAGAAATCGGTAGCCATTAACTATTTTAAAAATAGTACTTTTCTAAATATTTTTTAAAAAGTGATATTTTTCTAATAAAAAGGTACGAAAATTGAGAAAAAGCATGACTTCCATATTTTTGTAATTCTTTTCGATTTTTGTAGGTAAAAATGTTAGAAACCCTTATTCTTTCCTTTGATTTCAATTAATTATAATTAGGCCCACCAATCACATATGGACTCGCACAATCTCGTATGATTGTGTTGGGTTCATTTATTTATTTAATATATGTGTGTACAAATTAAGACTAGTTATAGCACACGGGGTATGATTTATAATTTAATTATTTGAAACAGCGTACGTAATCTCTAAATAAAACGATGATCAATATAAAAACGGTTCTTCCTTTAGTTTATGATGGAAAAGACACTAGTAAAACGACTTGTAGTTTCTTTTAAAGATACAGACATAATCTTATGTCGTTTTCGAGAAAATGATACAAGGGAACCAAAATTACGACACAACAAAAAGAGGTCATGAGTAGCTCACCACAGGTTTTTACGTCAGTACGTATATAGATATATCTTCATCACATTACATGATCAAGTGGTGAGTTCGCTCAACAAACCATTCATTCATAATTGAAAGATTGTTCACCAAGAAAAGATCAAGACATACAACTCAGAAGGCGACAACCAAGACGTCCTTAACATGCTTCATTGCTTTTCTTGGCCATATGGCATGGGCCTTCACTCGCTAATACAAATGTCTGAGTGCTTTTTTTTTTTTAAAAAAAAAAAATACATTTGAGACGTATGTACAATTTAGACACATACTCTTCAAGACGTATGTACGGCATATTATAATGTAACATCTACAATATGACCAGTACGTCAAGATATGTATGTAGAATGTGGCTACCTGTGAGGCTGTGAGGTTCATTAATTTTTGGACTTCCTTAAAAGGCATTTTATTGATACTATAGTTTTTCTTTTTTTTCTTTTTTTTTTTTTTTAAAGATACGACAAAGCAAGCATATAATATAGGCGGTTCCCCACTGGGGATTATAAACACATGTTAGTCCCATTCCCCTATCACCATGATGATTTCGAGTAAGAAAGTTATATATTTATTGGAAATACTTAGATCTCTTTTATATTAAAACGAGAGAGAGAGAGAGAGAGAGAGAGAGAGAGAGAGAGAGAGATTATGATCCATGAAAAGGTTAATATGGAGTTAAAAAATTCGGTCGTGTTTCATATTTCATGGAAAATGTTGGAGTTAACAAATTTGGTCGTGTTTCATGTGGTCCTCTAGACTTAGCTAGTAAACTTCGATTATTAAGTCCTCTTAATGGAGAGTGGTAATCAGGCGTGGGAGCTGACCTCTGGGATAAGATAATAAGAAGATGCTCTCTACATGAGTCCGAAAGTTGAATTAATAGTAGTAAGAATTTTGAGAGAGCAGCAATTATGGGATCAAGTAAGTCATAAGTGTGAATGGGGTAAACGAAGCTTTGCTTTTGGAAAAAGTCGGTGGATATGGGGGTGGAGTGGAGTCATGATATATGCTCTCATGTCATAGAAATTGAGGGACATTATGTTATTCTGACTAGACTCTGTGTCCCACTTCGAATTTATTCCATACCACATTTACCACCTCCTCAAGTAACACATTATATATACATATATGACATTTCATATTCAAATGATCCACATTGACATTGATTTCAATATTCGTTTTAAATATATTTTTTAGTTATTAGTAGCTAGGGTTATACCGTTAAGAACTAACCTACTAAACGTGAACTATTGAGCTACTCATTTCTTTATAATTGAGGATAATTTTTTATAGTAATTATCCTTAATTCTTTAAATTAAAAGCGGATTAATTTCACTGCCGTGAAATTATTCTACTAGCTAACTTGACTCAGGGGAAATTCCTTCCGTCACTATTTCCTTTTTTTTTTTCATTCTTTTGTTAGAAAAATTGAATACATAAGTAGAGCTGTCAGGTGCAGCACGACCCATTAAAGTTGGACACAGTCGTATTTTCGTGACCCATTAAAGTTGGACACAATCGTATTTTCGTGTCATACTATACTATACTCACTTCTTAGTCGTGTTGTGTCATATCGTGCCCAAAATTCAAAATCACTAGCCCATGCTTAAATGTGTTGTGTCATGTCGTGCTTCATGCTATGTCGTGTCAACCCATGTGTTAGTCCATTTGGGTTAAATTAACCCATTTAATTAGTAAATTTTTAGTACTGTTTTATAAATATATTTTTTTTCAAACCATTCACATGCATACAAAAAAAAAAAAAAAAAAAATTAAATTTAAAAATAAAAGAAAAAATTTTTTTAATTCAAAAAAAAAATAGAATGAAAAAAAATAACTTGTGAAATACTGCTAATTATAATTGATTATAGATTGATTCCCAATTAGGTTGGTACTTATATATTAGAAAAATAATTTAAAATAATACATATTTAACTTGTTGTGCCTACGCTAGCATATCGTGTCGATGAGTCATGTCGTGTTCAGTCCATTGTGTTTAAGTTATGAGCCTGACATGGTCACATAATTGGACTGTAACTGACACACCCTCATATTTTAAGGTGTAGTAGTATGCTTAAACCGTGCTAATTAATAGGTTGGCCTGATATTGTTGACAGCTCTATACATAAGGAGACACGAGACCTTTCAAATAAACACGAAATAGGTTAATAGAATGACATATAACCCGATATATAGGTCCAGTTACAAATGGATATACTACTTTCAGCTTCAAATTAAGTGCCACATAATCTTAGTTACTCTAGCTAATTAACCCCTAATGCGTCAACTGGGGCTAGCTCAGTTGGTCCAAGGTTTGAGGGATGTGTGTGTGAGTTTGGGAGGGTCAGGGGTTCAAACCTTGGTAAAGTATGTGTGTGTTATTTTCCTTTAAATTTGTAATAAGTGGTGGATCATTAGTTAAGCCCCATTTAAAAAAAGAAAAAAAAAAAAAAAAAGAGCCCCTAATGCATATCCATCGTGATTTCTTCAATTAAAACTGACAAAACATTAAATTATAAGAAGAGAATATGTCCATGTCATTTGCACGCAAACTCAAGATGCATGTCAAATAATGTTTGTTTACTTTCTCTTTTTATAAAGAAAATCACATTTTTATTAAATAAAATATTTAATATTGTATGAAAGCTATTATAATTATAGTTCATTCAAAAAAAAAAAAACTATCATAATTATAGCTAGGTCCTGACCTATTCCTCTTAGAAAGAAAATCAATGATTACATTAGATTACAAATCAAAACCCTATGTGTAGAGAAATGCAGACAAAATGGTGGCTTTTTTTGATATGGGCGGTTGTTGATATGTGGAAAAGCCAAACAAAGAGCACAATCCCACACTTTAAGTGGTCGGCTGACCTTAAAGCCCGGAACACATCTGAGATTGAAACCTTATCTCCAACACACTACAACCCTCCATCATTGCCTACTTGTACGCTTAAACTCCATTATACAATCATCACCATCATCATCCTTTAGAATCAAATTCCCCATCATGCCAAATCATTTGTGGGGCCACTATTCCCTATCTCTTGCCGCCTCCATGAAAATGGAATCACCGAACCCAATTGTTGTTGTGATTTTTTTTAATCATTATTTTTCTTTTTGGTTCTCAAATTACACAATAGACTCTTACTTTTCAAAATTAATTTTCCAAACTAGATGTGGTAGAGGTGAGATTTAATCTTACGTGTTGAGGAGATTCGAATTTACAATCTTTATTATGCATTGGAATTGTAGTTAATTACCTTCAAATTATGCTTTTACGTAACGACAATTTAATCTTAATTTCTTGATTTGTATGCTAACATTAACTCAAGTTGGCAAAATCTTTTATTTTGTTAACAAATTTGGTATTTCACATTACGAAAAAAGAAAAAAGAAGAACAAGGAAAAAAAAAAAAAAAACTATAGCTTATTAGGTACAATCAATTGTACAAAATGAGACATATGGGGTGGCGACAAAAACACCATCATTAGTGATATCGTAGATATTCTTTGTTTAAAATATAAGCATTCCTTTCCTCCTTTTACTTTGTCGTCTGGATTAGTGAGGGATTACGAATATGTTTTCGTTTATTATAATCCAAATTATTCCTAATCATCTCACTTAGGTCTACAAATTCATTATTGATTTGTCCTACTGTGTCAGGGTCAATGTCTATCTATTCGCACTAAAAAGCTTATCGATGAAGGCATGGATAATCCTACATCTTAGTATATTGTCCCCTCCTTAAACTAACTTTTCATGACCTAAAAATATTGCAATTACTTTTTCTAATTATGTCTATGTTTGTCTCCGGAGAAGTACTATTCTCTTGAAACGAAAATAAAATTACTGTTAACCTAAAGATAAAAAGTTCACTACTACACACCATAACGGTTACATGTCTAATCCGAAATGTTATTGTATATATATTATATTACATTAAATCTATAATTATGACTCACACAAAAGGTGCATTGAACTTACAGATTCGTCGGTGGATCAGCCGTACACAAAATAAAGGTATCATTTTCCATCAACTATTTCACGAAGATGCTCTAAAATTAAAATTTAAGTAAGATTTATAGAGATTATAATTATTACATTTTTATATTAGCTTCTGAATATAACTTGAGGTCACCAAACGCCAATTTTATTTGGATCCATTTATTTAAGATACTAAAACTGTCATAAATTTATACCTCAAAAATAAATAAATAAAAAACTGTCATAAATGAAAGAAAATAAACAAGAAACGTCCGGTTGAGTATAAAATTTTTTTGATATGGATAGTACGTACACCATTGCATTTACTTAATTACTATAGCAAGTACTTTTATTGTTCAAAAACTCGACATCAACTTTTACGGCAAAGATCCTTATGATTTATGAATCATATTCTGGTACCATTATACCTTTATAATGAGATTTCATTAATGGTGTCTCCGGAGGTTACTCTATCAACCCCAATATTTATTCTATATTTGATTGGAATATGTGTAGGGCCACTACAGAGCACAGGGTCTTCAATCCCTATAAATGTAGTGCATTTCGCTTTCTCTACTGCATATGTATACATACATTTTCATTGACCTGTATATAGCTAGTATTTTTGCGTATCTTTTAAGAGAAACAACACTACAGTTATCATATATACCTAATTTCTTTTGCTTTTAATAATTCAGTTTTTTAATTCCAAAATAATATCTTCCAAACGGTATACTTGCAAAATGTGGAATTGGAATAATTTGGTAAAACGCATCTTAAACTCATCATATAGAAGCATTTTGAAGATGCCAAAATGTTTCAGCCCCATATATTCACTTAATATATAGAGCAAGATACAGTTTCATGAGTGACATATTGCGCACAATAGATACAGAATTCATGAGTGACATATTGCGCACAATTTGGTGGACTTTAGTGGATTGACATGGATTCCAGGTCAATCATCAAACTTCAAAATAATATATAAAAGCATATACCCTCCGGCTGTCTAGAGTATATAACATTTTGATATTTTATTTTAGAGTCACCCTTCTTTTTTTTATCCCTACCTCTCTTCTAAATAGACCACTCTTTAGAATTTAAAATTAGAACATTCTCTTAACACACTCTTTAAAAGTTTTACATTCCAAAATTAGTCATCAATAAATAATTCAAACAAAATTTCTTTTCTACATCTTTTGGAAATCCCTCATTCATTTGTCATCTTCTTCTTCGACCTTTTATTTTGATCATCCCAATAATCAGCATATTTTAATAATTATTTTTAAGGTTCTTGAGAAATGGGGAGAGAGCTAGAGTTTTTTTGAATTACTTTTAGGATTTTTGAGATTTAGAGATAGTTAGAGGTCTTCAATTATTCTTTTAGGATTCTTGAAAATTCGAGAGAGGAGAGAGGTTGAGTTCTTGAATTATTTTTAGAGTTTTGAGAATTAAAGAAGGAGAATTAAAATTCTTGAATTATCTTCTAGGATTTTTGAGAGAAAGATAGTTAAAATTTTGAATTTATTTTATATACACCTATCACTATATAAACTTCATTTAACCAAAAGTGTTTTCATTATTTAAGATCATTTCCAATGGTTTGTTTTATTGTTCATGTTTAAGGGGTGTATGAAGATAATCAGTTAAGAAAGAATATTATAATTATCTAATATTATTTATGCTATTCGTGTTGTCTTATATGAGGTTATTTTTGTCCTTTAGAAATTAGTAAGTACGGTTATATTAGCACCCTACCAAATTTTACTTTATTAAAAAAATGTTAAAATTCCATTTACTTCCATATAATTCCTAAAATACCCCCTTCTCTTTTCTTATGTATGCACACCTCAAATCTCACTTGAAGGCCGTCAACTCTTCGTCTCTCGCTCCTCCCATCATGTTTCATCCTTCAAATGCCCACTGAATTTCCTTAATTATTTTCTTTTTTTTTTGTTTTGATTGATGCAAAGAATACTTTTTAACAATACAAAGTGAAACTGGTATACAGGGATCAAGAAAAACTACTAAGTAGTAAATAGGAACATTAGCGCAAAAAAAAAAAAAAAAAAAAGCCACTAATCAAAAAGGAAAATTAAAATAAACACCAAACAGTTAAAGTTATTAACTTTATTGGTATCGATATAAGTAGTTCGATATCGTATTGATGGTTAAGTTCCTTTCCCGTTTGTTTATGCTTTTTTCTTTAATTTATATTTTTATACATATTTCAGAGTTTATGTTAATAATCAGTGAGGTCTACGAGTACAAAGTATGAAGGAAATACAATTTTAATTGTGTTTAAGAAAGTGAAATAATTTGTTTATGTGAGAAATTCATGCAAATGATCAAGTATAGAGTGAACTTTTTTAGTCTCGGTTTACTGTTTCTTTTCTTCAAATGGGGTGCATATATCAAATTGTCCTTTGTAGTCTTTTTGATTATATATAAACTTATAATTAAAATTCTAAAAAAGAAGAAATTAAAGGGTGCCTTAATGCAAAAAAATTACGAGTATAATCGTCCATTAGTAATTGACAGGGTGGGAAGAGAAAAAAAGGTGTCAACAGAGCCACCATTGTGATAGATTCAATTCACAGGGTATAAAACCAAATATTAATTTGCAATGCATTTCTATATATGTACCTAAAAGGGAATAAAGTTGTTCAAACTTCGAATGGGAAAAAATGGGATAAAGTTGTCCACGAATTAGGTATTAAATTTAGTACTTAAATTTGTTCTAATTTGTTTAGCTCCCGTGTTTAATTCTTCTGAGAGTTCCAAACTATATCTAAGAAGTGGACCACTATTTATTGTTTTATTGTTTTTTTTTTTTTTTTTTTTTTTGGAATAAGGGATAGAAAATTTGAACCTTAAGCCTCAATATTAAATATGTGAGGTGGTTACTAATTTGCTAAATCTGTGACCACAACCTCTATTTGTTTAATAAACAATCGACTAAAATTTAAACAATTATATATTCTAACAAACTACTAAAAAAATTGATTTGAATTATTCAATCAATAATGATACCAATCTATTCATATATTTCTATAATATATATGGGTATCAATCCAATATATATTATTTTGCCTAATAAAAATTTACCACACACCCTTTTTCGGTTGAGAGAGAAAATTATTAAATAATAGATATTTATTTTTATTTTTTTTCTAATTATTCAAATTATGGTAGTCGTTAGATTAATGATCCAATGGCTAAAAAAAATACATAGGTTTAAAAAAAATCTTATTGGATTAAGAACCTATATATATATATAGTTGCCAATCTAGTAGGTATTTTTTTACCGTATTTCTTTTTTAGCAGTTGGATCATAATTTAACGACTACCATAATTTGGACAGTTAGGAAAAAATAATAAAAATAAATACTAATTATTTAATATTTTTCTCTCTCCAACTTTTGTCATAAAAAAATATGCATGATGGATTTTTATTGAGCAAAACAATACCTATGGATATATATAAAAAAAAATACCTACTAGATTGGTATCCTATATATATAAATATATAGAGAGAGAGAGAGAGGTCTCGTTTGGAGGACTGGATTAGCTCATGGGACTGAACTCTTTTGTCCAGTCCCTTGTTTAGTCCTTGAAGAGAATTAGACTAAAGAGTCTGGTCCTTAATTTAGTCTCCTTGGCACTGGACTAAATAAGCCCACCGAGAACTTGGGTTCATTTAGTCCCAGCCAAGGGACAAATTGATTAGTTTATTTTTCTTTTTTTTTTAACTTTTTTGGTTAATTTTTTCTTAAGATATATTTTATCTCAAATTTTTCCTTAAATACTATTTTTTTTTATAATGAATTTTTTATACACATTATTTTTCTTAAAAATAAATTCAAAATATAATTATTTATTTGACTATAATTTAACTTTATCTCTCATGTATATGAAATACATATATATTTATATTTTATAAATAAATTAATATGAATAAAAATTTATTAAGAAATTTTTTAATATATATTTATATTATAGTCCCATGTTGCACCAAACACAATATAGTACTAGAGATCTAATCCACTTCAATCCAATCTAATCTTAATTAATAATTCATTTCAGTTCAGTCTAATCCTACTTGATAAATGAGCTGATAAGTTTTCTGAGCCCCCGTAATGATTGTATTAGCGTCAACAGTACTATGAAAAAGCCTTGCGCTAGTTGCGTAATTTAATTCCATATTTTTATCTGAGTACCGACTCAAATCTCCAAATAAGAGTGCAACGAGTTCAATGACTTTTATATGAGACTATTATCCATCGCTAACAAAATTTGATAGATAGCAATGTCTTGTTAGAGCAAATTAGATATGTCACGACCTAAAACCCGGGCCAGTGGCAGAAGGAGAATTTCACAAAGATGGGAAAATCCTTGATTTATTTTGAAAAATGTCTAAAAAATTTGAGTTTTGTAAACAGTCCATTATAATAAAGTATTTAGANGATGGCCTCTTACTCCTCTTGATCACCGAGATCGCACTGAACACCACCTGAGGAGGAAGGTAGGAGGGGTGAGCATACAATGCCCAGTAGGAAAACAATTACCTCGATCAAAAATATTTAAGTGATGGAAAATTCCTGCATAGTTAGTTTAGTCCAAAACATACATATATATATATAATCCAAACCGAAAATCCATATATATATATATATATAACAGTATAACCAGAACCAATCAATCCATATGCACATGACATAAATCAACCCATACCCATGAGCTCTCATCCTCTCATCTGTGGAACTCAGGATGATGGCACTAAGTATGCCTAACAGCCTGCCTGACACCTAAGCCCATACCCGGAGGGGACACCCATGTGTCGCCTACCAAACCTGAAGGGGCAACCGTATTGCCTACGCCTACCAATGGGGAGGTAATCAGAAGTAACAAACCCCGCGCGGGTTTACGAACTCTGCACCGACGATGGGGCACGCAGCGCCACACTGTAAACCCACGATGCTAACATGATGCTCATGTATAATCCTATGACACATGCAATACAGAACTGAAGTGTAAAAACTACTGTACTCTGGTTTTTCAGTAAAACATACATAATAGAGTTTTATAGAAAAACGGGCAGCGTAACGGCCCTATTTGTAATATACCCAAAATAACCTGCACTCAGAAAATTCTCAGAGCAATACAGCATATCCATCACACAATCAAATTCCCATCACAGATATTTAAATCTTCTAAAAATCACATTTGTTCACATATGTTACAGAAAATAAGTTTTATTCGAAAACGATATAAAACAGAGGTAATTGAGTCCCTACCTCGACCGAAATAGCGATACCACGCTATCGAGTCCTCGAGGCGTCGTTGACGATCACCCGGAGGGTCGGGAACCAATTCCGAGCCCTCGATCGTCTTCTTGCGAAAAACCAACTTCTCACTGGAGCTTCAATTCCACAAACGGACCTCTTCGTTGAATTCTTAGCACCCAAAATAGCTAGGTTAGACATCCAAATTGTCCAATTCGGGCCCGGGCCCACACCGGGCCGGTGGCACGCAAAACGAGGCAAAATCTCGACCGTCCGATCATGATTTTCGTGCCGATTATCAAATAACACAATATATATATCAAACTTCTCTATTTTCCGAGTACATTCCAAAAATGAGGTCAAAAACACAATCTAACGGCCGGATCGAATACTAAAATTCAAAACTCAAAATACTCACAAATATTTAAAAATGGCATCTTTTGATCCGGGCAAAATGGAGTTGAGATATATATACCTTGACGTTCGTGACGACGATACGAATCCAACGGAACCGGTTTCAGGCGAAATGGCGGCCGGAATCTTCGCCGGTGGCCAAA
>JXTC01000001.1:642858-654712 GCA_002914845.1 Trema orientale
CTTCGGTCGTTCCTCGGCCGAGAGAGAAAGAGGGAGCTGGGAGAGGGGATCAGGTGAGGGAGAGAGAGAAAAGAGAGAGGGGGAAAACAGAGGCACGTGGCCCTGTGGTCATTGGGCAGTGCAATTTTCTAAAATTGCACATAAGTCCTAATTTTCAAACTTCTTGCAAAATAGTCCCCCAAGTAATTGCAATTTAGTCCTTCCTTCAACAAACTTTTGCAAATTAATCTCTCCATTATTTTATCCGGAAAATTATAAAATGTCCAAATTACCCTTGTAAAAATTTGGGTTTTTACAAGATATCTATCAAGTCTGTCTCTTCTAATATTGGCACCAGAAAAAAAAAAAAAAAAAAAAAAGTCTCTCTCTTCTAAGTACTTAATTTACATTTAAATCGCGTGCATCATGCTGCCTGCGGGATAACTGAATATAGAAAGCGTCCAGCATTATCATGGATTAATATTCATTCCACACACACAATATATTGAGAAGTATGCAAGTTTGTGTAGCATGCTCGTTTATGTACGTGCGTGTATAATATATTCATTAAATACTAAAGAAAGTTAATTAGAACTAATAACGAATCAACTCTTAATTTTTTTGCTCACATTTATACTATTATTCTTTTGAATAAAATACCAGGAATGCTGACTTTTATCTTAACTTTTTAATATATCAATTTATGCAACATATAAAATGTTACTGTTCAATTGATGAATATTATTAAATTATTAAAATACTACTAAATTTTGATATGATTTGATGAATGGAATCATCATGTATTTCCAATGAGTGGCAATGACTATGTTCTAAGTTCTATAATATACACAGAGGTCACATTTATTGAGTTGGGATCGTAAAGAAAAAGTATATAGAGAAAGTGTTTCTTTTTCTCATTCATTTATGCTTTTACTTATGCACAACTATGAATCTTTTAATGGCCAAGCTCAACGTAATTAGTGAAATTGAGAAAAGAAAAAACCCTAATAGTTTATTGATTTTATATTTCATCTAATTTAAGTAAGTAATTGTGGAATGACTTAATTATATGATCTACATAAATAATATCATTAATATCTCGATAATTTTTGTATAAGGACTCTTTAGTAATTGATTAAATCTGCATCACTATTTTAAGGGCATATTATACGCACGTAATTAAATAAAAAATATATATTATTTATGATTGATTTTTTGTCTCATTACTTCTCTATGTCCTTTTCTTGGGTTCTTTTCATTACAAAATAGTACACATGCTTGAAGTTGGCTAATTATGACTATCAAAATTGAAATATACATTTGAATTATAAAGTGAAAAGAAAACTGGAAAGTGGGAAAGAGAAGGTGAGCTTGCCGAATCATCATTCTAGCTTTCCAATTATGCGTGCTTGTCTACACCAACATTCCATGTGGTTCCACGTATGCCATCCCATTCCACAGAATTAATAATATCCAAAACACACACATTAACATTTGGATACTGGCCAAGCAAGGAGTGAGGGGGAGAAGCATAAATCATTCCTTTGTGTTTGGTCAACCTATGAGGACAAAACGACATGGCAATTTAATTATTTAATAATTGATCAATGTATCAACGCCAGATTCGTTCTCGTTACTCTCGTTTGTTTCCTAATTAAATTATTATTATATATAAATATTAGCCCCACACATCCCACCATCCCTAAGAAGATCAGTACTTCGTTCCTTCACACTCTTCTCCTCCATTAATAATATTTCTTTCTCTATATATTATACGTACACTTTTATATATATATATATACACATATGTAATTGTGAGCTGCCACACAAGTACTAAACCTAGACCTAGTAATAATAGCTTTTTGCACAGATGGGTTCTAATGGAGTTTTCAACACTGGCCTTGGTCTCGGCCTAGGCTCAAGCCACCACCAATACAGCCCAGCTGATCATCATCATCATCATCATCACCATGATCAGGAAAACAAGAAGAAAATACTATGGTTGAAATATGATCATCTATTGCCGTCTCTTACGCTAGGGCGCCCATCATCATCATCATCTGATGATCATCATGATGATAATCATATTGTTGATCAAGCATATCAAACTACTGAGGTATCAGCTCATGATGTGCATGGAGTAGGGGCTTCTAATTCTCATAGTGCCGTTTCTTCTTTTTCTAACTCCTCCACTAGTCTCAAGAGGGATAGAGATCACCTCGGCGGCGGCGGCGGTGGTGGCGGCAGCGGCGGCGGCAGTGGCGGTGGCGGTGGCGAAGACGTTGAGGTAGAAATAGAGTTGGAGAGATTTTCAGGTTCCAGGGTAAGTACTACCGAGGAAGATGAAGATCAAGCTAGTCCAAGGAAAAAACTCAGACTCACAAAAGAACAATCTGCTGTTTTGGAAGACAGCTTTAAAGACCATACCACTCTCAATCCTGTAATATACCCTTCTTTATATATATCTGTGTATATATATATATATATAAATTTTGTCATCCAAATCAACTAATTATAATTAAATTGTGTAACGTTATCTGTGGTTATTTTATTTAGTTTCTTTTTTCAGTTTAAATTTTCAAAAATTTAATTGCTTCTTATTTAATTATTTGAATTATTAATTTACTGAATATATAATTAATGTTCTTACAGAAGCAAAAGCAAGATCTGGCTAGACAACTAAATCTACGGCCACGACAAGTAGAAGTATGGTTCCAAAACAGGAGGGCTAGGTACGTAATTTTATGAACCCAATTTTGATTATTAACAATTAATTTATATGATCAGGATCTTAGTTTTCTCAAATATTAATCTTAATTTTGCACGAATTAATTAAAATAAGTGTAATTTATTAATAAATTGACTATTAAAATTCAGTTACTAATTTATTATTATTTATATGTAGGACTAAGCTGAAACAAACTGAGGCGGATTACGAGCTATTGAAGAAATGTTGCGAGACACTCACAGAAGAAAACAAAAGATTGCAAAAGGAACTACAAGACCTCAAATCACTGAAACTAACGGCGCCGCTTTTGTTACAGTTTCCGTCGTCCACGTCAGCCACCCTAACTATCTGCCCTTCTTGTGAGCGAATTTGCGGTAACGGCGGTGACGGTCCTTCTTCAACGAGTCCTTTTTTAAAAATTGGAAAAAAACCTCACAATTTCTCCAATATGCCCTTCACTTCCACCAATACTACTACTACTAGTACTCCTCATCCCTCTGCAGCTTGCTAGGCACCCAACAAGACCGTACAGAACAAGGGCGCTGTTCATATTTTGTATAATTATTCAACTAAGTTTATTAATTATAAGTTAGCTAGCTAGCTCAGACTCATAGTTGTAAGAATTAATTAGTTTAATTAGTAATCTTTCTCTAGGGATTTACATGAGTTATTTATACTTTTTTGTATATCTTATTATTTATAGATTCATGTTCTTGCTTAATTAATTAATTAATTATGAGATGATTTTTTTTCCTTCTTTCTCTTCATGTGTATCATGGTTTGTATGTATAAATGTATATATGAGGCTGCAAGCACAATGATTTTGAATGCAAATTTAGGTACAATATTTTCCGATTTGTACCATGGACTAATTACGTTACCGGTCCCACTCTTAATAAAAGCAAGTACGTATATGAACTTTCCGGTAAAGTTGGTGCGTGACCCATCACACATCCTCAAAATGGACAGTATACATATGATAATGCATGAAGCCATGGAGATGGCTGTACCTCTCTTTGTGGAGGGTTTAATTAGTGGTGGGGCGGCGCATCTCAACTAAATTTAGTTTCTTTCATCGCTAGCAAAAGTGACAAAAGTGAGATTAGTTTTATTTGTCTATGAACTTTTTACTATTGGTCTCGTGAAGTTGGATACAAATACACCTATATAGTTACTGTTGCTTATAGCCTAATTAATATATAGTTACCATCTGATCGTAACGTACTTCTAAATATTCATCAAGTCTCAAGTTTTGAATTTCTACTCTTTATTTTTAGATTATGGCCATACAAATAGTCGCGCTTCATTAAATTATATGCCTAATAATTAGTACCATTTTTTCGTTGATAGATGGTTTTAGTAGATTACCCATGGTCAGTGCATACGCACAGTTGCAAAAATTATGGTGAATTTAGTACTACTTCATTTCGTAGCTTATAACCTAATAGCCCTCTTTACTTTTTATTGTTTATTTTTTGAGTGGAATAGCCCTCTTTAATTTAATTAAGCTAATTATTACATTTTGCCTTGTTTGTCTTCCTCTGCACTTAATTCAAGTCGTATAATATTCTTTTGATCACTCTTTAATTTAATTGAATCCAATTATTATGGTATAACTCAAGTTATTTTTTTCTTCACAATACCTGAAATTATCAAAATAATTCAGTCCAGTTTTAGTTATTAGCAGTGACGGAGCCAGAATTTTAGTTTAGTGGGGGGCTAGAAATACATTTTTTTCTATTTGGAGACTTATTCTATATTTTGTCTATTTTGAGAAGGAGCTTTTATATACAATTTAAGTATAAAATTCTAAATATATATAAATATTTAGGTATTTTTTTAAAAAAAATATAAAATTGAAGCCTTCACTGGGCCTGTTGTGGCTCCGTGACTGATTATTAGTCTACTCATTATAAGAACTAATCTCCGGTCTGATTTCTTTTTGGATATGTTTAGTAATGCCTAATAAAAGTAATATAATTAGAGGGAATGATTTAAAAATTGAGTTAATATCCCTTCTTAATAAATTATACTAAGTATATGAGAGATTCTTCAAAGCTTATACCTTAATTACATAAGAAAACAAATAGATAGAAAAGGGAAACATCTCTTATACTGAGCATTCTCATTACTGATTGTAATAAGCGTAGACTTTTACTAATCATCGCCCTGAATCAAATAGCGAAATATTTTCAAGCAAAAAAGAGACAAAAATAAATAAATAAATAGAGAACCTTAAATGTACACGTGCATCAATTGATAACGATAATCTGATTAGCAATCTTAGCTTGGCTTAAAAGAAATGAATGTATGTATAACAATAAGACCTGTCCTTTCAGGATACAACGGGTCATATCACATATGCACCCATGTCTTCCAGTCGAGTAGTCTCTTTCTACAGAGTTCTATTTCAAAACGTTGGGCTTGGGCCCACTCATGCCTTCCCTTTCGTCCCATGCAATGATGCGACAATTATCATAGCACGACCATCGTCCTTTGAATGTGTAGTATATCATAACCTAAAAATTATACCATCTAGCTAGATTGATCAAATTTACATAAAAAAAAGTAACAAAGATAACGAATTAAATTGGTTGAGACTTGAGTATATACGTAACAATGGAGCAGTGTATCTAGCTACATTTACGTTCATGTGGACGAGCACTATTTTTTGACGAGAGAAATTTTTTTTTAAGAAACATGTGAAAGGATATTTATTTATCATTTATTTCACTTTGAAAGAAAATTAAAATTAAAAGCAACGCTGTAATTTAAAAGCAAAGCCTTTATTTTCCAGTACTGATCTTAATAATATAATATATGTTCTATACTAGGCTATGTATTTTTATTTTTTTTAAAAGTGGGGCTTAACTAATGACCACCACTTACTACAAATTTAAAAGAAAATAACACACACACTCTACCAAGGTTTGAACCCCTGATCCTCCCAAACTCACACACACATCCCTCAAGCCTTGGACTAACTGAGCTAGCCCCAGTTAGCTACTAGGCTGTGTATTTAATTCTTCAGAGGGCAAAAATATGTACTAATTAACTAGTTTATTACGAAATACTATCTTATCTTCTCATGCTTACAGATAAAAGGGGTTTTAAAAAAGTGCCTAGCATTAAAAATAAAAAAAAAGTACTTCATTCAAAAAAGAAAAAAAGTGCTACCTTCCAACTCTCACAAATTGACAATATAATGCACTTATATTGCACAGTGTGAGAGTGATATTTTTGGCTCTATCGTTAGAGTTATAACAAAGTTAACTAATTAATTACGTGAATTACAATTATAAAATTAAGTAAAGGGTGTTTCACACTGAATGACAAAAGGTAAAAGAAGTATGAAATTAAAGAAGTGCTCAAAGCAAGCAAGCCTATGTGATCTCCTAGATAATCAAGATAATTAACTATAAAGGAGGGGAGAAAAAAAGATGATAATCTATTTGTACTCTTCTGGCGATGTTCTGCTGCAACATGCGTATTTATTATTTAATACCTTAAGTAATAATTTAATTTTAACATTTCAATATTAGGGTCAGTTTAGTATTGTTGTGCTGTGATGCAACTGTGCTGTGTCTAAAGTTTTGTAAATTTAATATACAAAAATGCTATATTATTTAAAAGTAGTATTTAAGTATTTGGTAAACTATAGATTATGTGTGCTGTAAAGTGACATTTAAATAATTTATATTATGGAAGTAGAATCAGCTTTAAAAAGTAATTCTTATTTTGCTTCTTAAATTCTACTTAAATTAGTGGTTACGCAGTAACTTTTAGAACTTACTGACCAAAAGCAGAAATTTACCAAATGCCCCCATCTCATTCCCGATTTATTCTCTAATCGCTTTTAAAAGCTAAAAGTAGCAGGCATAATCAATTCTAAATGAGCTTTTAATATTTTCAATTTCCAAAAGACAAATTCCGGTGCTTAAATTAAGAACAACATTTTTAAAGATAGCACAAGTATTATTTGCGATTTGCTAATAGAGATCTAAACCGATACCGTTAAAATTTCTCTTTATTCTAATTTTCTTGCTTTTGATTTCGGATAGATTAAAATTAATCAAATGTTAAATAAATAATATGTATTCTTTGTCACGTAAAGTAATTGATGTATAGTCAATTTGATACGTCATCTCATGTTTATATACTTATAAATAGAGATAAGTGTCACTCCAATTGGGTATGGAGAGGAGACCAAGTTATTGGGCGCCTGGGGCGTCAGGTTTGCGTGGTTGATGACGATATGAATTAGGTGGGCTTTTTACCCAATCAGCCTTTAACTATATATATATATTTATTTATTTAATTTTGCAAAATACCGTATCTATGTAAAAAGAAATAAAATATCACCGCCATGAAAAAAATGTTGGTTAGTGATCATTTGAAAAATGACCAATGTCGTGACTCATGAACAATTATAAATAAGATTATGATTTTTTTTTCTTTTTATTTTTCCCTGGACCAATATATATATGGATCTTGTGCTGTTGCATTGTTGCGCGTTCACAAATAGTAATAATTAGCTAGAAATTGTTTATCTGCTCTAACTTCTTTTAATACACTAGGTGGGCCGCACGTGCTTTGCACGTGCAATGTTTAACATGTATAGCAAAAAAAAAAAGTGTAGTAAGTGTTGATGAATCGGCTAGAAGGAAAAAATTACTTGACAAAATTTGAATAGTAAAGAAAGAGCGACCAGCTCTTTTATGTATAGTATAGATATTTCAGAAATAAGTTAAGAAATAAGTTATGAGTCATGACTCTTTATTCTGAATATATATTTGCAGACTTTGAGGGAAAAAAAATTAAAGAATATAAATTTGCAAACCTAATCCAGTTTTTTTTTTTATTTTTTTAATATCTTCAATTTCAGCATTGACAATCAAGAACAGGCCCTCAATTTTGCCCCAATTCGTACAAGTGCTAGGTCCACCTTGATTATGGCCAAGGATGAGAGTCAAGACTCAAGACAAATTAAAGGTTAATCTGTGAAAAAGATAATGTTAGCTCGATCTAGAAATGTGTGTGCATATATATAAATATACTTCCTCAAAAGAAAAAAAAAAGAATAATATGTATATGTATTCGTTGAAGAGCGGGCTAATCATGCATGACTTCGAAAGGGATAAGCTAAGCTATTGGAAAGTGACTCAAACGCACCTGTCCCAAGTGCTTATGGCTACGTCAACTCTACCTGTTACCAACGAATATTTGAGGGACAATCTGACTAAAATATTTCTAAATTAACCACTAAATATTTCAAGCCGAAATGCCCGGCTACTGCTTAATCTAAACAAGAAAAATACGACATCGTAGCAAAAGTCGGACTTTGACGTTGGCTTTAAGGATGTCTCCTAGCTACTATATGACATGTATTGTGTAATGTTGGGCCAAAAGTCATGATAACAAATTAAGAATTACTATTAGTCAAGATTTTTCAATGTAAACGACGGTTGATATAAACGACAATCCTTATGCCAGCTGAATTCCCCTGACGACGCATGTATGTGCTATCAGCTCATACACAAGTTGCATCAAACCTGGCCATTAGCATGATCTCTAGCTAGGACACCGAAGTACTTCCCTTTATAAATATCGCCACGTATATCTCGCCTTCATGCGCTGGACCGGCATGGGGACGCTACAGATGGCTCCGACGATAATGTTGTAGACGCCCGTGACTGTGAGTACTAGGGCGCCTGATGAGTACTAGGGCTTGTGCCTAGGTTAATGTTCATTGGCCTTGGCTATTGTCAATTAGGGCAATACACTTTCTTTTGTGAAAATTACGCCTAATACCCGTTTTTTAAAACTTATTTCAAAAATACCTATTTTTTATTTTTCTTTCAAAAATACCTATTTTTATGGTCCACATTTCATATACAAAATATGAGTGGTCCACATTTACAATATAAATTTTATCTATAAAGTACACATTTCATGTGTAAAATATAAACGGTACATATTTTAAAATGTGTGCCAATTTTTAGTGTAATTTTTATTCATGAAATGTAGACTACGGTATATATTTAATGCATGAAATATATACTGTAGTATATATTTCATGTGTAAAACAGTGGTAGTCTATATTTTTCCAAAAAAGAAAGAAGTATAAAAACTGGTATTTATGAAATAAAAATAAAAAATGGGTATTGATGAAAATATGGTTTTAAAAACGGGTATTTATGAATTTTTTCTCTTTCTTTTAAGGGTCTAGGCCTAAACAATTGGTATATATGTACATGGCTAATGCTAACTATGTAGATAGTAGATAACCCATTGTACCGTTTCGTTCGGCCCAATTGGGTCCAAATACTAGATTGGATTTTAGTTTGTGCTTGTGCATGGAGTAAACTACAGAACCCGGACATGGGATGTGGGACTCAGTTGACTGGGCCAGATTGGTTTCTTTGGTTTGTTTATTGGGCACTGAACAAAAACACCCGACTAGATATTCTTTTTTCATTTTATGAACAAATATATACCTTTTCTAATAATAGTGGTTTGTGTTTACTACTATACCTCTGATAAATTATTTATTTATCACTATTATGAGGTGATATATTATTTATTTATTATGATTTTAAAAATTTTATCACTTATAAAAGATAACATATTTACTATTATACTCATAGTAAATTACTTATTTACTACTATTATAAAGTGGTATATCATTTATTTATGATGATTTAAAAAATTTTATCACTTATATATAGTACCTTATTTACCATTATACCTATGATAAATTACTTATTTACTACTATTATAAGGCTGTATATCATTTATTTCCCATGGATCAAGTTCTCAAATTAAATAATTATATATTTAAAGTAAAAGCAACAGAAATATATAGAATTTTGGATTCTGGCAACTAGTTTCCAATAACCAAATTAGTTTCTAGTAATCAATAATTGAATTAACCAAATAGTTCTACTGTTTATAATAGAAACTAATTTAATTTTCAATTTTTATTAACTAAATAGTTATGATATTTACGGTGAAAACTAATATAGTTGTTAGTTTTTAGTAACCAATTTGGTTTCTAGTTTCCAAAAATCAATTAGTTTATAATTTCTAATAATAAATTGGCAATTAGTTTTAAGAGTGATCAGCTACAAGTAAACTAGTAGCAAAAAGAAACAAGAAAAAATAGAAATTCTAAGATGTTATTTGGTCTTTCTTAGCAAGAATTTGTTATTTTTCTAAAAAAAGGTAGTACAAAAATAAGTAAAAGTTTAGACATAGTATTCTCGGTATTATTTATCAAAAGCTAGTACTAGGTGTCTTTTTCCCAAAAAAGAAGGGACGAGCGAGGCCGGGTAGGCCCGGAGTGGGCTAGCATCCGGGCTGGGTTAGGCCGGCCCGCGGACTCAGAATGTTAGGCCCAACCTGGCTCTGGAAATATGGCCAGACTGGGCCCAGACCTATCTGGACTGGGCCGGGCCAGGTCAGCCTGCGGGCCAGCCCCGGCCCATTGGACCCGACCCATTTTGACAACATTAATTTAAGATTAGAAAGTGTCTCGTAATTAGCTTACATATATAAGCGACTCTCATTATTAGTGTGGATTTTTTTTTTTGCGTCTTAATTTTTATATTACAAATTAAAAGAAAATACCTATTACTACCATATCCTAACTCCACTCTATTAGGGATAATAGACTTTCATGGCTATCCCTAGTGTGACTCGAACCTAAGATTGAGATCCTAAATAATGAATGCTCTTACCACTTGGGTCAATCCACTTCGTCAAGTCGGAAATTGATTTCTTAATTGGTTATTCTTCCATGTATAGCAATTGGCTGGTTTTGCTAAAAAAGTGCTTATGAAGTTGTCCAGTAATTGGCCGGCTTTGCTAAAAAAAGTGCTTCTTAAGTTATCTGTACGTAATTGAAGTACTATATTAAATTATGAAGTAGTGCATGGTAATCTGCGTAAAACACCACAAATTGTAGCAGAGCTTCGTCTTTAAAGTCTGAAGTAGTACGTTGACTTTTATGATATGTTGATGACTTTGTATCAAATTGCGTGGAAGATCCATTTTTGAATTTGATCAAGGGAATAAAATCATGTAAAATGGTAATCAATATTTGATTTCTAATTTGTAGATATTATCATAATATAATGAAGAATATGTTAAGATGCCGCAATATTTGGGTTCTACTTTTTCTACTTTACTCAAATCTTTCACCTTTTTTTCTGAAGTACTTTTTTTTTTATTAGTCGTATCTTTCACCTTCTTGTGGGATTGGATGTTTAGTGGTAGTACCAACAATGTTGTATTAAAACGTACTATAGAGAAACAATCCATGATACAATTTATTACACGACGTAAACAAAGCATTATTCACAAGAATTAGCTAATATTATAGACAAACATATAGATAGATATTGTACATCTATATAGGGTGAACCCAAAAATAAATACCCTTAATTTGAGTGTTCTGCAATTTAAATTCTAAAATTTAGATTCTGTAAAATAATAAATAGGATTAAGAATTTCTGAAAATTAATACTAGGACTCACTTTTTGACCCATTTTAGTAACCAAAAAATAATAATATACTTCATTAAAACTGGATTAATCCTTATTATTCTCTTTAATTTTGAGGATATTATTGTCTTTTATCAGTTAAAGTTATTCAAAAAATCAACCCAGGATATTAATTTTCAGAAATTCTCAATCTTAGAGTATTATTTTGCAGAGTCCAAACTTCAGGTTTAAATTATAGAACACCCAAATCTGAAGATATTTTTTTTAGTTTACCCTATATATATATATTGTTAGCATTAATAATTTAGATGGAAAATATTCGTTGAACTGTTTATTTCTAATATTAAGTTCGAAATTCAGTTGAAAAAAAAAAAAAGAATTACCAACTTGTCAAAAGGTAAATAGTATAAGTACTAAAGTGATCATATTAACTCTTGATAGTTGATACAAGTTGTATTAGATGATGAAATTTGACGTTTGCCGTTTGATCTACCAGTATTCCCGAAAAATCAAGACCTTCTCTGTATCTACATATATTTAAAATTGTTCAAGCAGTAGATCTCCTTAACTAATTAGAGTCAAATATTAGACTAATTTTGACAAATTATCAAAAAAGAAAAAAAATTAAGAACTTGATTAAAAT
>JXTC01000001.1:655637-669614 GCA_002914845.1 Trema orientale
AAATGCAAGCGGTGAATATTATACAACATTTCGCACGTTATATATCAGACTTGTCTTTCAACATGTATGTGGTACTTAACTCGATCATCGCATAATATGTATCTGAAAATAACATCGGTACCAACAACTTCTAGTACCAATATATATATATTTTTTTCGTTTGATAGTTCCAATATTATTTTAAGACTTATAAAATAACAGCGAAATTACTGTTGTATTTTGTCATAACTCATAAATATATATAGGTTTTCCTATCAAGGGTAACAGAGCATATCCATGCATACAGCGTATAATACATGAGAAACAAAATGAACGAAAACAATAGAGCCAATAAAGTTCTACACAAAATATAATATTTCTACAAAAACAATGAATATAGATGATTTTATTTCGTCTATCATTTATTCCATACAAATAAAATAATACAGTGTAGACGATGATCTACAATATAGATACAAGATAAAATAAATATCTAGACTGTTCACTACTAATTAAGTAGCAGTGAATAAACCTAACCTTGCTGAGTCGTTGATACATCCTTGGGATAGAGCAATTTGAAGGTGTTCAATTGTTCTCTCCTGCCCTTTACCTTGTCTCAAAGGTCAAAACAAAGGTACGGTTGTCCAAACGCTACGTAGTACGTACTTCAAGTTCCAAACCTCACACCTAGCTACTTACGAAGAGCCCTTAAAAATAGTACAAAACACGAGAAGTAATATACACAAAAGAAGCATACCCCAATTACCTAAACGAGATATTAACCTTGCACAACTCGAGCGTTACACAATCAAGCATGACGAAATTAATATATGCATTAAGACTAATTCTCAACACACTATTTTAAATCACCACTAGATGGTATAAATTCAAATGATAATCACGATCACTCACCACTAACTTACTAAACAACGAAGTCGATTTTTTTTTTCTTCTGTTAATTATACCTTTTATCTCTTGCATTTTGAATTTGTTTTTAGATTGATCATGCATTTTCAGAAATAACAAATTATACCATCATATTTGTATTTGTTAGCAAAATTACACCTTCCGGTGTGTTTTCGAAGGTCAATATTTAAATAATTCTTCCTCAAAAACATCTTAAAAGAGGTAAATTTGAAAATCACTCCTTTAAATATATTTCTGACAAGAGTAATATTATGAAGTACCTTGAGGTAGCCATCATCACATAGTATATCAATTTAAGAAAACTGACATCTAATGTGGTGTTGACACCCATAGTATTACTCTTCTCACAATTAATATTCTGGGAAAACTACCCCTGTAAAAACATGTTCAAAGGGATATATCCGTTATCTTCTTCAAATTTGACGGTATAAATTTGCCATACCTGAAAATATAGGGTCAGTTCAATAACAAACCCAAAATAGAGATAGGGATAGAATGTAATTAACCCTTTTTGTTTTTTTCCCCTTATGGGGTCCCACTCCCGTGCATCCACATGGCAGAACAAGGCTTCTCCGAGCCCAATTTCCTGACCCTCAACAGCCCATAAACGACCATCCCGCACACGAAACCCAGCGCGGCGCTTGAGCCCACGAGCGACACCGCCGTACAGACGAGCATCACGAACGAGTCCTCCTTCGACCTCATATCCCTCGATGTCATCGCCAGCTCAATCCCCGCGAAGAGCAGCAGAACCCCCAAGACCCCGACCGGGAAGCTGCTCAGGACCGCCGCCAGCGAGGTCCCGACGACCAGCCCCAGGGCTGTCTTGCACGCGCCGAGGATCGCCACGCACGCGCCGCTCCTTCCCCCGAACTTGTACTGTCCCGCCAGCCCCCCGGCGCCGTGGCAGCACGGCATGGCCCCGAACCAGCAGCCCACCACGTTCATCAGCCCCACCGTGACGGAGAGCGACGTCGCCGTGAAATCCCTCTCCGGGAAGAGGTCCGACGAGAGCTTGCAGACGGCGATGACGGAGTTCAGTATGGACAGCGGGAGCTGCGGGATCGCCCCCTTGACGAACCCGTCACGCCACGCGCGGCGCGAGATCCTCACCACCTCCATCGGCGAGGGCCCGAACGCGATGTCGTGCACGAGCTTGGGCCTCCTCGCGAAGGCCAGAACGACACCCAAGACGAACACCAGAAACGCCGAAGGGATCGGAAACAGAGCAATCTTCTCCTTCAATCGGTCGAATCGGCTAATGGGTCTTTCTCGTTCTGGTTCTTGGTCTTCGTCTCTGTTATTATTATCTGGGTTTTCGATGCTGTTGTGTTCTTCGCCAGCGCCATTGACGACGACGATGAAGCCAGCGCAAACGATAGCCAGAACCAGTCCGTCTAGGCCCAGCCAGGGCCTAATCCCTGTCGATTTCGACTTGGGGAGGTCCTGAACATTCCGTACGTACCTCACGGCGGTCAGAGCGAACGACAACCCCTGAGCGAGCTGGATCCCGCGAACGACACTCAGGGGAATGAGCCTGTAAACGAGCCGCATCAGACCGGTGACACCCAGAGCGAAGAGGATTCCGCCGGTTAAGATCCCGGCGGCCATGATCTCCGGGACGCCGAAGTCGGGGTTGGATAGGGCGACGGCGGCGATCGACTTCATGGGTTGGACCGGCATGGGGACGCCGTAGATGGCGCCGGTGATAATGTTGTAGACGCCTGTGAAGATGAGGGTGGTGCCGAGGTTGAGGTCTCGGGACAGAGTGAGGGCCAGGACGATGGGTATGTAGGTGCCGAGGTCGCCCATGGCGCCGTTGAGCTCGGCCCATTTGGACTTGAAGAGGAGATTGGTTCGGACTTGGTGGAGAAATTTGGAGCGGAGACTCAGAGTGGTGTGTTCTGAGGAGGAGGAGGCGTTTTGAGGGGTTTGGGATTGGGTCTGGGGGTTTTGGTACTCCATTGCTGTGTAGAAGGGAATGTCAACTGAATTGTGGTTATTTATAGTAATTTTAAGAGAGTAGGATTGGAGGGAGATATGTTGGCACGTCCTTTTTTCGTTTATTCATTCTCTTTTGTGGATTAATTAATTATACTAATTAGGGTTTTAATTATTTTTTTTTATTAATAACCAATTTCCCACGATTCTCTATTTGACTTTATTATAATAATTGGACAAGATTTTATTTTGTGCGAAAACACTTATTTAGTTTCATATTTTTCACCATCATCTCTCTGTGTTTTATAATGGAGTTGTGTTTATAATTGAGTGTGCATGTCAAATAGTAAGAGTAAAAGAGAATAATTTTAGCCCTCCGTGTAAAGAAATTAAGGAAGACTGGAACAATATTACTAGTGATCAGCACACCCTAAACTAGCAAACGGAGGAGAGTTGTTTTTCTGCTTCCTTAATATTGTTTCTGGGGATAAGTAACAACTAATAAGGTTTTTTCTTATTACAATAGCAGTTTAAAAGCTTGAACTTGCGCCATAGTAGACAATGTACATTTATTTTGCTACCAAAGAGTAATGCTTAAATATATATAGGGCGCCAATTCAGCAAGTAATTTTTTTACCTACTCAAATGAAATTTATTAAGCACTTCTTTTTTTTGGGCAAAAAATAGAAAGAAAAAGGTATTAAATAATGAGTATTTATTTTTATTATTATTTTCTTCCAACTACTGAAATTATGGTAGCCGTTAGATAATAGTCCAACGGCTAAAAAAAAATCATATAAATAGGTAAAAACAAATGCCTATTGGATTGGGAACTATATATATATATATATAGAGACATATAGGGTTAATAATAGTAATGGCTCATGTATTATACTCATTGTATCACCTTGTCCCCTGAATTTTTAACTTATACAGTATTGGCTTTTAAATTATGTAATCTTTGCAACAACGGTCATTTTATCATAAATTGTTAAATATTTAACAGAAATAAATCTTTACAAAGTACACAGTTTGATAACTGTAGTCAAAAAAGAGATTCTGAATTTTGAACTTACATAGTAGACTTAAAGACTTATACAATTATTGCAGCTTTTTCACAAACTATTAAATTTTCAACATAAATAAGTCATGTGCAAAGTATACAATTTGGTAATTATAGCTGAGTATGAGCTTCTGACTCATGGAAGTAAAGATAATGCTCAATTATACGCTTTGTCCATGATTATTTTCTATTAAAAAACTAACAGATTGTGACAAAGGGACCATTATTGTAATAATTACATAATTTAAAGATTATTATTATGTAAATTAAAAATTTAAAAACCAAAGTGGTTTAATGGGTATAATTCAGGATTCATTCCTATTATTCATCCATACTTATATAAACAAAAATTATATCTCACGAAACAATTTATGGTTCATGTCTCGAAAATCTCTCTTTCGAGGAGCACTATTATTTAGTACGTGGATTATATTTCATGCAAAAATTTGATGTGCCTAGTGTGTATGTATTTATACTCTTATAATTTACTCGAAAAAGAAATACCATTTATGTTATTAATCTCAAACTACATTGTATCTGTGCACGGTAATTTGGTCTCACTTGCAGGGGTGAAAAACCTAACCATGTTAATGGACAACAGAGTTGCACAAGTGGTCCCTAGTAATTAACCGCCATATATGAAGAAATTTGTAGAACTATACCTACTTTTAGTAGATAATATGCAATTCAAGTAAGATCAATTTTGTGGTTAGCCAAACACACATTATGGCTAGTGTGAACATAGAAATAGAGGCCAACATTCACAAGAAAATTTTTGGCCGTTCTTTTGAAAAGGACTTAACATGTCAATTTCAAGACACTTGAAAATTACAAAAAATAGTATATGTAAACACCATGATTGTTGGTCTATTCTGTGTATAGGACAATATGAACATACAATATTGGATCGGATGTACTTAATTCCTTCTTACAAGAGATTATATGGATGACAAATAGAAATTTTAAACAAATTGTACGTATTTCTTTTAAAGAAGTACATCAACATTATTATTAAGCCATACTAGTGGCGTTACCACATAAAAACACTATACTAGACTTGTGAATAGGTTGAAAAATTCATCACCATTGAGGGGTCGATACGACTCAAATAGTTGTGAGATGAAGACCACCAACAACTCAAGATGATCCACATGTACTTCGACGTAATCACGGTTCTAAAGATAAACAGATGGCAGTGCACTATGTGTACAAATAACCATGATTACTGTTAACTGAGGACGGCTAACTCGGATTAGTGAATTTAACCGTCCACAATTAAGCACAAGTGGATAGTTTTTATTCAAAGGAAATTCCTCTTTGGACCAACATGTAAGAACCTACGTACTGGTCTAGGTGTTTAGGAGAACAACATTTGAGGAATAAGCTGAACTGCTATGTAAAGCTCATGGGATCATTTGCTCGAGAAGAAGTTAAGAAATCTAGGAGAAGAGCAATATTAAAGAACAAGATAGAGAAAAATCAATGTTATTCAGCTAAAAAAAGATAATAATAGGTTTGTATAAGAAACACAACTTCAAATTAGGTTTATATGAGAAACACAGCTTCATTTGAATTATTACTGTATTTTAAGTAATTCATTCAACGCCTTATTTTATTTTGTCATTATTGTGTTGTATTTACGATTCTCATCTGAAATTCAGTTATTCTTGTGAAAAATTCAGATGAGACTGATACTTACTTATTATCATATTTATACTACTTATTCCATTAATTATAGGGGTGTAAAAAGAGCCCAAAAGCCCAAAATTCGATGGGTTAGTCCGAAAAAAGCCTGATTCGAACTCGGCCCGAACCCGACATAGTCCGAGCCCGGCTCGAACCCGATTATCCTTAAGGTTGGGCTTGGGCCTAGTACTTTTCACATGAACCCGGCCTGAAACCCGGTCCGAAGCCCGAGCTTGAAACCCAAACCTAAAACCCGATTTAAAAAGCCTGAACCTCAAAAAATATAATAATTTTTTTTTAAAATGCCCGAATTTAATACCCAAAGTTTTAAAAATGCTATATATTCCAAGTGAAAATGTGACTTACTACTTATAAATAGTCGAAAAAATATTTTAATTATTTGATATTAAAATCTTTCAATAATAGTTAATTTTTTTAAATAATGCAAGACTTGATATCCGATTTAGAATACTTTATAGAAGAAGATGATTATGATTCCAATATTCAATGTGATAAAGATGGAGAGAATGAAGTCTTTGAAGTTTAGTTGTTTCATTTTGTCATTTGTTTTTCAATAATATTTCATCAGCTTTTCTTGTTTATATTTCGAAGAAATATTCCCCAAATTGTTGGTTCTTAAATTTGTGAGTTGAATAATTTGAATGAGTTTTTCTAAATTAAAATATAAGTATTGTTTTCAAATTGTACTAAAAAAAATTCTTTCACTATTTTCTTATTCTAATGTGTATATATATATATATGTATATTAATTTAGGTTCCAAAAGTCCAAAAGTTAAACTCGACCCGAATATAAAGCCCGAAGCCTTTAGGGCTGGACTTTGGGCATGACTTTTACTAATTTAAACACGGCCCGGCTCAGCCCGAAACTTTTTTAGAGCCCAAAAGCCTAAGCCGGAGCCCGCCCAAACCCGAAAGTTTGGGTTTGGGCTGGGCTTGGGCGGCCCGAATTACACCCCTAATTAATTATATTGCCTTCATTTGACATTTCAGCCAAATATTGTATACCCGGCTGGATTTTATATATGTTCACTCATCTGAAAATTTCAGATGAGATTGATACTTATTATTATATTTATACTACTTATTCCATTAATCATATTGCCTTCATTTGACATTTCAGCCAAATATTGTATACCTGGCTGGATTTTATATATGTTCACTCATCTGAAAGCATATTAGTACCGCCTATGAAGGGACTGGCCATCAGAAATAGTTGGTTTCATTATTCACTTATATTCAAGTCAATTATTCATCTCATTCGACATCATCAATATTTTTATCTTATTCACCCGCTTTTAGCTGTGCACTCGTCACACACACTGGTTAGTTTTTGTCTTATCGTAACACCTCTATGGCACGTTTACTTCGCTGTAATCGTAATCGGAATAAATAAAAGGGGAAATGAATAGGAATAAAATAGAAGGGTATGTGAATCATTATTTGTAGTATGTTGTTTACTTAAAACTAATAAGAATGGGAATCGTATTCATTAGAATACTATTCATTTGTTTACTTAACCAGGAAAAGTAATGGGAATGTGTTATATTTACTAAATTGTCCTTTTAAATACATGTAGGATTTAAAGTAGATAGATTTTTTGGGGTAAAATTGTATTTTATAATTTTAATAATTAAAAAGAAGAAAAGGAGTATTTACATGTAATCAGACTCCTTAGGGTGTTGATGGGGGAAGTATTCCCATTCTTTTCTCCTAAATTTGTGTGGGCTCCACATATTTCCCCCTTTCCCATATTTTAGTAAACCTTTGTATGGGAATCATTACCCCACATACTATTCCCATTACTCTTTAGTAAACATGCCACTAGTGTTATTCAGCAGAACTTATTTCGCAGATCAGACATGTCACGGCACAACTAAATATTGACCTTATCTTCTAATTAATATTGTTTTCAGCCTGATTGGTTAGACCTCTGCACATCATATGCAAGCTTTGTGAGGTTAACGATCATAGCATAATTTTACCCTCTACAACTGTATTATGATTGAAAAAAATAAAAAAAAGGAAACACTCTTGGAGTTAGAGAGATATTAATTTAGAACCCTCGTCATTAAGCGAAAATTGTGATGTAACAAACTATGGTTGCAATTATGACTTTGTTGATTGTAAAGTTTTAAAAAGGAAAAGAAAATAAGTATCAATATCTATTTAAAAATTAAAACAAAGAAATAAGGTTTCAATTTGAATTATTATAAACAAATATATGAGATATCTAATTAGAAAACAATTAATATGAGATTTAAGTAATATATCGGGGAATATCTCACGTCGGTGATGAGTATTGTCATTCATATAGTCAACTTGGGAACAATATGATCAGCTTCGATGGGAACTAAATATGCTCATTGCCTTCGTTAATACATTACGAGAGCCTTCCAGCTAATATTGAGCCAAAAGATTCGGTCTGCTCTAAGCAATGTTGTCCTTTTCCCAAAGTCAACAGTTTCTTTTTTTTTTTTTTTAATGATTCTATGCTACCATTAACACATAAATACTTTCTCTTAATTAACCTTTAATAATTTACTATTTACACATTCTGAGTTCGAATTTTTTTTAATATATAAATGAGCTTCTCACAGGATATATTATTCGAAGCAAAAGAGTTTTAAATTACAATGTAAGTATAAGGATTACAATTTCAAACTCTTCAACGAAAGAAGACGAAAAATAGATCATAAACACAAAAAGAACAAGATATGTAGGTTACCCTGATTCTTCAAGAAAAATAGATAACAAGTACCCAGCAGGCCATTGCCTTCAACACTTGCTCCTCGATGCATTCTTGGCGGGGTATATTTCTAACGGAAGCTAACACCAAATGAGATCTATACCTGTGAAAGAAAAGAAAAGAAAAAAATTGTCCACCTAACAAATTTAGATCAGAGAAGAAAACTCAGATTTAAGATATGGTAACCGGATTTAAAATCTATACAAATAACGATACTCCAAGCCAGATTTAGATCTGGATTATTTAAAACTAAAAAAAAAAAAAAAGAAAAAAAAAAAGAAACAAGAAAGAGG
The DNA here is from genome assembly GCA_002914845.1 of Trema orientale. Taxonomy (NCBI): domain Eukaryota; kingdom Viridiplantae; phylum Streptophyta; class Magnoliopsida; order Rosales; family Cannabaceae; genus Trema; species Trema orientale. The sequence continues at coordinate 664,294 of JXTC01000001.1, forward strand.
AGGACGAAAAGTGAAAAGAGGGGAGGCCGAAGAAGGAGAAGGAAAAAACACCTCTCCGCCCTCCATGAGGAGTTGCGCTAACTATTCTATTGAGAGGAGACGCATATAAAGAGAGGTAGAGAGGCGATTGGCTCGAGGAAGAGGCTTCTTCTGCGGGTCTGCTATGGAGGAAAGAGAGGGAGCAGGTGAGCGCATTTTTTTTTTATGCGAGGCCGACTTTAGTTTAAGTTCGAAATTCGAATCTCCTCTTTTCTAAGTCATGAATAAATTAACTATTAGAATACTTAGATATGTTAATTAACCATATTAACCTCTAATGTTGAGATTAATTATCTCGTAAGTCGTAAACTTAATAATTATCTCGTAAGTCGTAAATTTAACCTCTTTGATAATATAATTAACCCTACTGACTGGTAATCAATGCTGAGATTAGTTAGAACCTCTCCTTATATTTCGTTATCCCTATATAAGAATCCATGAGAGGCCGAATGCAAATGTATCTTTATTCTCTTTAGTTTACCAAACTTATAAAGTAAGTTCTTTTCAAGACATTATCAGAGTAATGCAATGGGGCAATTGTGTTTCGTAGCACCACATACAATTATTAGAAATATGGGCTTCAAATGTAAATTTAAAGGTGTAAGACCTATTTTTATTAATGTGTGGTCACCACAAATGTTCTTTAGTTTTTTCCTCTATTGTGTAGTACAAATTTTATATTGCCACTTGACCAGACAATATCAGATGATTGGGTGTACTTAAATATTTTGGTGAAATATTAAAGAAAACTTCCTCTATATGTACCTGAATTTTATATGTGAATGTGAAGAGAAAAATAGTAGGTGGTCCTAATGGATACATGATTTAACTTGGTACTTTTAGGAATGGTAACGGGATGGATTGATGACAGTTTTTCAATTACTATTCCTATCCTCAAAAGCCAATCATAATACCACACCTGCCCCATTAACCATTTTTTTAGATGCAGAGATGGTGTGAGTATTAACCAACGGATAATAGGAAAACCGTGGTTACCCATTGATAATAATAAAATATTAAAAAAATTAAGATAAAAATACTAAATCTTTTTCATAATCAACAAAACATTAAACACAATAATATACTAATAATTTTTAAACTCTAAAATTTAAATATATAAGTATATATTACTCTCCAAATTCATTATTTTACCAAAGATATAATAATATAAATTGTGTAAAATTAAATATATATATCTATATATATAATAATTTTTCTATGTGAATATATATATATCGGGGCAAATACGGTGCGGATGATACTAATACCGTCCACGCACTATAACCCCCATATTAACGGTGCGGTTATTCCTCGTCCTGGTCATTTTTCCAGTTTGAGCGGTTTTTTCCCTTTCTGTTCGGAACGGATAATCACGGATACCCATAACCGTGGGTTATATTGCCATCCCTAGGTACTTTATTTATCCTTGTTAAGAAAAGTCAACAATTTTTGGGGATAATCATTCCTAATTTCCAATGTTACCAAAAAAAGTAAACCCTTATGAGAAGATGTACAAATCTTGGAAATTTATTTAATTAATTAGCTAGATTCGGCTAAGACCCTTAGGGGCCATTTGGTTAGGAGTAATGGAAAGGAATGGAAAAGAAACCATTCCTAAAATTTCTTATTCTATTGTTTGGTTGAGAAGTCCAAATAAAAAAACTCATTCCGATGGAATGCATTTTGATGGAATTCTATTCCACCCAACTTTGGATGGAATACAATAGAACACAGTTCTTCCACTAAGTCTTTTATCTTTTTTCCCCAATTGACCATGTTGGTCACCTTCGTATCCTTCATATAGCCATAAGAAAACACAGACCCAATATTGACACACACTCTGCCACCAACCCTCCTCCGTGAAATATCCACCGCCAACCTCTCTAGGATGATCTTCCATCGGTGTAAAGACACAACCATCGAAGGATATGTTGCCCCCGACCCTCCTCTTTGAAATATCTACCGCCAACCTTTCTCTTGAATAGTCTTTCGTCAGCGTGAAGACGCAACCGTCGGAGGACATGTAGTCGCTGACCCTCCTCCGTGAAAGGTCCACTGCCAACTTGTAATCTGATCTTTGGTAGATTAGAGCCTAATAACCTTCCAGCTTTTGTCTTCTCGGATGGATCGCCAGGCTAATTTTTGTGTTTCATCTTATTTTTTTTCTTTTGGCTGAGTTTTCACCTTGTTTTGGGTGCTCCAACGAGGGCCAGTTCTTTTTGTGTCTTTTTCCTCATATTCGTTTGTTTCTGCTGGTGCTGGGTAGTGGTTTGTTTCTGCTAGATAGTGGATATAAGTTCTCTTTGTGTTGTTTTCTCTTTAGTGAATAAATTAGTGCTATCGGGGGCCACTTTGAGCCAAAAAAATGATTGAAAAAAAAAAGATATCTTTTTGGACATCTGGTCCCATATTATTGTCTCATTAATAATAAAGCTAAAGTAGAGAAAATATATATATACACATATATATGAAGTGGAATGTTTATAAATAATATATATTTTTTATTAAAAATATGACATTAATCTTTTCAAAAAAAATATGATATTAATAAATTAATTTAATGTTAAATATAATTTAAAATATTAAAATATTCATTTTAAGCTTAGGGTATTTTTGTCATGATATAGCTAATTCTGTTCCTTTTCAAAGTCAATCAAATATAAGAATGCTCATTCACTATTGATTCCACCACTCTTACTGAACATCATAATTACATTACCATTTCTTTTCCATTTTATTCTGATTACTATTACTATTATCATTGTCATTCCACCACTGCAACCAAATGGACCCTTAGTAAAAATTATAACGCCATGCGCTCTTCCTTTTCTTTCTTATTAGAAAAATAAAAAAAAAAATAGTTAGAACTGGCGAATTGTTTGGTTAATTATATCAACAAATATGAAAACTAAAGGTGAAAATATTTAAGATATATAGGAACTGAGGCCAGGTTTGGTTGGGGATAATGGAATGGAATAGAATGGAAACAATTCCAAAATGACTCAATTCCATTGTTTGGTTAGAAAATCTAAATAGGAAAAACCTTTTCATTGGAATGAAATATGGTAGAATTTTATTCCACCCAAGATTGGGTGGAATAAGGTGGAATATAATGGAATACCATTCAATTAAACCATTTAATTAATAAATAATAAATAATTAGATAAAATAATAAAATAAAGTAAAATAATGCTAAATGTAAAATAATTTAATAAAATAATAATTTAATTAATAAAAAATAATTAATAAAATAATTTAATGAAATAATAAAATAAAATAAAACAATGCTAAATATAAAATAATTTAATAAAATAATACTTTAATTAATAAAGAAATTTAATAAAGTAAAATAATACTAAATGTAAAAACTTTAATAGAATAATAATTTAATTAATAAAAATAATTAATAAAATAATTTAAAAATAATAAAATAAAATAAAATAATGCTATATGTAAAATAATTCAATAAAATAATAATTTAATTAATAAAATAATTTAGAAAAATAGTAAAATAAAATAAAATAATGATAAATGTTAAATAATTTAATTAATAAAATAATTTTAAAAATAATAAAATAAAGTAATGCTAAATGCAAAATAATTTAATTAATAAAATAATTTAATGCTAAATATAAAATAATTTAATAAAATAATAATTTAATTAATAAAAAGTTATTAATAAAATAATGCTAAATGTAAAATAATTTAATGAAGTAATTGAATGTTAAATGTAATTTAAAATAATTAAAATGAAGAGTATTTTTATCATTATACAGCTAATTTTCACAAGTAACCAAACATAAGAATGTCTATTCAGTTATTGATTCCACCACTTCAACCAAATAATATAATTATTACATTACTATTTTTTCTATTCCAGTCTTGATTACTATTACCATTACCATTATAATTCCACCATTGCAACCAAACGGATCCTGAAGTCTATTATAAATTGCATTAAACCTTTCATAGTTTCTCGCTTGCATTTTTCTTCATATATTTACGGTGTAAGTAAATGAAATAAATAGTAAATACATTAAATGATCAGGTCATTTATTGCTCATTTGGAACTGCAAATTGACAAAATAAGTTGTGAATAATTTAATTGCACTATTAAAAAAAAAAAGAAAAGAAAGAAAATATAACAATTTTTTTTTTATAAAAAAAAGGGCGGATGAGATCCCGGTGGTGGGTCATTTCCCAGAACTACCCCCATTCGGTTGGGCTCCCAAGAGCGACGTGGGGGCTCGAGCCCTTGACCTCACCCTCCTTAAGAAAAAGCCTTAAGGTAGAGCACTTTGCTACTTCAACCACCCTCTTGGGAGTAAAATATAACAAATATGTTTCTAGCTTGTGTTTCCTTATGTATAAGTACAAAAGGTCATTTTACATAGTTGTAAAATCGACGTGCACTAAACACTTGGAATATAAGTATAACCACCGTAAAGAAAAATAAAAAATTAAATAGTAAATTAAGAAAACAACGGTTTTAATTAGGATGATAATATGAAAACAAAATCATTCTCTATGTACTCCTGAATTATTTATTTTGTTTAATTGAAAAATATTATAATACAAATGTTGGCCTAAAATCTATAATTTATAGAGTTGATGTATTAATGATAATTCAAACTTTGATTTATAGAACACTTTAATAGGTTATTCAGAGTTTCGTCAACTGATATTAGATTTATATAGCTTAATTGTTTTTTGCCCTTAATTTACTGGTTAATTATGTGTATTGTGAAGCTAATCATCAAGTTGCACATAATTTACAAGTTAAATTTATTTTGGAGTTGAATAAGCTCATCTGGTCGAAAGCATGCCCTTTGTTTTCATTAATTATAGGTTTATATAAAGGATGCTACTTTATATAGTAGCAAATTTGCTTTATCTAAAAACTAGAAACGAAATATAAAGTTTCAAAAAAAAAAAAAGAAAAGATGTCTGGCTATCCAAATAATAGTGATTTTGTCAACGTCGTGACTGTTGGTGTTTTTGCCCTAAGAGCAAAATGTAAACAATGACTTGCTAATAAATAAATATATTTGATTTTTTATTTTGCTTGTATATATTATTTATGATAATATAAAAAAAATATCATGAAAATTCCGTGATTATAAAATGTGACCTTAAACTTAGTATGTATAAAAGTTATACATACAAGAGGATTGAGTTTAAGGGATATAATCTAAAATTAGTCCGTGATTAATTATTAAAGCTGGGATCTTTAATATAAATAATCCTAGTACGGTCCATTACCATTGAGAATGGAACAGTCT
>JXTC01000001.1:670818-693489 GCA_002914845.1 Trema orientale
AAAAAGCAAGTTTTTTCTTAAGAAAAGTGTGTGACAAAAATAATAGGATTGTGACTATTGGGAGCCCACTCTCCTGTTCATTGGTGTTGAGGCTTGGTGAGGAAGATCGTGGTTTCATAGCCGTTGAAAGAGAATCATCCTCTTCATCAGAAAAGAAGAAAACTACAAGAAAGGTATATCATCACATTTCTTTGTTTATAGTTTTCTTTTATACTATGTATTAAAATAACAAAACCATATCGATTCCTAAACTCTGATATGGGTGTAAAATTTTGATTGTTACACCCACCACCTTCCGCTGCGCCATGCGATGGCAACCTACAGTGACAGCTGTAAACACTTGGGACGGATAATCTTATTTGTGTGATATTTTTTGTAAGATAGTTGTGATGGTACTTGTTTTTAATTTATTTTGACGCAAAAACAAATTAGACACACACTGGCTAAGAGTAACAAGTTTATATATATGGATATTTTTTTATGGGTTCGTTTATAGTAGGGCTATTATAATATACCCCTATGTAAAATCATCTAACTTAAATTGTCGGATTGCAAATCAACGGTGTTGATTTTAGGACTTACATTGGATAATATGAGGCGTGTAAGGCCAGATTAATAACACATTGCTATATACCAAATAAAAGCCTAAAACTAAAAGGACAAATCACCTCCTCTCCTGTGCTACTCTCTTTCCTTTTTTTTTTTCTGGGTGTTAATGCATAACCATTGTCACTTTATTTCTTTCATGGGAGAAGTTCTCAACTCAGTAAAAATTAATTGAACCATTTGTTTCCCTAATGGTGGGAAGATGAAATTTTAATTAATAAATTTGTACTCATGGATTTGACTAAGTTGGGTTTATTCGTGTTTAAACTTAGAAGTATGGTTGGGTTTGATAATGAGTTCGTTCTATAATTTCAAAATTTTCTACGAATTCAATTGAAAATATTTTCAATTTCTTCACGAATGAGACATTTATAAATTCTCAAAGACATAACTAAAACCTGGAATTAGCTATTTGGTGGACATATTTTCAATTCAATTGAAAATCAGCTCTAGTATTCCCCTCTCTCAGCCATTTAAGCTCTTTTTTCTCCCTCTAATACAAATTAAAACTTTATTGGTAAGTATTCACTCTAGACCATTGACGAGCAGTCAATTCCATGATGAGAGCTCCCAAATTGTATGTTTTCCCCGCCAGCACCTCGTTTGACTCTGCCAAAATCAGATTCAAGCAGTAACTTGTGAAAAATAGAAGATGTGGAGGCAAGCGTCCAAATCTGATAAAAATTCGACTCTCAAAATTCAAATTTGAACGAATAGAGTATAAGGTCAGGCAACCAAAAAGGACATCATTTTCTCCTCTCTTTCTTTGTAAACCAAGACCCAATTTCTCTTCTTCTCTGAAAGGAAAAAAAAAAAAAAAATAGAGTTTTACGTCAATTTACTTTAGTCCAATTTTCATGGAAGAGACCTAACTGAGAGATTCTCACCAAGACCCAGAAACCCAAACTTCAATTTTAATGGTTCCTTGGCCTAGTGAAGATACCCACAAGACTAATCTGTCAATTCAAGACTCCAAAGATCTTTCCTATTGGAATAATGTCCTATAAAGCGGTTTATTATTTTGACATTATAAATAATATTTATTGGATTATTTGTTATCTAATTTGTTATTAATAAATTCTATGTCATGAATTTCTATTTTATTTATGTCCTATTAATATACATGTAATGTCTATGTTTATCTTATGCAAATATTTAAAAAATTCTGAGATATGTAATGAGTAATAAAGGATTATTCGTATGATAAGTTCATATATGGGAAACATTATATTCTTTATTTCATTATGTCTAAATTAAATTGTTCACATTCTGTATATTGAAGATGGAATAGTTTACTATGCCGTAGAATGTATTGTTGTCTATTTGATTAATAAAGTATCCAATTATCAAAGTGAATCTTCAGATAGAAACACTAGTGTGTTATAAGAAAGTTATAACAGTATCGAATATGATCGAGTGAATTAGAATATGAGGTTAAGTATCGTAACTCAAATTTCTAATTTCACTAATCTAGCACTATTGTAGAAAACTTTAATCCTGATAATTAATGAACTTACTTTCATGTTTTTTATCTTTTTGAGTTACTAAAGGACTAGTTCTGATTTATGGTTCGAACTCTAGTATCTTGGAAGATAAGGTATATGAAATGTGTAGAACGTTTTTCATGATGGACACCATGCATATAATGTCACTTTGAGTTTTTTCAAGTACTTAGATAATAACATAATATAAACCAGGACCTTGGTATTCACTATGTGAATTTGACTGTATTGGTATAAGCAGATACAAACACTGTAGTCAACTATTATCTATTAGATTAAAAATGGCAACTCAAAGGTAAATATGTACTAGAGAGGTAATAAGGTAATCTCATCCTGCTAGTACGACATTGCATTAGGGATACGTCTACAGGTATAGTATATGCTAAATTGATCGAGCTAATTAGTTGATAATAAGCTTCACATAAAAATAAATGACATTTAGTCCAAGAGTTCAATATTGGGCCTATAGTGATGTGTCCTAATATTAATGGACAAGGTGCAATCATAATTATGAGTTAATTATGATTGTGGATACATAGCCCATTGAAGCTTGAGCCTTATGGATCCATCTAGTCCCCTGTCTAGCTCAAATTAAAGCCCAATAGTTATTTAATGATCAGTTGAGTCCAACAAGCTCAATAAGCCCAATAGGATTTACTAATCTCTCTATAGTTAAGAGAATAGTTCTTTAGCTGCCAGTTTAATGAGTTACACGTGAAACACCCCTGAGTAGAGAGTGTTACACACATAACAGAGAGAGGGAGAGAGCAGAAAAAATCAGCCAACTCTAGGATTCACTATCCTTGGTATTTCAGCTACCCCGGAGAAATCAGTTCAAGGAGATTGTCTTCTTGTTCGTCTGCAGATCAATCAAACGGCTTTCGAGAATCAACGGGAAGACGAGAAGGTTGTGGAGTGAATTCGGGTATTGTTCTTGTCTAGATCTAGAGTTAATTTATGTTAGATTACGATCCGAAATATTTTTGTAAAAATAAAAAATTTTAAACGACTAATTCCGCTGCATTTCTAGATATTACAAAACTATGGTGTTCTTGAAAATGATTTTACGAAAATATTTTCTGGAAATTTATTCCAAAGAATACCAACACTTTCTTTGGCCGAACGTAATGTCTCTTTGGTGGATTCGATGCTTTATGACTCTAGTTCAAGACTACTATCAAATATGTTAACCAGATCCAGTTCCATAGGTCAGTGCTTTTTCATAGTACATAAATTTTCTATTTAGTTTCTAGGAAAATATAAAGAAAGGAAACAAATTAGAATATGGTTTATTTTCCATTTCTTAAAATTTGACTAAGTGTCCTAGGTTTTCTTAGATTTGGGGACTTTTTTTTTTTCCATGGTTCATATTTGATGATTTAATGAGAATCAAAACCTAGAATCTTAAACTCGATGAGAAGACTAATTTTTGTAGACAAAAAAAGAGAACAAAGAGAAAATGAGCAGAGAGGGATTCAAGCATAATTTAAAAATAAATAAATAAATAAAAGAGAGATTCAGGAAGAGGGAGAAAGTGGGGTAGGAGAATTATTATGGTGTCATGCACCTCATTTTATCTAATTTAAGCCCTATAATCAATACCATTGATTTACTATCCGACGGTCTAGGTTAGATGGCCTTACATAAGGGTATAATATAGTAGCCTTGTTATAGACGCGCCTTTTTTTTACAATCTACTATAGCAAGTGACATTTCTTTATACTCATTCATGATCTTGTAAGGAATGTCATCTATATCTTTTATGGAATGATTTTTTGCCATTAATTATTTTTTTAGAATAATATTTTTAAGGGAACGAAAAAAAAAAAATAGTGCACTTGATAGTGTTAATTTGTTGCTTTGTTTAAAAGGGGAAAATAAATAGAAATAAAAATAGAAAATACATATTTGAAAGCAAACACATTTAAACGTAAAATTTTGAGATGTTCATTCATCTTCTCCTCTCCACAGCTATGTGAGACATATTAGTTTCAACTGTAAAGAAAACTTACTAATTTTTTGTCTTTCTCAAACAGTTTAGTAATGTCTTCTACATGAAGTACTTGAGTTGATGATCCATATTTACAACATAAAGAGTGTTGCAAGAGAACAATACCGAAACTACCTCTTACATTTATATTAAAGATATAAAATCTATTTTTATTTTCATTTTGTCCATAAAATTAAAAAGTATGTAATAAATTAGGTACATGTACATCTTTTTGAATAGATAACCAAGTAATAAATTATATTACTCATAAAAATAAAATAAACCAAGTAACCTCTATCTCCTTAAAACATAAAACATAAAAATAAAAATCCAGAATATTAAAAGAAAAAATATTTAAGGAAAAAAGTAAAAAGCCTAATATAAGACGATAGAGGCATCCTTCATAAAAAGAGGAGTATTACTTGTGAATTCCAAATTTACAAAAGATGCACTCTTTATCGGTTTCCTTATTTTTAGCCATCAATAGGACCTTGAGTATGAATTTTTTTTTTTTTTTTGAAAAAAATGCGTACGTGATCTGGAGAATTATTCCAAATATTATGTACGTGAAATAAATAAAAAAAAAAAAAAGAGAAAACGTATTATGGTACATATCAGGACAAAAATTAAAAAAAGAAACAAAAATGTACTTGTACATCCTTTTCAAAAAACAAAAACGGGAATTATCAATTTTGATCCTCTTTTAATATATGTGATGAAAAAAGGGACAACTTGTAAATTATTTACAAAAGTAAGACTTTTATTGTCATGTCATCTAATAAATATTTCAGAATTCCAAAATTACCCCTGACTCGACTCTAGTCAAAATTTTTTGACCAAGTCAAAAAAAATCAAAAGTGGCTGAGGCGGCGCCAGAAAGACAGCCGACCATATTCGATTGAGGTCGAAATTGTTCGATGATGGTCGAACGCCAATCGATCACCAGTCAAAAATTTCAACTGATGGCTTCGACCCCAGTCAAATTGTTTGACTACGGTCAAACGGTGGTTCGACCCCGGTCGAAAGGGGTCGAAATTTTTCGGCCTCCAGTTGAAAAATAATCAGAATAATCGGGAGAAGCGGCTCAACAAGTTCAACCCTAGTCGCGCGGAGGTGTCGTCGCCGGGGTCAGGATTGGGACTGGCGGTGGTGGCTAAAGTAATTTGAAGTTTGTTGAAGAAATAAGGTATCCAAGTAATTTTATATGTGTGACACTACAATGGAGGTTAGTTCTAAAAATATTAATGAGTGAGTCCCATTTTTCATCACAATAGTTTAGTTGACCCCTTAGGTGTAAATTCCCCAAAAATAACGGGAATGATAATAAATACATAAAGAATTAACGATGGAAATGATAATAAATATATTAGGAATTAACAATGGAATGTGAATGTGGAAAAAAAGACAATGGAAAGGGAATGAAAAAGAAAATTGTCCAACTCATCAGGTCACAAACAAGTTAACTACATTTTAAGTGTTAAATAAATTTTCATATTTGTATATGTATTAATTACATTAATATTTTTGGTAAAATTACTAATATTATTATAGCCATTAGATCAAAATCTAATAGTCTAAATTAGAGTACCTATCTACAGAGCAAAAACAAAAAATCTCAATTGAAACCTCACATATATATATATATTATATGGCTACCAATCCAATAGGCTTTTTTATTCTTACTTTTTTACTTATCTATAGATATTATTTTGTCTAATTAAAATTCATCATGTATATCTTTTCATGGTCAAAAGTAGAGAGAGAAAAAGCATAATGTGTGTTTATTGTTATTTTTGTTCTAATTACTTAAATAATAGTAGTCGTTAGATAAATGATCCAACAGCTAAAAAAAAATACTTATAGATAGATAATATAATATGGGCACTAATCCAATGGGTATTCTTTTTTTTTTTTTTACCTATTTATAGGTATTATTTTGCCTAATTAAAATTTATCACGAACATTCTAACAGCTAAAAAAAAATACTTATTGAATTATGGCCATATATTCTGAGATAGTGTGCTCTGTGAAATTTTTTTTATTGTATTGTTTCCCTAGCTTGTAGCAAATGATACGTATTACTTAGTAAACAATATCTATATTTGTTGGAAAAAAGGTGTAAAATACCATTGTGATGAACCATTTTAGAGTATAAAATTGAGTATGACCCACTTAGTATTTTTAATGGATCATGGTGAATTCTTGATTTACTCCGCGAATACTTCACAATCGTACATTCATTTGCTCAAAATGAATTTTGATGATGAAAATTTGATATTCAAAGTACACCCATTAGCATGAAAAAATACTAAAGGAATAGTTTGTAAAGTTAGTCCCACATTAGATGGGAAGCAAAACTTTTTCCCTCGAGCTTGCAAAAGGAGGCACATATTCTCCCTTTTCTTCACACCTTGTGAAACATTTCTCTTCACTTCTTTAAAATTTCCTCTCTACTCTAGTTATAGTTTTGAGTTCTTTCCTTATTTTGAAGAAAAAAATTCTAGTTCCATGAATTCCTAAATCTAGTTCTAGTTAAAGTTTCTTAGTAGATTTCAGCTTACTACTTCATGAACTTCAAAAACGCATTGTATCCTGGGATTCTTAGTAGATTTCTGCTTGCTACTTTCCGTTGCGAATCTGTTTTAAAAACAATGTGGGATACATACTAATTATGTTGTTAGCTTAATTATATAATTATGCTATTATATTGTTAATAATATCATTATGTTGTTATCTCATTGCTTAATTATATAATTCTGTTATTATATAATTATTTGTTGTCTTGTTATTAGTTTCGGAATATATATTTATTCTTATGCATGTTTAATATTTAATGTTAAATTTGCCCAACAATATTTTCATTGAACTATATTCTATCTTGTTGAAAAAAAAAAAAAAACACTCTTAACAATAATTTTTATTCCTTTTCCGTTGGAGTGTGAGATAGATTTAAACTCGCTTAACTATATATGTGGTTTATGTACCACATAAAATTAAACTCAAGACAATATACCACATAAAATTAAACTCAAGACATCATATTGTTTTGATGCCATTAGCTACACTATGGACACTAATTTTGAAGTTGGTTGTTATAATCACCGAAATTCCAAGGCTGTGACTTTTAATAATTTTAAGTTGAAACAGTGGTAAATAGTGATTTTTCCAAAATTGTAAAAAATTGAGTACTTGAAATTTTAAATTTTAGTCCTTAAAAGTAAGTAAAATTCAAATTAAGGAAACTCCTCATTAATATAGATTTCTTAAGAAAATATTTCACTTGAAATTTAGAAAAATTCTAAATAATTAGTTTGGAAATTTTTATTAAATAATGAAGTTTAGTGAAAGAGTTCAATTTAAAACCTTAAGCCCTATGACCAAATAATTTACATAAAATTATTTGTATTTCTTAAGTACTCAATTTAAAGGCAAAATCATCGTCAAACTTCCACTTAGTAAATACATTACTTCTGGCTAAATAAATTTGACATAGAAAGGAAAAGTTATTATATAATAGGAACCAACTAATGAAGAGGTAGGAAACAACATATAAATGTCAAATAAGCTTGTCAAGCCACCATGACAATTACCCCAAAAATAAATCAGCACCTGAAAGTGGGAGGAAGTAGAGGGTGAGCACTTGAATGCTCAGTAAAGATTCAATTATAGGTTTTTATCCAATATAAATACTTATTTTTAAGGTCATGCATGGTTAGTGAAATACTCAAACAGTTTTACTGAAGTCCAATAAAAATTATTGTCTAAAGGTTTAAATCTCCCAAAACCTTATAAACCATCTTAAAACATAAATCATTTTCCAAAGGTTCAAATATTCCAAACTATTATAAATCTTAGTCTCAAAACAAATTCATTGCCCAAAAGTTCAAATATTTCAAACCATTGCAAAACATCACATTAAATCCAGTACATATCTAATTCAAGTCAAGCACATAATAGGCAATACAATCAATAATAAGTCTGAGCCACCAAAGTGATGCAAATGAAGTTACTCAACCACACATGCAAGGGGACGAGTATTCACATGGGCTTGGAGGGACTCAAGGGCAGCATTCACGTGATCTATTGAGCTTGTCAAGTGGGCCAATCACAAGACTTAGAGCCAAGAGACTCAAGGAGGCATTAAATGGGCTGATTCAACACATTGATGAGATGGCTAATACATGGAGGTCCGATATAAGCCCAAATCAGATCCAAGGGAGCCTAGTCACTATGATTAAGGTTCTAGAAGAGTCCAATTGAAGCTAAACACTTCTCTTCACATTTTTCTAGGTCTTTTGTGCTTTTAGGAAATTACTTTAATTCAGATTTAGTTATTTTCGGATTTAGTTACTTTTATTTTAGGAGAGGGTTGCCACAGGTCAAAATAACATTAGTTTACCTTAAATTAGGGTTAAATTCGACTCCTATACAGAGGAGAGAGCCTTGTACATTTTTCAGAGGATAGTGATCAATAATATTGTGGGTTATTCGTGTTTCTTCATTCTTGAAAAGATTTTTGAACTTATCAAGTTAACTCTTGTGGCGTTCAAAATAACCAGACTTATCCCATTGATTCTTGAGTAGTTCTTGAGGACTCTTGGTGTGGCGTCTTTAATCTATCATAGTTTTTAGTTCTTATCTTGCTGGGTAACGGATCAAGACTTAACATTCTTGCGACTTGGTGATCTTGGATTCGAATTCCTTAGTTAGTGCTGGGCTTCGTCACGATTGTTAGCGGGGTTCATATCATTTGGTACCAGAGCTTAGGTTTCAAGGTAAGTTTGAATTATCCTTTACTTTCTTTATTTATTGTTCCTTTGATTCTTGAATTAGGATTACGAAAAAAAAATAGTGGCTGGCTGAATTTCATGCTTTAGGTATACTGGTGATATTTAGTTTCTTAATCTGATCAACTAGGGTTTTTGGCTGAAATTTTGAGATTTAAGGATACTAGGTTTCCTAATATGATCAAACTCCTTGTTCTTGACCGAAATTTGTGCTTTAGGGATACTAGAATTATTTGGTTTCCTAATCTGAGCCAACTAGTGTCTCTTTGCTTTTGCTTGGGGTCCAAGTTGTTGAGGTTATACTAGGGAGGCCGAATCCTGTCTTGATTAAGTCATATTCAAGTTTTGTGTTCTCAATATCCTAGTCTGATTCAAAGTGTTTGTTTCTGGTTCCTGGTAGAAAAAGAAAAAAAAAAGAAAAAAAGAAGGAAAGGGGACGTAAATCCGGAAAAAAAAAAAAAAAAAAGGAGTAGAGTCTGGAGACACTTCTTAAAAATTTTTGTGTCAATCTTATTTTTTACTTCCTAAACTCCTTTTTGCCAAAATCCCACGCTTGAGTGTGACAAATCATCAAAATTTGAGAGAAATTGTGTGAATTTTGAGGTATTGCTGAAACCGAAGAATTCGTGTTACTCATATTTCTTGCATCAGTTTCTTGATAATCACTTATGAGTCTTGTGATTTGATCTGATTGTTTATCATATTGAATTGCCGCTGGAGTATTCTTGAATCTGATTAAGAGTGAAAAAATAATATAACGAGTGAAAAAAAGCAAGAGTAGTGAGAACATAAGAGGGTAAAAACCATTGAGTGCCAAACACGATAGTGAGTGAATCTTTCTGAGTGAAACACGTGAGGAAAGAGTGTTTATGAGGTCCTAACCTTGTTTTTACAGATTTCGATATGTCACACAATCAAGAATGTAACACAACTGAAGAGGTACAACAACCAACTGTTCCGAACTTACAATCACAGGCGTTATTGGGGAAGATGAGGAGAGTGATGAGAGCTGAATTAGAACCAATTTATGAGAGAATTGATAGGTTGGAATGAGAAATAGCTGCGAGACAGCCTCAAAATGCTCCCACTAGGCAACTACCTAGGCGAGTGCAACTAGAGGAGCAATGGGGTGATGATGAAGATGTAGAGGAATGGAAGGAGGTAGATAAACCAACAATAAACAGGGGCAGGTTGGAATAGAGAAGATAGGATGGGTAGACCTAGGTGAGATAATGACTTAGGAGACATTAAAGTGAAGATTCTATCCTTCCAAGGTAGAAATAATCCAGAAGCTTATCTAGAGTGGAAGAAGAGAATGGAGATCGTCTTCGATTGCTATAACTATTCTGAGATTAAAAAGATAAAGCTTGCTGCAATTGAAGAGAGCCTTGTACGTTTTTCAGAGGATAGTGATCAATAACATTGCGAGTTATTCGTGTTTCTTCATTATTGAGAAGATTCTTGAACTTATCAAGTTAACTCTTGTGGCATTCAAAATAACCAGACTTATCCCATTGATTCTTAAGTAGTTCTTGAGGATTCTTGATGTGGCGTCTTTAATCTATCATAGTTCTTAGTTCTTATCTTGCTGGATAACGGGTCAAGACTCAACATTCTTGCGACTTAGTGATCTTGGATTCGAATTCCTTAGTTGGTGCTGGGCTTCATCACGATTATTGGCAGGGTCCATATCACAAAGACTGGTGATCGTAAGTACGCAATGTAGTGTGAGTCACCCAAATGAGTAACTGCATATGTGTACCGTGTCCGAGTCATCTAAGTTGGTAACCGTGAGTATGATATGTAGTCCGAGCACTCTAGGTAGGGTACCGTAAGTCCGAGCACCCAATAGAGGTACCGTAAGTCCGTCGGCCGCGTAGATGCAATGAATGCATACAATGCTATATGTATGACATGAACAAGAATATATACCATTTTTCTACAAAATACCAAAACAGACCATATAGTGTTTTTAATTAACCAAGTTCAATTCTTAAAACTAAATTCTTATTTAAATTAGATATTAAAAAAATTTCGGCAGCACAATAACCGTTTTCATCGAAATCAATAAAATCTAGTTCCTGCAGAAAACAGTTCTAAAACACGATAATTTAGCACACTAACCAGTGTGACATGCCTCCTAGGTAGTTTAAATATCAATTCAAGACAAACCAGGTATTATTCACATTTTTATGAATTATTTCACGAAATTTCATATTTATTCAAATTATGTGAAAATCAAAATTAAACCAATTTAAAGATCAAGTAATCGAATCCCTATCTCAATCGAGTGACTAGATCGCACTACGGTGCTATCGAGAGTGTTTGACGTCATTTGGCGGTCATTTGGGGGGTCGGGGCTCGTTTTTGAACCCTCGATCAACCGCTTTAAAATGTCATTTTTCCAATAGAGTCTCGAATAGAGAAATAGATATCTCCACTGAATTTTTAGCACCCAAATTAGCTAGGTTAGATATATAACTTAACCAATTTGGACTCAGGCTGAACATGGGCCCACGACGTACAAAACGAGGCAAATCAGAGCTGTTGGATTTCGTTTTTCGTGCCAATCACCAAACATAGTTAATATATATCTCAAAATTTATATTTCACGAGTACATTACAAAAATGAAGTTTATTTGGCGATCTAATGGTCGGATTAAAACTTCACTATACAAAACTTAACACACAAAACAACTCAATATACTTAATTTGAAACCAGGTTAAATCGAGTCACGAGATCCTTACCATAAGCTTCCTCTCGTCGAAAGGAATTGAAAGAGTCTAATCAGAGGTCCAATGGTCGCCGGAATCATCACCGGCGATGATTTCTTCCCGCGGCTTCAGCTCGCCATCACCAGAGATGGAGACGACGACGGGCTCCAGCTTCCGGCTAGGGGGGATAAGAAAGACTAAAATTATCGCCGTGGGCGTCGTTGGGCCGTTAGGGGATAAGAAAGAGAAGTTAAGGGGAAGAGAGAGAAGGAGAAAATGGAAGTGGGAGGAGGGCCACGTGTCCCAGCCCTAATATGCATTAACATTTTTATAAAATTTTACTTTTGCCCTAACTTTTTAAATTATTTTTCACTTTAATCCTTGGAAATTACGAAATAGCTCCAGAATTTAATCTTTTATTTCAATTAAACCCAAAGTTTTAATTAATGAGCTTCATTATTTTTAATTCTAAGAATAATAAAAGACTAAAATACCTTTTTAATATTTTGGGATTTTGCGGTTGTCATATCAGAATTGGATTTTAAAAATAACAATTGAAAAAAAAAACTCAATCTGAAGAGCCATGGCTGCCTAAATATCAGCACTAACATCATCTTTATGCAAAACAACTCATAAATCTTTCTAAGACCCAAAATGACATGATTGATCACTCATCAGTTATCACCATCGTCTCATGTCTCCTCAACCATCAATATCCCATATACATCAAAGTACATGCTCATGCTCATAATCTTCCATTGTTGCCTCCCAAATCCCAATCATCCACCACTAGTTATCATCATGAATAAAATATCACCCACAACTCAACAGTATACTAAAATCGCAATCTTTTAGGACAATCAAGGGATAGGCAACTAATACATATCACACTCATATATATCCCATCATCTAAAGCACACCCACTCACCCAAATTGTGTCAATAATACAATGCAATCAAAACTTTGTCAAATTGAGAATGTTTGAGAATAAGTATACATATAATCTGACATGACATATTGGGATAAAAGAGTTCATCTTTGTGTCTATGCCTAATTAAATATAGATACTAGAACTTAAGATAGCATTGCATCTTGGAACTATAAATTAGTATTCCAAGCTCAAAATTAGGGGAAAAAATGGTCTGGAGGAGAATAATTGTCATCTGAGCATACGATTTTGTTCATTACTTTTTCAAATATTAAAAAACAGATTATATGGTTAATTAATATATTCTTAGTATCATAAAATATTGGATAATTACAAAAAAAAAAAAAAAAACCCCTAAATTGTGACATTTCTGTACTTTTAACCTTATTTTTTGGCTTGTAAAAAAATTATACCCCATATTTTAAATTTCTACAAATTTGTATATTCTGTGTACAAATTGGATAATTTGTGCTAATTGTTTTAAGTTATTTTAAATAAATATTTTGTGTTAATCAACAAAAATAAGATATCCTCAAATAAATTCTGCATTTAGTGAGAAATTTGTTGGTCAAGATATATGCAAAAAGTACAAATTTGTAGAGATTTGAAATATAGATGTATAATTTCGTACAAACCAAGAGACATGATTAAATTTACAAAAAAAAAAAATAATATTTCTAGGTATTTTTTTGTGGACAATCTAAATCATAATAAGACAATATAAATTATTTTCTATTAGATTGTGATAACTCAAATCTCATTAGATTGTGATAACTCAAATCTCACGTCATATTTCGCATGACAAACCATACGATTATGAACCCAATTGGCCGTTGAAATTAAGAAGATGCGTGGATAATTTACCTTTTTATAATTATTAGCACTTGCCCTTAATTGACATAATTTGTATCAATAAATTTTCTTCTAATCAAGTTAATTTACATTATTTCTTGGTGATGAATCATCATCCTACCACGACAAGAAAACTATATAAGGACTCGTGTACACAAGTGTGCAATTACCAAAAACCCGTCCAATTGGCTGATTTTTGGAAACATAAAGCTTAATTTTGTAATTTCGGCGTCTAATTAACAAATTGACAGTTGTCGGAACTATTATATTAACACAATAAGAAAACTCTGGATACATCACACTAGTTGACTTCTATTTTTCTATTTTGAAATAAATAAAGTCTGTATGCAAACTTTCCCCTCTAGCTATATGAATTAAGATCTGCAAGTTTATAAAAAAAAAAAAAAAAAAGATCTGCAAGTAACAGTGATCATCACAAGTACTCATTCAACCATATGGATTTGATAATATAATAACCCTCGCAATTCGCACAATTTGCTTAGTAATATGTAATTAATTTGATACAAATTCTGTAGTATTATATTTTACATAATAATTAGCGAGTAATAGTAAAACGATAGATGTACGTATATGGTATACTGAATAATAAAACAATTTCATTAATAAGACCTTTTGTTGCGCCCTGGTACAATTTTTCTTTGTTTTTTGACCATTTTGCTTCTTCAAAAATGTAGGAAAAACGTTTTGAATATTGCTTAATGGCTGAAACTGCCATGATAACTGTTTTTAACGTTTTTATTAAAGGCTGCCAAGAGTAACAGCTATGTTAATGACCAAAACTGTTTGTAACAGCTATACTTAAGCTGAAAAACATTTTCAGATTAATGGAGGTTTTGCTAATAAGTCCTCCCTTAGAGACTATAAAAGGAGACCTCCTCCTCCTCCTCATTTGACACACCAAAACCGAAAATCAGAAGTCTTCTCCTCTCTGGTTTCTATCCATCCCTCTCTCTAATCTCTAGTTCGAGTGTTCTTGAGTTCTTCACTTTCTCTAGATATAGTTTTTAGAGAATTTAGAAATTTCGTAGCTAGATCTTTTAGTGTGTTGGAGTTCATTACTATCCAGTTCGTAGAGTGGAGGTGTTGGTACTTCACCTGCTGCTCTTCGTCGTTGTATCCTAGAAAACTGACGCTTGCTAAAGTCCTCAAGCATTCCAGTGGAGGGAGCGAATCAGTTTTAAGAATATTGTGACTTACACAGGCCTCGGCGGCAATAAGTATTTCCGAACTGCTACTGGAATTCTGTTTGGTACAAACATTTAGTAACTTTATATTTATCTTAAAGGCTATTATAAAGTTTGTTCATTTGTAACCTTACATATATTGCATGTTAATTATTTCTTACAGAGGTCAGCTTACAAAACTCCCCCACTTAATTTATATAAGAGGTTGTAAGAGTCAAGCTGATATACGAGAGCAAAGCATTACGATGGAGACCAACAAAAAAAATCCACTTTATATTTGTGCAATGTGTTATGACTTGGATGCCAGAATTAAACAGCTGACCCCTCTCTTGTTTTTTTTTTTAAACTATGGTCCAAGTTTTTCCTACGTTTTTTAAGAAGCAAAATGGTCAAAAAACAAAGAAAAATTGTACTGGGCCGCAACAAAAGGTTGCAGCTTACTATGGTCCAAGTTTCGGCCTTATTCGCAGGTGCAGGCACAATCTAGCCCATGCAAATTCAGGCCCAAGCCCGAAGATTTGCACCCCCTGCGCACGCCTGAGAGAGCATCTGTGATTGTTATTCTTACAACCATCACAAAATAAGGTTCTTTATAAACCACTTGAACCAAGCATTTCCCACCAATGTGGGACTCTCACATTTTCCTTTCATTTTTTCCATTCAATGGTGCACTTTTGAGCAACAATTTCTCATTCGTCCGTGTACCATTTTGAGCGTATGAATATGCGAAATCGATGTACTCGCGGTGGAGAACAAGAATTCACCAAGACCTTTCATCAACAAGATGTGGGTCTCACTCAACTTTTAGCTTCAAAATGGTTCATGAAAATGGGTTCACAATTGGACTTTATAATGTACATAGACTTCCAAGTCCAAGACAAGCCCAATACATATTAACCCATATTAACCCATTTTCCTACAACCTCAGCCTCTAAACCCTCCAAATCCAATCACTCGGATTCTCCGAAAGTGCTAATTAGCTAAAGTAATAGTTAGTTCCAATCTATTGGCAGAAATATATACTGTTGGAATATCTGACATTCTCTATGCTAAGGACCTTTTTTTTTTTGAAAAAAAAATATTAATCTTGTATCAAATAAGTGAAAGTACAGAAAATAAAAATAATAATAAAGGAATTGGAATTGCTTGGACGAAAAGGACTTGTGAAAAGTGATCTAAAGATAAACTTGTCTTCTCTTGCTCTGTTTTATGTGACAAAAAGAGAAAAATAAAGGTAGAAAAGCTGTGAATGCTACTCATGAAGCAATAGAGACCGAAGGAGACGTGTTTATTACTTAGCACAAACTCTTTTATTATCATGTACTACTAAATATTCCCCTATAAATTCTGAAACTCGCAAATTTTGACATGAACATCAACGATCACATAGTTTTTCATTAAAAATGACAAAATCTATAAGGTAAAAGTCATACCTAATATGGTAGGATATGAGGTTTTTCTTTTTTTTTTTTTTTTTTTGGGCATTGCAATTTTAGCTAGTGGCATTGTGTCAACTATAAATGGAATCGATTCTATCAAAAAAAAAAAACACTATGAATGGAATCGAAAAAGGGAAAGATGATTTGTAACCCACTGAGAAATGGGGATATGTTCTCGGAATAGACAGTAGTAATATGGACCCAAATAACAGCCAGATACAATCTTGGGTAGAATGACTGAACTAAGAAGTAGTTGCAATCCCCCACTTCGGCCTATCATAAAGATCAACCCACCAACTATAGAAACAAGCATAGAGTTAGAAAAGAACATCCATAGACGATAATACATAATGACTCAACCAAGACCCTCAATCCACTAAAAATATGTTTACTAATCTGTAATGAAAAGAATTGTAAAAAAAATAAAAAACAAAAAACCGTTTGAAAAGAAATATGATCAATGAAATAAATTTGAGTTAAATTCTCAATTTAACTAAATATGTCAGGAATTTACCAAAAGATATTTTCTAATGTGTAAGTAAACACATAAATAGATTGAAAGTGGAAACAATCACTCTTATTCTCATTTCTATAACGTAAACATGGCCAAGTTTAGAAATAAACAATGAATTGAGAATCTCTAATTACATTATTATATAGAAGCAGAACGAAAATATGAAATTAGGATTAAATCACTTAGTAGAGTTTCAGTATCCAAACACAAGCTACATACAAGGAAAATTGATGCAAATAGCCTATTTTTGAGGTATTTGGACTTTTTTAAACCACTTTTTCAAAATGATTTATCTAAACTAATTTAGAAAATCAAAAGTCCAAAATGCCCTTCTATTGTACTTTGTGGTGTTTATATTTTATTTTATTTTTTTTGTAATAAAAATTTTGAAAACTGTACACCCTAGTTACCCCCACTACCGAAACTATTACTGCAAACCTCAACTATACACTCCCCTCTTTTTGACCAAAAAGAACAAGTAGCGTTAATTACGTAGATTTGTTGACTATCATTGTTATAATTTATCACATATTTATGACGAGGTGTCACAATTGAAGCATATTCTCTGTAATTTTGAACTGTCAGTCTGTCATATATTACTTAGCTGCCACAAAATGTATGACTGTAAGTCAAACTAAACTATATAATATCTTAAGCAAGAAGGATATATTTAATTAAAGTTAATCATAAACTAGAAACTTAATACATTTGGAACTATCGACCCAACCGTTATAAATGTATGACTCTAAGTCAAACTAACATATATAATATCTCGAGCAAGCTGGATATATTTAATAAAAGTTGATCATAAACTGGAAACTTGGGTACATATAACTGGGATAATAAAATACAGCAATGACAATCCGTTAGTTTCGTTATTAACTGATGACTATCATAAAATATATGACACTACGTCATAAATTGTCTGATTATGTGTTTGTCTGACTCTCTATTACAATAACTAATCACGGATTCTAAAACAACACTATTCTTACACCACTTGTAGAATGGCTCTCTGGTCCATGATTGGTTGTACATAATGGGATCGGATTCTGGCCTATTGGAACCAAAATACCTGTAGTCTCCGTCCCATGATAGTTATTATGGTCCCAATTACCATTGTAATTCAGGAAAATAACAACATTGCCCATGTCTAAAGAACATAAAATTTAAAAAATTAACATAGATCATCAACTATCCAACATATTATGTGACAGGAACTCACAATGTTCATAAAGATGCAAACTAAATATTGACTGTCAGTCACAATAATGTGACTGCCTGTCACAAAACTTATATACTCTATGTCACATATAGTCACATAGTCACACATACTCTGCGTCTTTTTTTTTTAATCAAAATAAACTTACATACACTGGCCTTTTCTAGAGCAAACGTGAATATCAAACTATAACGTACTATGTCTTCGTATTACAAATTTGTGACAAATGGTCACAGTTTAAATCTGGGACCATTACGTCGACATAGATCTAGCTAGATCTAGTAACTAATCGATCCATATCCAGTTACTTCTACCGTCTTTCATAAAGCAACTACCTAACATATTATGTGACAGGAACTCACAATGTTTATAAAGATACAAACCAAATATTGACTATCAGTCATAATAATGTGACTGTCTGTTACAAAACTTATATACTCTATGTCACAAATAGTCACATATACTATGCGTCTTTTTTTTTTTAATAAAAATAAACTTACATACACTGCTTCTTCTAAAGTAAGCGTAAATATCAAACTATTACGTACTATGTTTTTGTGTCACAAATTTATGATAAATAGTCACAGTCAGATCTGGGTCCATTACGCCGACATAGATCTAGCCAGATCTGGTAACTAACAGATCTATACCCAGTTACTTCTTCCATCTTCCATAAAGTAACAATGACCCAGTAAGAATAAATAAGTGACCAGGAACAAAAAAAAAATACATACTTCTTCTTTGTAGAATCAATGCGACCAAATGAGACGATGCGAGAGTGAAAGTGAGAGACTAAGGCATCGTGTTACAAAATCACACAGCGATAAGGGTAGACGATAATGGAGCTACAGTGGCCAGAGTTGACGTAAAAGGAATATGGAGCTATGGTCGAGAGAGAGAAAGAGATAGAAAGTGAGAGCTACGAAAATGGAAATCAATGAAGAGGGAGACAGTAAGAATAGGAAGGAATTTGTAGCAGACACATTACACCTAAAAAGCAAAAATTTGCAGTAAGATATATTCGGAAACTTGAATATTTCTCTCTCCAAAATAAGCTAAAACTATCAGAAACTCGATATAGAAAAGTCATTCTGAAAAAGTGGTTTAAAAAAGTCTAAATGCCTTAAAAATGGGCTATCTGCGTCAATTTCCCTACATACAACCCTTGAACGTGTATTTTGGACTCATTTATGATGGGGCCAACAAAAGCCCAAATAGAAATGGAAGTTTGGATCCTTTCATCTCGGGGATGATGCTCCCTTGTGGCAAAGAGCTTCATGGCTAATAGGAGAGCCTTTGATAAATAAATTATTTTTTTCCCGAGAAATGAAACTTGTGATAGTTGAGTTCAAAGAGATAGGGCATGGATGTAGTCCCGTTGGCGGGACTAGTCCCGTTCATGTTTTGACCAACACAGGTCATGTTCTGACCAACACGGATTAGTTAAAATATGACTTGTGATGGTCAAAATATGAACGGGACTGGTCCCTTCGAGGGGACTACATCCGTGGCCCAAAGAGATATATATATATATATATATATATTTAACGAGAAAATCAATTTCACTAAATAAATATTATCAAACAGTGCATCCATAAGATTTGGATGAGAATTTATTCATCCAAAAAAGATTATTTTCTTTATCTAGGGCATGCAATATGTCAAATCGTGATAAATAACACTTAGAAAATGGGATAACATAACTATAATCAAATACCACCTCAACTTTTTGGAATTTTAATTTTTATCCTAGTATTTATAAATATATTCGATTAGATCCTTCATTTGCCTTCCAAAATTTTAATAATATAAAATTTACCTAAATATTTCATAAAAATTCAATAATATCCCTTATTTGCCATATTAAATTTTATGATTTTTAAACTTTACTTCTATCATTATTAAATAGTTAATTTTTTTCATGCTTTTATGAATAATTTTTCTTTGAACCTCACTTTAAAATATCATTTAAATCATGTCTATATTAATCATTTGTGTTTCATTCATTTCTACATNACTATAATTATGAAAATAATAATCAACCTCAATTCAATTTATGAATTCATTTTAAACTATAGACAAAACTATCCCATAATAAAGACTACATAAGTACTCTCAAGTACGGGAGACTTATTCAAATATAATAATTCATAATATTTAAAGTAAAAGTATACATATAATTCTCTCCGCCAAAAAACTGAACCAAGAAGCGAAGATGATGGTTGAGATACTACATTCTAAACTCAAGTTTAAAGAGGAATTACCCGCTCTTTTTTTTTTTTTATTCTTCTTTTTGGATAAATTAACCTCTTTTGGAGGTTTATTGAAAAAAAAACATTATACCTTCTGTTTTGCTAATTTTTTTGCATAAGTTTTGCTTAGTATGTGATATTATTCTGAGTAATACTTATATTATATATATATACGTATAAGTGATTGATATGGCGTGTTTAGTGTACACGCCCTAACGAAATTAAGGATTTCTTTTTTATACTTAAGAGTCGTTATACTGCGTTTTGCACTAGTTGGTATTAGTATTGCACACATTAAGTCTAATTTATAGTTAGGTACAATATATTATAATATTAAAGAATGTATTTATCTCTATATTTATTTTGATGAGACGAATGTAGCACAACTATTTGTTCGATGAACTAAATTTAATGAATGATGTTATTCATATTAAATTAAATATAATATTATATAAAATATTAAAGAATGTATTTATCTCTACATTTATTTTGATGAGACGAATGCTGCACAGCTATTTGTTCAATGAACTAAATTTAATATAAGGTATCATTAATATTAAATTAATTATAATATTATATAAAACATTAAATAACGTATTTATTTTTATATTTATTTTGATGAGACGAAAGTATCACAGCTATTTGTTCGATAAACTAAATTTAATATAAAGTATCATTAATATTAAATTTAATATAGTATTATATAATACATGTATATATTACAACCAATCATAGCTTGAAAAAAATAATAATAGGATCACTCATATCATGAAAAAATAAGAGTTAAATTACGAATTTTCTAAAAATTTTAAAGATAGAATACTAATCAAAGAAGCTATTACATTTTGTTTTTATTTTTATCTCTGCTTCATGCTTAATATATATACTAGTCGTAATCCTGCACAGCGTGCAGATTGATGCACGAGTTGATGTAATTTAAGTTTATGTGTTCATTACTAAAATATTTTTTAGTCTTAAGGTTATTGATTCTATTTGAGAAAACAAATATTATTGTTAAAAAAATTCTTGTACAAAATTAAAATTCAAAGATTAGAGAAAAATAGAACATAAAGAAATAACAATAGAAATTCATATTAATAATTAAGAATTTGTTGTTGTTATTTTTTAGTCTCAATATTATCGTTGTTTTTTAGATTTAATGCTTCCCACATTCTAGAAATTCTCACTATTATAGTCCAATCATCTCTGGTAACTTGTTGAAACAGAGTATATGAAATATTTTCCTACGTGAAAAATAGATACAATATAAGAGTTTTAATACATGTCGAAAACAAATCATAAGTAACATATAGAACTGTAAAGGAAATCAAAACCAAAATAAAAAAAATCTTAAAAATATACCTATTTTAAAAATTAAAATGATGACCTATATGAAGGTTCATATATATATATATATAGAGAGTAGTAATCGACTTTAACGATAATACATTAGAATTAGAAGTGTTATTTATTCTTTTACTGTTGAAGAATACATCTAATCTAACTTCTAGATTTAGTTCAATGAATAACAGAGAATATATTATCTCTACATTCTAAAGTAAATGTATTAAGATAAGGACAATTATTTGGGAATTAGGAAAAAAAAATAAAATTAGACTTAAACGTAACAAAAGATTCAATGTATTTTTTTTTTAAAAAAAAAATTAATGTAACAATAGTTCAATATATTATAGGAAAAAAGAAAAAAGAAATAGATAACCAAACATTAACGTAAATGTAACAATTTTATATTGTTATATATCCAATATATTAAAATAAATATAAATAGTAAATCTATTAAGATAATGACAATTATAAATTTTTAAAAGGAAAAAAAAAAAGCAAACTTAAACTTAACAATTTTCTAGACAATGGTTTAACGTATTACAAGAAAAAAAAATAGACAACCAAACTTAAACGTGAATATAACAATTTAATATCATTATATATCAAATATATTAAAATAAATATAAATAGTAAATCTATTAAGATAATGTCAATTATAAATTTTTAAAAAATCTTAAAGGTAATAATTTTATAGATTCAATGTATTACTATAAATATATATATAGGTTCAATGTATTTTAAAAAAAAAAAACATTAAACGTAACAAATTTTCAATTATTAAATAAAAAACCAATCATTATTATTAAATTATATTTTATAATCTATATATTAGAACCAATTATAGTAAAGAAAAATAATAATAAGTCTAGTCATGAAAAAAATTAGAAATTTTTTAAAAATTTTAAAATAGAATAGTGATAAAAAAAGCCTTTTTACACTTTCTGTTTCATATAGAGAATATAGATGTAGATTTGTATTTTATAATATTATTTAAATATAAGATATTTTGGTATGATCTACGTCAACTAACGAGACAGGAAAATCTACTGCCTAATTTTTTTCTTTTTTCCAAAGCAAAAAAGATTATGGCCCCGTTTGGTCCGCCTATTTAAATGTGTGTATTTGAATGGAAATTATGGAATGTATTGGGGCCGTTTGGTTCGCCCATTCCATTCCATTGGAATGGAAAATCCATTTGAATGGGTGTTTGTTTCAAGAACTCTAAATTTTCCATTCAAATGGTCTTTTAGAATGAGTGTTTGTTTCAACAATTTAGTTTTTCTATTCAAATGGTTCATCAGTCACATCAACT
>JXTC01000001.1:694062-713046 GCA_002914845.1 Trema orientale
GTGGTTTGAGATATTTGTACTGCTCTGAGAAAAGTTTCTAGAAGCATGAAGGGCCAGGAACACAAGGTAATTTTTTAATTGCTTATTTATAGTAATTGAATGACATGATTAGATAAGGAAAAAAGAAAAAAAAGGAGGGATTTCTCTCTTGTTGTTGGCATTTATGCCTTTTAGCTTTGATTTTTGAATCGAGCTAGTTTCGCGTTTTGAACATTTTGAACGCATTTTTGCATGCATGCGGCATTATATTGAAATGTCATTTCAAATTATAGATGCCAAGAATGGAAGACATTCTGAACCTTCCGGTCCAAGATCCTCCGGCTGCCGAGTTTTCTGCTGCTGATATCAAGTGGGTTAAAGTAGAGGGTGGTCGCCAAGGTGGTGACGATATTGCCCTTATTCCATTTGCTAGAGTGGATGATTTTGTGAAAGGAGAATCGTCGAATGCAGAATGCCCGGCTAGCTTCCGCATTGAATCGAGGCGGAAGAGACCGGAGGGGAGCATCAGCAAACCGAGAGTTGATGGCTATCTTGAGTACACACTGTATGTTGGTTTCATAACTTGGAATGCTGTACATTTCTTTTGTTGCTGTTATCAAGGTGTGTTGCTTATGGTGTTTATGATGTACACATTTCTTTTTTTGGTGTTGCTTATGGTGTTCATGCTGTACATTTCTTTGTTTGGTGTTGCTTATGGTGTTTATGGTTTGTTGCTTATGGTGTTCCTATGTTCTTTAGATGTTGCCTTGTGAACGCATGTTAACTTCAAATTAGAGCTGCTCAATTTTTGTTTTTGCAAAGTAGATTTCTATTACCAACGTTCTGAAACAACCCTGTTCTAATTAATGGTTATGTTTACTAATCTGTAATGGACCATAAAGGGAGTGAAATAACGGAAGTGTTTCCCTTTCCATTCAATCATGTGTTTACTTGCACATTTCGGACACAAACTTTGGAGAATCATTCATGTTAATAGTCAAATTAGGAAGGGACTACTCAATTTGAGTCATTGCCATTAATTTACAAACCCTTTCCCTTTATGATTATTTCCATTACAGATCAGTAAACATGCCCAATGCATGCGGAGATAGAGTTTAATTTCCTTGTAAAGCTGATTTGTGGCACGTCGTTAACAAGATCTAGGGATTAACGCTCGAAAAGAATTACACTATGCTGGCTTCCTAAATTACTTTAAATGCATGTGTTACCTTCAAGTTACATCCAAGTTTCCTGTATAAAACATGGTGATTTCACAGCTATTGGTGTTCTTATGGTCCGGAAGATTACCGCGATACCCAATCTGGTTTTGAGGATGGTTCAAACGTAAAGCCTCCGTCAGGGAAGGGAAGCAGGCCGGGGAGGCGTCACATGATGAGAGGTTGCCTTTGCCATTTTACTGTGAAACGGTTATACACCAGACCCCTACTTGCTCTGATGATTTATAACCAAAGAAAGCATGTGGATAAATCTGGGGCTCCATGTCATGGTATACTTGATCGGGATGCCTTGGGGACAAGAGCTATGTATGCCCCACGAATTTCAGAGGATTTGCGCCAAAAAGTGATGTCCATGCTTTATATTGGAATACCTTTGGACAATATAATTCAGCATCACACGGAGATCGTCCAGGGGCATGGTGGACCTCATAACCGTGATGATTTCCTAACTCGTAATGATGTTCGTAACATGGAAAGGGTGATTCGTAACTCTTCACATGAGTTGCATGCAAGTGATGAAAACAGTGTAAATATGTGGGTGCAGCGCCATCACAAGCATGCTTTCTACTTTCAGAGTAACTCCGGTTTGGAACCATTCATTTTGGGTATACAGACGGATTGGCAGCTGCAACAGATGCTCCGTTATGGACATAATGGTTCCATGGCTTTCCATTCAATATTTGGTTTGAAGAGACTTAAGGTACTGTGATTCCTACTCTCTCATATACCATGTGGTTCTAGCAATAATTGCAGTTCTGGAAATGCAGCATTTTTTATCGTTTATGATTTAATATATTTATCATTGAGGCTTAGATATCATAAGGTACCTATTTTTACTATTATTTAGTTTCACTAACATTGTATCTTTGGCTCTCTTTTGACAGTATCCGTTGTGTACACTTCTTGTTTTTGACCTATCCCACAATGCAATTCCAGTTGCCTGGATTATTTCCTCCTCTTTTGCTAGTCAAGATATTCAAAAATGGATTGGGGTACTTGCTGAAAGAATACGAACCAGGGATCCTAGATGGAGACTCAATTCCTTTCTAGTGGATGATCCTTCCTTTGACATTTCTATAATTAGGTATGTCATCAGTCTTGTCATTCAGTTTCCTGTTTACAGTTTCTTTTTTTATGTGAGGGAAACTATGTAAATGTAAATGAACAATGAAAAAAATCGTGCTTGCAGAGAGGCCTTCCAATGCCGAGTCCTATTATGCATCTGGCATGTTCGCCGTGCTTGGATAAGAAGCCTCTTAAAGAATTGCTGTAACATTGATCTTCAGCAAGAGATTTTTAAGCACTTAGGCTGGGTTTTGTATTGCACAAGAAGCGGACAACACTCTATGGATGCACTTGAGGAATTTATGCAAGTATTTGTTGATCAATGTTCCTTTATGGATTACTTTAAGAGGCGGTGGTTACCGAATATAGGTGATTTCCTATAATGGAACTTTTGTTTATCAAAGGCATATTAGTGCTTTTTCCTGGGATATAAAACCAGCATCGTTCTTTCGGTTTTCATTTTTATTATATCGTTTTCTCCTCTTTAATGAGACTGGATTTTATACCATTGATATCAAGCTTTAGAGGCTTGGGTAGGTATGGCCACAAACTTTGTAGTCAGTTTTGAAATGTAATGTTCATAGTATTCCACTATCAGTAAAAGGAGTCAATTAATGCCTTTATTTTTAGTGTTTCCAAAGACCATTAGAATGGCTATTAAGTTGTTAGATTGTTGTTTCAAACACTGATTATACGCGCTTTGCCACGCAGAATTGTGGATTAGTGGCATCAAGTCTCTTCCTGTTTCGAGTCCAGAACCCAATGCTGCAATCGAGTCCTATCACTTCAGGTTGAAATTAAAGCTTTTCAATGATCAACATGCTAATTCTTGGCCTAGAGTTGATTGGTTAATCCACATTCTTTCAACTGAATTTCACTCCTTATATTGGTTGGACCAATATAGTATCGAGACCGGGTATTTTGAAAACCTAAGGGACAAATCTTTCTCAACAAATGCATGGTGCCAGGCTTTGCACATCCCTGATGTTGATGTCATACTGGATGAGCAAAATCTCCAGCTTGCAAAAGTCATCTCTCAAACAGACAGAAGCCTGGCATACACAATTTGGAATCCTGGTTCGGAATTTTCACTATGTGATTGCCCTTGGTCGAGGGTGGGAAATTTATGCAAGCATATCATCAAGGTAGCAATTCTGTGTAAAAATCGGCAGGTTGCAAGGCCATTACCGGCTGCTCAAGTTTATCGACAGATGTTGCTTACCCTGCTGCAGAATCCCCCAGATGATCCTCTAGTTCTTGATCATGCCATTTTACATGCAACCCGCTTGCAGCAGGACATCAAGGGCTTAGAAGAATTGTCTAATAATGGGTTGCTCCAACCTTTACCTCCTGATATTAGTTCTCATGCAGCAGAGAATATGCTTTCTCCACATCTTTATTAACTAGACCACTTAAAAAGGAAACTTTCATGCCTTTGGTTCCTTGAGTCTGTGCACTGATCTTAGGTCTGCTGCACATGGTCACGACTGAAGAAAGTTTGGAATTTTCATCAGTGTGCTTGGAGATGTGTTTCATTCATGTGTTAACTTGGACCATGGAGGTACATTTCTATTTAGTTCATATGATTGTCATCAGCAGGGCTAAGAGAATTCTTTTAGTCAAATTTGGCAAATGGTATGAAGACCTTCTGTGCACTGTATCGTAATCAAGTATGATACTCTTAATTGTTCCATTGACTCTCTTGTGATATAAAGATTTTTTAACTTTTCTCTTGTAGTGAACAGGGATAGCAGATTCCACAGTTTTCCATTTTATTTCCAAGACTGTTCAATCGGAACTTGGAAGTTCAGAAAGTAATAACAGTAACCCACTCTTTTAAACGCTAGTACCTGAATTTCATGAATTTCCTTGTATAGGAATTTAGATTGAGTAGATCTGCCTCCTGTGGTGGTAGTCCACCTATGCTCCTCCAGAAACACCCCTTCCCTCTTCCCCGTGGATTTAGCTGAAATAGAGGGGCTGTAAAGTGGAATCTCTTTAGTCAATTTAGTTTGAAGCTGTTTCAGAACGGACAAACATAGAAGATTGCCGGATGAATTCTGTGCAGGTTACAGGCAATTTATGTTGAAATATTCAGGTGTGATTTCTAGATTTCACATGCCTACAGACTACAATTTGTTTATTTATTTTTTCGAGAAGAATTATTAAGATACTGGTTTTTCCTTTCGTATTCTTTACTTGTGTCCACAATAATCGAGTGTTTACATTGATTTTAGTACTGTGAAGATAGTAACTCTTCATGATTAAATTTTATCCAGATTTGCATGGCATTGAGTGATGATCATGTTACGATATTTCTTTGTAGTGTTCCCTAATGTCCTCTAAACTAATTTGATATGCGTATGTTTTCAAGAATGGATAATCTGTTGTACCGTCATATGTTTTTAAGAAGTTACAATATTTCCTTTCAACTGTACTAATACGAGAAAAATCTCCATGGGAAAGCTGACAATACTTTTTCCTTAACACAGGAGCCTACTAATAGGTCATACTTAAAGAGCACACAAGGGATATTGCTCAACGGTACACGCTATCCTCTTCTATTTGCTGTATGTATTCCCTTTTTTTTTTAGGTCTCTTTTTTATAAATTGTCTCGCAGTTGCAAGTTGTTTGTGGTCCTTGAATTTGAACCAAATAGAACTAGTTGCAGAATAATCAGAACATTTTGCCGAACTGTGACAGCAAACTCATCTTATTTGAATCATACTGCCGATACAATGCAGATCATGCAGTTCAGTAGACTGCATAATTCTCTCTTTCCGCGCGAGATGATCCTGTCAACTAAGCAAAGCAGATCATGTAGGCTTGTAGCGGAGAGACAACTATTGTCAGACCCGACTCTTGAACCTTCATCAGCAGTACGATGCCGACAGCCGCCTTCTGCCTCAAAGCTTCGAGCGAATTTAACTCCAGATTTACAAGGTCACAGCAGTAGGTTTACATGCGTGCATGCATGCATGGAGGAGGATGGGTGAGCCAAATTGGTCCACCAATCACATCAGAGGGTGAGATGAGAAGGTCCTTGCAATCAATGGTTGTAATTTATCTCCCTCTCTCATTCTGTCTTTTAACATTTTTATTCTCTTGATAATATATATTTATATATGTTGCCTTAAAAAGGAAATGGACGTCATACTGATAAGTCATGCATGGAGCAGCACGTGAAGACCTGTGAGAGGAAGGCTCAGTATGACAGTTGAGAAATTAAACTGGTGGCTGGAGGCGTCCCCACTTGACCCTTTGGCCCTTACCCCTTGGGAGGGTTGGCTTACAAACGGACACGGGACTGTTATTTCAACGAGTAAACGTTATTTAGTATTAGTATCGTGATTGGGAACACGACCTTGATTATAGTCCTCAATATTAAATATCCCAAGGCTGAACTATAAACTATGGTTACTATATCATCATTAGAGCTTCATATCGTGATATAACAAATAGTATCACGACTCGAGTATAGTTCTCAATATTCTGATCCTACGACTAAAGTGTCCGTAAAGCTATAGTTATTATATCATCGGAGGCTTGGAGCTTCGTAACGTGATGAAAATATAAACAAATTTGTCATTTTTTTTTTTCTGGGGTAAATGAGATTTCATTGAAACAAAACCGTATAACAAATTGAACTGAAGATAAAGAGAAGACAGAAAGCTAATGACTGCTAAAAATTATAAAAAAAAAAAAAAAAGAGAGAGAATACACGGAACCTCCACTCAGTCCACCTGGGAGCTTACAAAAGCAGCTAGAGTCCACTTTGTAATAGAACGAACAAGTCCATTAAATTTTCTCGGAGTCCAAGAGAACTCCTAGAGAAGTCACATGAAGATAAAGTATCAGCTACGCACAAGAAGAACGTCTTCCACAATAGCACGATAATTTTGGTCCGGACCAAAATCGTCATTCATTCAAACACGTGATATAGGATAAGCATCATTTTCACAAATAATATTTCTCAACACATGGAGGATACCAAGTCCCAAGAGTCGCACAGTGCTCAAGTCTAAACCTTCACCAACTATTGGGGAATCCACTAAGACACATATTCAAGCAAAAGCAAGTGCTAAAGTGAAAGGCATCAACACTATCGTTGCCTACTAATTCCACTTTGAGTTAACACTAGGCACAAGCCATCTCCTAAAGTAAAACCCACTACAATAGTCAATGAGTCACAACTTTATTTTGACAAATAATAGCCTTCGGTCTAACCAAAACGATAAGGTTAACGTGTTACGCGTGTACCATCCAAGAAAATACGTGAAGGGTTAATTCACATGTTACTACGCCTACTGGTACTATAGTAATCAGCAATATAAAACCTTCTACATGGTTTGGTATTGATGTCAAGTTAATTTTTTTATTCTACATCGTGTTTAACAAAGCGATCGACGTGATTTCATGTCGTCAGTGTCACTTTAATTATGATTAAATGCCAATATATAAAAACCGAGGTTTCATGTGCCTATTTATTTTACATTTACATTGTATCACCTAACAAGTGGCCTAGTAGTAACATTGTTATCCTGAACGCTGGAGGTCGTGGGTTCGAATCTGGGTGGCTCCTTCGGGAGTCTTAAATGTGAGGATACCTATCTGTTAGCCCAGTGTCTCGCTCTTCGCCCCATGATGTCGTTTTCGCTAATTGTTCGGTTGGAGTTTAGGTGACTCACTCCACCGTACGGTGGTGGTGACCTGCCTGTAGGGTCTTGAGGAACATTCTTGAATGAAGTTGGAGCTCCTATAGTCACGCCCAAAAAAAAGTAGTCACGCTAGTCATCCCCTCCGTCTCTATCTATTATAAAGAGCAAAAATTACTTTACATTGTACTGAATTATTTGGCACTAAAGTGTAGACTATAGCTTCAATAATTTAATCTCGACACAATCAGAAACCAAATTGTCTTGTACAAGGTTCATGTGACAAACACACAAATCATTGAGGCGAATCTAAGGTCACAACTTTTTAGTATTTATTATTGCACAGCATTGCATAATCTCTAACTTGGTCCCTTAAAAAAATCATTAATTTGGACCGACTTTTTAAAATTAAAATAATTTGAGAGCCATCATTGAAGTTTGTCAGACAATTTTTTATCCATAATGAACTTATCTTTATCGTTCAAATACTTCGCGGTCACGAGTCTGCCACGGAATACAAATTTTGCCATAAAAAATTTAAAACCAACTTATAATACTATGAACCGCTGTTTTAACTTTTTATTCGCTAAATTATTTCTTTGCCAAATTTTGATTAATTTGTTAATTAAAAAAAATTATTTTATTGTGTTCAAACTCCAGATATTTATTTGAATGGTAATCATACCCATATGAAATGATAAAATTCAAGGTTCAAATTAATCTCTATTTTTTATGAAAAAAATATATTATTACTTAGCCAATATGGCACGCTAGAATTATATATTTTTCTTGGGGATAATATATATGAAAGGAAAAAAAATGTTTGAGTCCTTTTGCAAAACATTTTTTTAATATAAAAAATTTAATTTGCTTGAAGGTTGTAATAGTTCAATTCCTTACATGTTATACACCAATCATTGGTCTAATGTTCAAGGCTATAAATAAAATATTCGATTACATGTGATAGAAAAAATAAATTAAATATTTTATTTAGCATTAATAAAGATGTTGGTTCTATTGCAAAAAGGCTAAATGTAGTGTGTGTTCGTTATAGGACCATTTAGACTTTAGTTATCCAACTTTAAATTTTTAAGGCCACGATTTTTTAAAAATGAAAATTAATTCAGTAAATTCTCTTTAATGAAAATTTTATATTCCCAATCATGCTTTTTTTTAAAAATTTTCAAAGTGATTAGAAATTTTTCTCAGAACCAAGATTTGATGCTTGGACAAGTTAAAATCATGTTTATAATCTAGATTTTTCATATTTTTAGAAAATTTAAATCGAATTCAAATATAGAAATGACGATTTCAAGACTAAAATCATAATTTTTCGGCCTAAAAATAGCGATTCGCTGGAAATCTTCAGCGAATTCAATCAGCCAGTTTAACTAAACTAATTAAGTGTCTGACTGAGTGTATTTTACGATTTTATACGCTATGTGAGTGAAAAAAAAATTATTAAAAAAACAGAAAAAAGGAAGGTCGAATTTTAAAAGTGCGGTTTGGGAAAGTCATGGAACCATTTGTTTGTTTTTTATATAATGCCTTTTTCTGAATAGTATTTTTTTTTTTCACTTGTTCTAAAAGCATCTATCCAATATTACGAAATTACACTTATGTTTTTGAACTTAAGGATTGCCTTAGCCAAAAAAAAAAAGACGAAAAATTACGCCTCGAATTCTAATAATTGTAATCATCATTTTAGAATTATTTTAGAA
The DNA here is from genome assembly GCA_002914845.1 of Trema orientale. Taxonomy (NCBI): domain Eukaryota; kingdom Viridiplantae; phylum Streptophyta; class Magnoliopsida; order Rosales; family Cannabaceae; genus Trema; species Trema orientale. The sequence continues at coordinate 702,722 of JXTC01000001.1, forward strand.
AGAATGAACAATTAACATCAATATCTGATATAAGACACCAAAGCGAAACCCGTACGTTAAGGCAAATTTCTGATAAGCGATCATGTCCAAAACAAGATATTTTCACTGTCACATTAATCCTTCCACGTCATCTTCCGCAATTTCGTCTTAATATCCAAACGTGCTTTCAGGAGACAACCCCGACACGTGGCGACCAGGCAGAACATCGGTTCTTTAATTGCCACGCGTCATCCTAGTCCATTTTCACTGGAAATAAGAGTCGTAATTACATGGAGCCCATGTGTACATCTACCCCAGATCACGTCCGTTGAAGTTCTCAATCACAAATCTGTTTAAATTCCCGAACAAGTTAACAACATACATTAAAACACACCGGATTTAGTCGGATGAGTCCGACGAGTCCATGACTCAGATGAAGACACGTGTCAGATAGCCGTAATACGGTGGGACACTATCTATCTCCGGTTTTCACAGTCAAAAAAGCAGGAGAAGATTTTTTTTAGGAAGGAAGGGTAATTAGGTAATTTCAGAACGCGAACCGCGGCAAGGGACCAGTAATGATGGCTAACACATTCAATCACAGCTTTCATTTTCGTGAGCTCCATTTTCGAAGGCTCTGGAAGAGGCAGCAACGTACTCCCCCCAAAAAATGCTATAAATAGGAAGCTCCCTTTATTCAGATTCCTCAGAATCACGACGTCGTCTATGTCCTTTGTCCTCTTGTTCTGGACTTTCTCTCTCCTCCTTTCTCTCTTTCTCTCTCTATTGCTATCAGCATCAGCGAGCTAGCGAAGCTTCTCATCAGGGGAATCGGATTCGGGGGCTCCGAGTAGCTTAATTTGGGTCGGAGTCAGCTGCGCAGAAAGAAGATATTCTCGAATTCGGATCGGCCACCGCGCCCGCTTTTGGTGCTCCGGATTGAATTTGAAAGTTCGTCAAAATCGTATCATTTCCTAGTTTTTTCTTTCTCTTTGGCTTGTTCTTTGAATTGGTTTATGTGAATTTCGTCTATAAAATTTACTTAAATTGTAAGTACAGAGTCTTTTTCTGATGATCATATATAAATCGGTTTAGGTTCTGTGCTTGATCTTTTTTTTTTTTTTTTTTTGAATTTTTTTGTAGTGTTGTCTTTGATCATATCGTTGATGATATGAGGTTCGAGGATTGTATTGTGTGTGTGTGTGTGTTTTTTTTTTCTCGTATCTTGACATTTTCTTAGTTGCCAAACAGAATGTTACGACTTTCTTGTGTTTTTGATGATACGCGTTTTCCCCTTGCTTGTCGTACATTGTATGAAGTTTGAACTGTTGTTTGAGGAGAATGGCGGTGCATTTGTCCGTACCAATCTTGTGGTTTGTGTTTTTATGTTTGGCTTGTTATTGTGATGCTTTGATTCTTGAATGAGATGAGACTCTGAATTTGGGTTTTGAAGGTCTACTTGTTTTGTTTTGTATGTCATGTCCATGTTCTGTTTGAAGCTTTTCTTGTTTGTGAAAATTAGAAATATGTTTTTTCTCATGTGGTTATGGTGTTGGGTCACTGAAAGTTCGATCACTTGCCAAAATTTTCCATTACTCTAATCTTATTGAATTTCAAATTAATTGTTCTTATTTAATCCTTGCATCGGAAGGGTTGCGCCCAATTTGGCTCGGTTCCCGAGTTTCGTTTAGTTTTCTGTGGATATGATCTACTTATCAGTAGTTGGTAAATTGAATATACATATATATTTTGGGGTATCTATGTAGAAAATGTTGATGTTGATAGATAGAACTTCGGTTCTTCTTTATGCGGTCTGAGTGGCAGAATTGTTAGAAGAAGTCCCGGCTGATTTTTATTTCTTTGTTGATATGAAGAGGACCAAGTGAAATTCTGTGTCTTTAGCCTGCTTTACAACATCAGGCAGCATGTGGGCTTTTTAGTTACACTAGGATTACCCTTGGAGTAGGTTCTCTTGAGCAAGTAGAGACCACAAGTGGGGAAAGGAGGCTGTGTTGCTGTTGTTGGCATATTATCAGCTGAGCTTCTCCATCCTAAGTCGTACATCGGTAGCACTACACAACTGGTTTTCCTTTTAAAGTTGGTCTTTTTGTATTCTGAATGAGACTGTTTTGTTGCTTTGCAAGGTGGTAATGCTTTGCATGCTAGGGGGTACAAATGGTAGTTGTGTGTAGTGTTGCTTGCATCCATAGTTCGGATTAAGGGTGGACATATCTCATTCAGGTTCTTGAAGATTCCCTCATGGACTTGTTAACTATCCAACCTCATGACATAAATCAAAAATATATTTCAGCTTGGACACAAAATTTGTTCCTTGGAACAAATAGCAATTTTTGGTTCGCTTCATACGTATCTCATGAAAAAGTCTGCAACAAGATTTGTGTTAATCTTCTTTCGTCCTTTGCTCCTTTGTGCATCCCATAAAATTCTTCAAAACTTCTAACTCGCAATCAAGAATTGTCGAGCAGAGATGTTATGAAGATCAGGAGTCTGATCTTTGGCGTAGGACTTTTCTTTTTGTTTTTTTTTCCTGACGATCGGTTATATAATATATATGTAGGTCAGACTTGAACCCTTAGATAGCGAGAACTCTCTTAAGCTCATTTTTTCTGACGATCAGCTAACTCAAGTCCTTAGATAATGAGAACTATTCTTTTTAGTTCAAATGAGTGAAACACTGAAAGAAGTGAAGACACTTAAATCCTGATGGTATAAGGTCTGAGTTTTGGCCTATTGGGTAAGTTCACGTCTTGAAGGAGATTGTTGCAGAGTTGCAAATGGAGGTAGGCTTGTCCATTTTGGGCAATCATCACACACATTTCTGCACTTCACACGATTCCCCTATTCTTTTACCCTTGTCAGAACACATTTGATCATATGATGTGTTGCTTTTACCATAGGTTGGTATTGATCGTGCCCAATCTAATTGGATTTGGTTCCGGGACTTCTTCAAGGAATCAAGTATGATGCAACACATTGGTCACTATTATCAGCTGGAGGCTCTGGAGTTTCTCATTGCTGCCTTGTGTTTATAATTTTGGCTTTTTATAGGTCTACTTGTTTTGATGAATCGTTCTCTTCCACAAGTGCTGATTGGAGCTGTTCAACCTTGCTTGGATTATTTTGTTGCTGATTTCAATTGTCTGCAGCTGTGTAGAAGCCGCCAGTGTCATGGGGTTTTTGCCTCACTTGATCGGTTAAGTAACATGCCTTTTGATGTTTTAGTATCATTGCTGACTATTTGTATGTGCACAGGTGCTTTAAACTTAATTGCCAGCTTCTAGGTAGCCTTTATTTCATCTGGCGACATATTTGCAACTTGGAGAAGTCGCCTTGAATCATACTCCATTTGAACAACTTGAATCCAAAGAGATGGAACCTGTTACCTACAACGAGGCCGGAGTGAAGGCTGCGTATATGTACTCATCAAATGGAGAGTGCATTGATGGGGAAGAATCAAAGAATAACGGAAGGGCTGTTGAATCATTAGAGAAAGGAGCCATGCAGTATGGGTAAATTTTACACTAATCTACGAATGAATTATATTCACTGTTCTTAAAAGAATAATTTACTGATCGTATTTTTCTTTCACAGATGTCAGCATTANTAAATTCTGTTCTTATGCACACGCAGACACATACATACAATCCTTGCTTATTAAATTCTGTTCTTATGCACACGCAGACACATACATACAATCCTTGCTTGCATTTCTTGTGCATAACTATGCGTAGGAATAAAATCCTAACAAAATTGCATTTATATGCAGAACAATATCAGTGTCGATCAGAAGCTTAGACATGACATACCACGGCATCAAGTCACACAGGTAGATTATTTGCTGTTTATTCTGCCTCAATAAATCATTGATGCTTATTCAAATCTTTATTGGTTGCTTGGCTCGAGTTGCTGATAGAGTACATTTTTGTTTCTCAGGTGATATGTTCCCTTTGTGGCACGGAGCAAGAGGTTAGCTTATATCCTTTGGTTGTTAAGACTGTGAACCTTGATTTCAGAAACTCTTATTAGATGCATCTAACATATGTTTGCTTTCATTGCTACTGTTACCAGGTCCAGCAAGTCTGTATCAACTGTGGTGTATGCATGGGTGAATACTTCTGCGATGTCTGCAAGCTATTTGATGATGATGTAAGTAGTCCTACCTATTTTGTAAGTATCTTTGTTAACATGGGAAATTATGATTCCGTGATTTTATTGGCAATTGTAGCCTAAATTTTTGAGATAGTCTTTAGGATTGGTACTTAAGGGAAGGGGTGATATGAATTTTGTGGACTTGTGGAATTTATTAAGCTTCGTGCCTTGAAATTCTTGTTTCTGTGAAACTTTATAGTGTTGTAGTGCAACTTAGGTTTCTTCTTTATGCAAGTGCATCTTACGTTCTATTCATTTCTACTTTCTTCAGATCTCTAAGAAACAGTATCATTGCAGTGGCTGTGGCATTTGCAGGTATATTTTTCTGTTCAGTTATTCTGTTTTTAATGCTTCATTTGGTACGTCCAAATAAATTATTTTGTGAAACAGAGCTTAGTGTTGTCTAGATTTTTTTCTTTTACTGCCGCTATAAAAGATGGTGGTGTTGTACTCGTGCAAACTTCTCCATGCTTTTTGTTGGTAATAAATTGAGCTTTAAATTTATAGTGTCCTGTTTACTCCTTTTATCTCAGGATTGGAGGGCGTGAGAATTTCTTCCACTGCTACAAGTGTGGTAAGCTATACTGATTTCTAAATTTGTGTTAGTATCCTGGTTTTGATATATGATATATCCTCTTGTTTCCTCTTTTCTCCCTATTAAATTAATTTTTGCTACAATGAAGGTTGCTGTTACTCCATGCTTCTGAAAAATAGTCACCCTTGTGTGGAGGGAGCTATGCATCACGATTGTCCTGTTTGTTTTGAGGTAAGACAAGTGATTACAATCCTTTATATTATAAACGATTGCTAGCATTAAAGATTACTGACGTAAAGCATGGTATTTTGCAGTTTTTGTTTGAATCGCTGAGTGATATTACGGTTTTGCCATGTGGACACACTATCCACACAGACTGCTTGAAGGAGATGCAAGAACATGCTCAGTGAGTGTCCTTGAAGCGCTCTTGTTATCCTGTTTCTTATCCTTATCATTTGCTTTGCCCTAAAGTCGGAATGAGGAAATTCTTACTCTGATTTTTCATATTTTGTATTCCTGACAGATATGCTTGCCCTCTTTGCTCCAAGTCTGTCTGTGACATGTCAAGGGTATGGGAGAAGTTTGACGTGGAGATTGCTGCTACACCAATGCCTGAACCTTATCAAAACAAATTGGTCAGTATCTACTCTCTGTTCTCTATTTGGTCTAAAATACACCATTTTTTTTTTTTTTTTTGAAGATAATTGCTGAGTTTGACGCTGTTTATAACAGGTTTGGATTCTCTGCAATGACTGCGGAAAGACCTCTAAGGTGCCATTCCATCTCGTGGCGCAAAAATGTCTGAACTGCAGATCCTACAATACTCGCCAAATAAGAGGCTGAGCAAGTGGCTTTCAGTTGCTATAGAATTGCAATGGCTTAACACTGCTTTTGTAGCAAGCTGGCGTTGGGTTGACCGTTATCTGTCAGGTCTCAGGCCTCTACCCTACCAACGGAGGAAAGAATAGCACTTTTGGTCCTGCAGCGGCTTGTTGGCTTGTTCTGTCTGTTCTGAGGGCCTCCACCATCGGCACCGAATTTTCCTGCCTAGTTTCTTGTTTTTGTTCTCATTATTTATTTTTCACTAGTGTTCCCACTGTGGGAACCCCATTTATCGACACACTGCAATGGTTATAAATCAGACACGGTTTGTTCGTTTTTAACTTTTGTTTTTATGAATGGTCCTTAGGTTGCATTTTTTCTTTGCACCTTTAGCTCCTTGAAGAAAATTCACGCTCGTATCTAGTTATGTGAGGCCGGTGTTGTCCATCATGGATTGTGGTTGGTCGGATCTAGATGCACATTTATGAAGTTAGTTGCCCACATAATGTTGAAAAACTTGATGGGCCATGGTTGTCTGTGTAACAAAGCGACTCCTTTTAGTGGAAATGTGAAATCTTTTCGTTTCTTTTTTTTTTTTTTTTTTTTTTTTTTTTTTTTTTTTTTTTTNTAGCATTTCAAGTATTTCTTTTTTTTTTTTTTTTTTTCTGGGAAGACATATATTTGGTAATAAACTGATGCTGAGTTTGAATCTTTACCAAGGTCATAGAGGTTCTCTAAAATCTGTTACTTTTACATGCCTGTACGGTGGTTGGGAAGGATTTGAAAGTGTATTGTTCAGGTCGAAAGAAAAGGCCGTTGCAGGCTTGCTGCCAAATCATGCGGTGATTGGTGAAAATCTGAGTTTGTAGATATTGAGAACTTCTACCTTATAGCCACACGATGCGGTCTTCTGGAAGAAAAAGGAGGGGTACAAAGACGAGCCATAATTGAAGGGTGACCATTGTGGAATAAGAAGTCACTATTTAAAATCCCGGAAACTTGCCAATAGCATTTTTTTTTTTATGGAAGTATTCTTTTGAAAAAACCGCCAAAAACTGCCGTGAATCTAATATTATAATCCAAACTTCTACTCAACCCAATTACCTATAGAAACCGAGACTGAATTATTGGTGTTATGACGTATGGTGTGGTTCTAATATTTGGAGCATGTTTAGGGACATTCTTGCATTTGGAACTTTCAGAGAAAACTTTTACAATTTTGTGGAAAGTCGATGTTCGATTTTTATATCTTTAGAGATCCACCCACCGTTGACCGAAAAACCAGAGTAGAGTATAGCACATATAGGGAGGAAATTTATTCGTTTCACACGCGAGGCAAGTCAAGTCAAGTCAAGATACTTAAACTACAGAAGTTGATTACAGTTATCATAACTGATCAGTTAATATATCAGTTAGCTTATCTTTATCATAACTGATTAGTTAATATATCGGTTAGCTTATCTTTAGGAGGAAAAAAAATTGGCTTATTAAATTATCTATTATCATGAGAAGATACAAACGATAAAAGAAAATCTACTCTTTTTTTTCTTGCTTCAAGAAAATGGCTAGTGAGGGGTGACCAGAGGAAGACAACTTTGTGTTGAAAGGGTGATATTGGCAGCCCGTTATCCCCAAATTGATGTCCGCCCATGTCTAAGCTACCTTACTAGCATGTAAAACCCTCGCACGAATTTTCTTTTCTTTTTTTTTTTTTTTTAATAATACTGAACACTAAATTAGACTCTTGCTTCTTAACTTTTCTTGCAAATACACGTAACCGAACTAAAGTGAACTAAAGGATTTTGCAAGAGAGGCTTCCACCTCCACGAATTAAAATCAAAGGAGGGTTTTGCATCCAAAAGGAAAATGTCAAATCTCAATGGCTGAATTTGATTACCAAGTTGTACTCCGTAGATAAGGTGCAAGAATTTGGATAGGACCAGGACCAACTTGGGCCAACTGACATTTTTTAGGACTGCTTTTTAGAGTTATTTTTTTGGACTAATCATTTAAATTAGTTAAATTGGAAATGAAAATGTGTTTCCAGTATTAGTTTTAATTTTTTAGATGTCATCACAAAATATATTCAGCAAAACAATGTGATGCATTTTGCATAGTATATGCGCTCTAATGTGAATATCTATCTCAAAATAGTCTCTATTTTACTATATACATATATGTTCATTTGTTGTTTATTATTTTTTCTTAGAATATAAGCTCAAAATTTTATGTTTCAAAACACAGATTTTTTCGAAATATTTTTGACATCGACATTGTCATTGCATCTCTTTATCTTTAGGTCTACCTTTTGATACTTTTATTTTTTTTTTTGGTAAGACTACCTTTTGAGACTTAGTTTGCAACTGTCACTTGATAGAAAATCTACTTACTCGGGATACTAAATTATGCGCACTATATTATATTTATAGAGAGTATGCATATAGAAATAGCCTATTCAGTTTTGGGTACGTTACGAGTATGACACATAATTCCAAGCATAAAATAATTATAAAGCTAATAAATTAGTTATAAACTAGTCGTTATACCGCGCTTTGCGCGAGTTGTATTAATATTGCATATATAAAGCCTAATGTATAGTTAAGTTCAATGTATTTCAACATTAAAAAATATATTTATCTCTATATTTATTTTGATGAGACGAATGTAGCACAACCATTTGTTCGATGAATTAAATTTATTATTAGCTATCATTAATATTAAATTAAATACAATATTATATAATACATGTATATATTACAACCAATCATAGCAAAGAAAAATAATGATAGGACCAATCATATCATGAAAAAATTAAGATTTTTCTAAAAATTTTAAAAATAGAATAATGATCAAAGATATAGTTAGGTTCAATGTATTTCAACATCAAAAAAATATTTATCTCTTTATTTATTTTGATGAGACGAATGTAACACAACTTTTTGACGTTCAATGAACTAAATTTAATATAAGTAATCATTAATATTAAATTAAATATAATATTTTATAAAACATTAAATTATGTTTTTATCTCTCTCTATATTTATTTTGATGAGACGAATGTAGCACAATCATTTGTTCGATTCGATGAACTAAATTTATTATAAGATATCATTAATATTAATTTAAATACAATATTACATAATACATGTATATATTACAACCAATCATAGCAAAGAAAAATAATGATTGGACCAATCATATCATGAAAAAATTAGGATTTTTCTAAAAATTTTAAAATAAAATGGTGATCAAAGAAGCTATCAGAGTTTTGAGCTTCAGACTTAATATATAGATATAGATAGATAGATATAGATTTTAGTTGATGTGATAAAAATAAATAAATAATTTATAAATGCTAAAATATCACAAAAAAAATGCCTATTATGCATAGTTTGAGGTTTATTTTATGAGAAATTAGGTTAAATATGCGTCATGACACTCCTATTTTGGCCCATATGCTTCCCTCAATAAAACTCTGAAAAGTATGCATATACCACCTGAAATGTCACTTCTGCCCTTAATAATTAGTTTACAGTGTATTTGCCGCTCTTCGCCTCTTTAACCTAGCTGTAGCTGCTCATTCCTCCTTCTATATCCTCACAATCTTTCCTATAATCTCATGGTTGAAGTTATCACACTGTCTAAGCAGCTGAAATTGTAAGAGCAGAAAAGGTATAAGTTGAAAAAACAGAAAAAAACACTTGGCGGTAAGACGGAGGACAGAAATCCGCGAAATGGGTATGTAATTTATATGTTCAAATGTTATGGGTACTGTTTGAAATGAGTTTTACCTGAATTTCGATATGTTACGACCATAATTTATACATTAAAAGTTGTTTTCTTGGATTATCTGCAAAAGTCTGGAAAAAAAAAACGTCTGCCTCACGATAAGCATCGAAATTTCGATTAAATTTCGATCATATTTCGACTATATTTCGATTCTAGTCGAATTTTCGACTATACTTCGATGATAGTCGAATTTTCAACCTTATTTCGATGACATTTTTCGACTGTTTTTCCAATAACTTTCGATTATTTTTTCGATCAATTTCGATGTATTCAGGAGAAGCATCGAAATTTCGATTTTATTTCGATCATATTTCGATGACTTCAGATATGTAAGAATTTGTTCGACTATATTTCGACCCACTTTCGATGACGTTTTCGATTATCGTTTTCGATGACTATTTCGATTATTTCTCGATAAATTTCGATGTAATTCGACCAATTTTCGATGGCTAGAAAATTTAGATTTTTCCTTTTATATTTTATGATATTTTCTATTGAATCTAATTTCTTTTTGTTGTTTCATCTACAGAGTCACGTTTCAACATCATAGTCTTGTACAATGGTGAATGGATGTTTTCGTCAGAGAAAATATTATGGTCTTATATTGCTAAAGAAAGTAAGGCCATGGGTGTATAGAAGGGAATAACTTTTGTGACCCTTGTAGATAAGCTGTATGAGGTGATTGGAGTTGATAAAAATCGTTTTGATTTAGAACTTAAGGTTGTTTATAAATGTGGTGGTGGAGATAGAATCCCTATTCCTCCAACCAAGATTACTACTGATAGTGACCTAGAACTTTGGCTTGAGGAGATGTCTTACTCTATTAAGAATCGTACTCCTTTATGTGTGTCCATTTTACCAAAGTTTAGAGCTGTGGGTGAGGGTTGCAGTCAAAATGCTTCATTTGTACCTGAAACAGATGCAGAGAAAATAGAAGCGCAAGAAGTAGATCCAACTCTACCTGCCGCGGCAGCGTGTCCTCCAGAAATTTGTCCACCAATAAGGAACGATAGTGACAACTACTATGATT
>JXTC01000001.1:722183-741754 GCA_002914845.1 Trema orientale
TAAGAGTATTTTCGTCCGCGCACATATTTTTCAAATGTTTTTTAACTGGAGCATATGGGCCAAAATAGGAGTATTATGATGCATATTTGGCCTAATTTCTCTTATTTTATTGGTAGCTTCCTAATTGATTAGCAATGAAGAAAAAAAGAAAAAGAAAACTACACAGAGAAAGACAAACGGATATGGTTCATTTGATCTCTCCATTCAAATCCGGGCCATATGGTGCCTTAAGCATAATCTTGTCCATAAAACTATCTATAACACGTTCTTCTTGGAGGGAGCTAACGGCTACTATTAAAAAATGGCTGCAGCCTTTCCCACTATTCTCTCATCTCTTTCTCTCCCAACTCGAGAATCAGCCAACAATCACATCTCCAATCCAGTCCAAGGATCAAGCTGTATCGTTTCCTTGTTAAAATCTTGCTCAAATATCAGAGAGTTTTCACCAATTCATGGCCACTTGATCACTACAAATCTCATTCATGATCCTATCATGGCCAGCCATGTCTTACATTTCTTCGTCTCAGGAGAAAATTTAGGCTATGCCCATCGTGTCTTTAGTCAAACCCAAGAGCCAGAGACCATAATTTGGACGACCCTTATTGAGAATTACCTCAAAGATGGTTTTTTGGACCAAGTTTTCCTGACTTACTCTCATATGGTTACTCAAGGGGTTCCATTAGATATATCCACTTTTCACTTCTTAATTCACGCCTGTTGCAGAAATTTGGCCTTTCAAAGAGGAACTGAAGTCCATGGCCGGATACTGAAATCTGGGATGGGAAGGAATAAGTCATTGAATAACAATTTGATGGGTTTGTATTCAAAATGTGGAAAACTTGATGACGTGCGAGAATTGTTCGAGAAAATGCCCCATAGAGATGTGATCAGTTGGAATACCATGATTTCGTGCTATGTTCAGATGGGAATGCCAGGCAAGGCTTTGAATCTGTTTCGAGATATGCAGGTTGATGGAGTTGTTGCCGACGAGATAACCGTGATCAGCCTACTTTCGGCTTGTTCAAAACTGAGAGATTTGGAGATGGGAGAGAAGTTACACCGTTATATTAAGAAGAATGATTTGGAGATCGGTGGGAATTTGTTGAACTGCCTGGTGAATATGTACAGAGTGTGGGAGAATGGAGAAAGCACAGGAGATTGTGGTTAAAAGCGAGGTTGGTAATGATGTTGCTTTGTGGACTAGTTTAGTTGGAGGCTATGTGAAGTCTAAGAAGATACATGCTGCTAGGTGTGTGTTTGACCATATTACAGAGAAGAACTTGATTTCATGGATGACTATGATTTCAGGTTACATTCAGGGTGGTTACTACCGTGAAAGTCTATAGAGTTATTTAGAGAATTGAGGATTGAAAACATGATGCCAGATACAGTTCTTCTTGTAACATCACTTTCGGCGTGTAAACACGTGGAAGATTGCAAATTAGGGAAATCTATCCACATCTTGGTTGTCAAATGTGGGATGGTTGTTGAAGGGCTTCTTGGAAATGCTCTAATTCACTTGTATGGAGAATGTGAAGAACCAAATGAGGCTCACTTGATCTTTGAGCAGTTGCCTAGTAAGAACATTGCCTCATGGAATTCGATGTTGGATGGATTCTGCAGAAGTAGAAAGATCAAAAAGGCTAAGTTTTTCTTTGATAAGATTCCCAACAAGGATGTCATTTCTTGGAACACTATGATCAACTTTTTTGCCAATTTGACCGATACGGAGAATTGTTTGAGCTCTTCCAACAGATGCAGTGTTCAGCTGTAAAACCCGACAAGCATACGTTGATCAGTGTGCTATCTTCCTGTGCTAGTGTTGGAGCCCTGAATCATGGCATTTGGGTCCATGTCTATATTGAAAAGAATCATATCAAAATAGATAACTTATTGGGAACTGCTCTCATTGACATGTACGGCAAGTGTGGGAGCGTTGAAAAAGCTCACAAGTTATTCTCTGAATTAACTGTGAAAAATGTGTTTGTGTGGACTGCCATGATAGCAGCACATGCCATGGAAGGGCAAACCAGTAAAGCAATTGATCTTTTCTTGGAAATGGAAGCCACAGGGGTAAAGCCAGATCATGTCACTTTCATAGCCCTTTTATCTGCTTGTAGCCATGGAGGCTTAGTCAATGAAGGGTTTTCCTACTTCAACAAAATGAAAAATGTCTACAACGTTACTCCTAATATACAGCATTATGGGTGTATGGTTGATCTCCTAGGTCGAGCTGGACATTTAGATGAGGCTCTGAAATTCATCGAACTCATGCCTATTAAACCAGACATCTCGATATGGAGCTCCTTGCTGAGAGCATGTGGAAGCCGTCAGAATGTTGAGCTAGCGGAGTACGCATTTCAACAGCTCATAGAATTGGATACTCTAAACGATGCCGCTTACGTTCTTCTTTCCAATACCTATGCAAAAGCTGGTAGGTGGGATGATGTGAGCCATACAAGAAAGAAGCTGTTTGAACTAGGAGTGACAAAGAAACCAGGATGCAGTGTCATAGAACACGAGGGAGTTATGCATGAATTTACAGCTGCAGATTTCTCAAGCCCTTGGTCAGCAAAAATCTACTCCTTGCTAGATGAGATGAAAGGCAGGTTTGAAAAACTAGGACTGCAAGAGACATCATCTCATCATAGCGAAAGGTTGGCTGTTGTTTTTGGTTTATTAAGCAGTTCCAGTAGAACCCCAATTCGCGTTGTGAATAATTTGAGGATTTGTGGAGATTGTCATGCGGCCATGAAACTAGTATCACAGGCCTTCGACAGAGAAATTGTTATCAGGGATAATTATAGATTCCACCGTTTTGTTCATGGCCATTGCTCTTGTAAAGACTACTGGTAAATCAAGACTATATAGTATTAGCTGTAAAATCAACGTTGTTTAACATATCGTCAAGTTCATCCAAAGCAATGAGGTTGTATACTATAACACTGAACAATGAGAGGAACATACAGGTTGCATACTGTAATACTTACTTTATTCCTCTAAAATATGTAATAGTACTTCATATATATATATAGTCCCAAAAAAAAAAAAAAATGGTCCAGGCTTACATGGTAGCTCTAATCATGATATTAGATTAAAAGCGTACTACTAAAACTGGGGAAGCCAAAAAAAAAAGGCTTTTTCACCCTTTTACATTATGTAATATAGGAAAATGAAACCTTAGCATAAAAGTCTCATTTACGGAAAAGGTGAAAAAAAAAATGTAGCTGAATTTAACCCATCGGATATCCACCAAGACCATGGTAGCTGAAACATAAGTACTAAACGCAACAATGTACAAAACGATCATCCATGGCTGCCAAAAGATGCACATAAACAGCTCTTATATAGACAGATGATCAGTGGCGTCTATCTTCTTCTCTTGGTATCCTTTTTCCTATCGATCTCATCAATCACGGGCGTGGTGGCTGTGGAAGACAAAAAAAAAAAAAAAGTATCTCTATGCAGCAGCAATGAGGCCCGTTTCAAAAAGAGTCTTGCCATCATAATCATCCGAGTTAAGAGGGCGTTCAGAGTTTTTATCATTGGATTTTTCAAATTCCTCATCAATCAAAATCTCCAATGAACGGCAACTCAAACTGCAAAATGCTTTCTCTCCCCTGCAGAAGATCAGATTAAAGTAATGTTTAGTACAATCCAGTAACCAAAGTAGCTATAAACAAGGGGAAAAAAGAGGCAAGTAAAATGGATCTAACCTGTATATGTAGATGTCCTTGTCTTCTTCCAATTTCTTGTTACAGTAGTAACAGAAGCTCAGAAAATGATCAGATGGGTAGGGAACAGGAATTTCAGAATTTTCTATGGGCTCAGGCAATGCAATGTCCTTGTTATCCTCACTCTTACCAGAATTGCTCAAGTCACCAGAGTGAGCTTCCAAAATGCAGTCACCATAGATATGAGTTGTCTTGGGGTTAGGACCATGTGAGATTACACATGTGTAATCCTCAGAAAGCTCAATCTCACTGGGTGAAAGAGGTCCCATAAACTCATTACCAGAACCTATGGATCCAGGGATTGTACTCAGCTTTGTACCAGAAAGTTGGTTGGACTTGGGACTTCCTCCAACAAACCCAGGAGAACAAACCCGGGTGGTAATTTTACTCTCTAAACAAAAATTCATAGAGGTAGAATTGGTGTTATTAAAATTGTATAAACCAGACAGATTGGGAACTGTCCTACAGGAATCCAATGAACACGACCGGATTTTTTCAAGCGAGTCAGGCTCTAAAGGGCTATCTCCAATTTCAAAAAGAACATCAGAGCTTCCCTTTTGTAGGGGAGACTTGGTTTTTGAATGAGAGGAAATTGGATAGTTTTTGGGCAGAGATTTAGGTGACTCAAAAGAATTGCTATTTGCTTGACCATTTGGGGCTTTGATCCTCAGTTTTGGTCCAAAAAGAATGTTCTTACTCGCAGATGATCGGAGAACTTTCGCGGAAAACTTCATATCATCATCGTCAAGAGATTCTATAATGCTTAATCCTACTTTATTGCTATTACCCCAGCTTCTTTGTTGTCCATCCCGGGTCGATTTTGTTGACCTAAAGGAGTTGCCTAGATTTGAAAACAACCTAAAATCTAGAGGAGAAGTTGGGCTCCTCACAGAGTCACAATCTGTTAAACCCTTGGAGCTCAAACCCACAAGCAGACCAGGTACGCTATAAAATGAGTTGCGTTTAAGATCATTACCAACATCAGATTGGAAACAGGACTCAGACCCAGAATCAGAAATTGGTTGATGACCCATTTGGTGTTGATCCTTCTGAATTGACCTGGTCCTCTTTCTCAGCATTATCTCAAAAACCTCGAAACAAAAAAACCCCTCTTGGGAACTGGTAGCCCTCTTTCTGTAGAAAAAAACAGCAAGATTTCAGAGTGAATAAAATGATATTAAACCTAAAAGTAATAAAAGATTAACATTATATACATTGTCTTGAGGAGAAAAGAAGGAATGAACAAAGAAGAAACAGTTTCAGCAATCTTGTATATGGACAAGATAAAAACCCCTCGCATGCATTAAAGATCAGGGAGCTCCATTAGGTTGAGACCATGAAAAAAGTAAATAAATGAGAGATTTTTGTTTCATTATTAAGAGGCATTAAAGGATGCCTGAAAAGACTGATAAATGTCTAATCAAATGAAAGGTCATGTCAAATAAATACAAATACATACACATAGAGAGATCAGAATGCAGAGAGGGGTTGAATCCGGAAGATCATTAAAAGCTTGCACATAAAGACAAAAACAAAATAACTTGATCACTGGGAAAAAAGTATTGGAAATAGATGAAAACAATACAAATTGTTGAAAGAGGGGAAAAAAAATGATGGAAAAAGCATAAAAGAAAATCAATATAAAAACCCAAAAAAAAAAGGCAAGGAAAGAAAATGAGCTTCAAGGTTGTAGCTCAACTCCTAAAAAAAATGAAAAACCCAGAAACCATGAACGAAAGAACAGCCTCAAGAATGCACCTTCAAGATACAGGAACGATAAAAGAAAGAAAGAAAGAAAGAAAGAAAGATCAGAGAGAGAGATATATATATATATATATAACAATGGCGAAAAGGAACAAGAAGAAGAAGAAGAAGGAAAAGCGGACCTGGGTTGTTTGTGGAAACTTGAGAACGATGACGTTTCAGAAAGAAATGATCGATATGAACCAAATGCAGTAGTAATGCAAAATAAAATCTCTCTTCTTATTCTTATTTTGGGGCCAAATGGGAAAAGAAAGAGAAATAGAGAGACCAGTTTTGTGAAACTTGTCAAGCACTCTTCTCTCTCTCGCTCTCTCTCTCTCTCTCTCTCTCTCTCTCTCTCTCTCTGTATTTGATATGCATCAAAATCAGCGAAGCAAGTAGTAGTGGTGAGCTTCTGAAATACTCCACAGTCCTCTTCTCTACACACACACACACTCTCTCTCTCTCTCTCTCTCTCTCTCTCACACACAAAATAGAAAAATGCCTGGTTGCAATTTTGTGTATTTTGCCCCCACCAACGTTTCTGTACGTATTTTACCAACTTTTGGTTCACTATACATAATTAATGTCGCCTTTCCTCTTTTTCTTTTTCTCTTTCTTTTTCTTTTTCTTTTTTTTTTCCCCTCTTTTTTTCTCAAATTTGCCCATATTCCTTTTCGTTTTCACAACTTTATTTTGACAAAATTAAATAGGAAAAAAAAGGAAAATTTGTTATTAATGATATTACCAAATTCAATCCCAAATGAACCGACAACAAACGAGTTACGTTAATTGCTAAAATAAAAAATATATATCTTGTAATTATATTGCTCAAATTATTATGTATCTTGTCTAAATCTACGAAAAGAAAAGAGTGTTAATTATATTCTCTTTTATATTATCATGTTTTACGATTTGATATGTAACTTCCATTACATGTTTTTATACAATCTGAATGTGAAAATACTTTAGCGGAATCTGAGTGTTAAATAATGTGATAATTACAATTTTTTATATCAACACATAACACTTGAGTTATGTAAATTGTTAATAAATTTATTTGTTTAAATTCTAATATATAAATTGAAGAATGATAACTCACAAATTATATGTATTGATATTAAAATTTTGTAATAATGATACGATGGCTAGCATTATTAGATAAAAAAAAATGAAAAATAAAGTGGAGCTAGTACTACTCGTATTGTGTGAAATTTTGTTAAGAGAGACGTGGGGTAACATTTTATGGCGTCAATTGAATTAAGGACTCGAGGGCAAACGTAAAATGGTAATAGAGAATAGAACTAGAGTGATAAAATGGTAAAAAGACAGGAGGTAAAGTATTTTTCTTTTTTTGAAAAAAAAAAAAAAAGGAAGAAGAAGAAGAAAAGAAAAGATACAGTTCGAGTTTCTTCTTTTTATTCTTATTTTTTAGGTGAGTCATCAGAAAACGACATATATGACTTGGTAGACTTAGGGATTTTATTATAACTGACAAACGGTCACGGCTCTTTAAAACCGTCATTTCCTTTCTCTGACAGCACCATGCCTACTTCATCCACCGACTCGTATAAAAAAGACTCGCCGAGTTTTTCTTTTTTCTCGAACGGTGGTTGGAACTCAAAAATGACTTATATGCCCCTTTTGCATTTCACGCCTTTTTTCCTTTTTTCAAGTCTTTTTAATGCTAATGTAAAATATTTATATGGTATTGAGTCAAAAAAAAAATATTTATATGGTAAGGAAGAGTAATTATAATTTCAGGTCGACCACCAATACCATAATTACCAGAAGTGAGAAAAAGAACCTGGATCAAATTTTCTGGTTCTGATGCATGTGTTAAAATTTTCCTCGATGCATAAATATAATGTTCACATTTATAATCTTCTCTAGGAAGTCTTACTTGACTAATTTAGATCTAGAAAGCAACGAGATACTGCCTAATGGTAATTACCAGGAGGTCTACGTTTCCCAAAAAAAAAAAGTACCCGGAGGTCTAAATAATTACGTGATAGTGATTCATCTTTCAACACTTTTTTTTTATTCTATCTTTTAACACATTTTTGTTACTTAAAACATTGCTTAATACAAATATTATTACTTTTGACCAGTGTACTAATGACTCTCTAAACGATATGCTTTGTCCATCAAAACTTCAAAAGCCTGACGACTAAGGATTTGTTTGGATTCAAATTTGTTTTTTATTTTTTGTTTTTTGTTTTTTTAAACAAAAAAATGGAAATTTTTTTTGAAAGTTTGCTTGATAACCTTGTTTTTGTTTTTTGTTTTTAAAAATTGTTACCGAAAATTTCAAAAAAAGTGGTAACAAGAAATTTCTAATACTTTTATTTTTTTAAACAAATTTAAAAAATAAAAGAACATACAAATATTTGTACATAAGTATGTACATACATATATATATATATACATATACAAATATAAGCCTATATGACTTTCTTTATCATTATTTCTACTTTATTGTTTTTGAAAACAAATAGTGAAATAAAGTTTGTCAAGCATATTTCTTGTTTATAAAAATTGAAAATCAAAACAAAATTTTTACTTCTGTTTTCAATTTATTTAAACAAAAAAATTGGAGGTGAATCCAAACAAGCCCTAAATGTTTGATTTGCTTTTTTTTTCCCTTGGCCATGTTTCTTGCATGTTTTAAAATTTCATAATTAATGTTCGTAAAATGAAATAAAACTTTCTTTTATCAAATCTTACTCTTGTTTATATTATATAATGTATATTTCAATGAACAATAGGGAGGATCTCACCTATTAGTTTATTTTTTTACTACTGCTTTTATTGACATGTGAATTGTCTATCATTCACATGTAAATCTTATTAAGTCTATTTGTTGTAAATAAATACAATTTACGTGTCATATGATGTGCTGCTAAAAAAGTGGAATAATAAGTCTCATAATTTACATGTCATTTAGTAAGATCACGTTGCATTAATGGAAACCTAATGAGCATGTTTGGTAACATTTGTATTTTTTATTTTTTATTTTTAGAAATAAAATGAAAATATTTGATGTCCGGGCCAAGATATTATTTGACTTGATTTGTATCACCCATTTTATTTTTAAAAGCAAAAAAAACAAAAAATATGAACAACGCATTTTTATCACCTATTATTTTTTCCAAATAATGAGATCATGTATCTTCTGAAATAATAAAATCACTTGCATAAAAGATTTAAAATAACTAGTTTTTTCACTACTTACTTTTGTCACTTAATAATTACCAATGAAAGTGCAAGTGAGTTATGTTAAATCCTTTTTTCTCCTCTTTACACAATATTATATTATTATTATTATTTATTTGCATTTTTTAAGAAAAGACAAAAGGATTTTTTTTTTACAAGAAAACGGATAGTTTATTATTTAATATTTTGAAGGTTGTAATATGAGTGAATTATCATTTTTTTTTTAAAAAAATATTAATGTCACGCCCCACCTCCGAGGATTTGCGCTGCATACCTATAAAGAAAGCCTTATAAATATGCAAGGCATCTATCTACGATCCATAAAAATAAAGAATAATTAAACTCTAATCAATACCAATAAATCATGTATCACTCAATAATTCTATTAAGTCTCCAAATGTTAAAAATTAACTATGCAAAATACATAATATAATCTAATAAATTTGTACTAATTGACCTTTTCAGTCTTCATGTTTTCCCAATAAAAATGAATGACTTTCCCTCTTTCACTTATGAACTCAAATGCATCCCAATTATTTAGATAAATTCTCCCTTAGTGAATCTCTTAACTGACGATCTAAACCTGGAAGGGAAAAATAAAAGGGTGGGCTAGAATCTTAATAAGTAACCAGCAACCTTAACTAGCTGGATCAAGTATATATCATTTGAAAATGTTAAATAGCATATTTCAAAATAAAATCAATTTCAGAATGTAATAATTTTCAAGATAATCAAATGAGATTATTTGGAAAGTCACTTTAACAAAAACATGAAGTAGATTTTCAAAATTTGTCGTTTTATTTTCATTCGATAATCAGTAAGACTTTCAAATCATTTCTCAACAGATTTTTGGCGACTATGGCCACACTTTATCTCTGTAACTAAGTCCACATTTATTACACTCAATCCATGTAGCTAGGTCTACATTTACTATATTTGACCCCCCTGTAACTAGGTCTACATTTACTATATTTAACCCTTATAGTTAGGTTCACATTCAGTACGTATTGTCCACATATAACCTATGTGGAATGGGTCCACACTGCATAGTCACTGAAGAGAGTTTTAAAATATATTTATATACAATAACAGTTCAAAAATAATTTCATTTTTCTCATTATATCATTGTAATCATTTCTAAACAGTTTTCATGTAATAATGTCTAATAACAATGTCATATACTTGATTCATATTGTTTCAGTAAAACAATTTTCTTTCAATAAATGAACTTCTTTATAAAAAGTATATTTTCATATTTTTTAATAAAATACTTTATAAACACGAGTTTATTAGAAATAATAAGATATTTAGTTTTTGTACAAAAAGTTACTAGAGAAGATCAAAGATTACTTACCTCGTTCACTTTGCCTATTTAACCAAAATAATCAATATAATTGTTCAAGCACCTATTATCATATAAACTACGTATAAGTATCAAATCATTGAAATCACACTCTAGTTACACTAAGAACAATGACTAGTTACTGCCCATAAACCTTCTATGGTCAACTCTACTTTTCCCGAGTAATCTCAATTTCTCATGATTCACAATAATTTTGACTTATCTCTAAAAATTACCAAACTTAGGAGACAAATTCTATAAGTAATAAGGGTCCTAATAGTGCCAAGAATGCAGTTATGGGCGCCATTGGTGAGCCCTATAAAGCCTAAAAAATTGCTGCTACGTTTTACTAAAAGTACCGAAAGTTTTAGATTTTTCTAGATTTGTAGTACTAATTTCATATGGTTATAACTCTCTGGTTATAAGTCCGTTTTTTATAAATTATATATCGTTAGAAAACTAATTCGATAATTTTCCATATCAAATACGACCCAATCAGACCAGTAAAGTTCTCTGAAAATCTAATCATAACTTCTGCTTCGTTTTTACATCTTAGCTCAAAACCTAAAAATTCATAACTTTCTATTTACCCAACTAAATCATTCAAAATTTGTCTTACTTAAATTCTAATATAAGTAGGTTTCATCCTCTATCAAATTTATTTCCATAGTTTGTAAATCATTAATGAGCAATTCAAAAACCTAACCATAGATATTCAGTCTCAATCCTAAAATCAAACTAAAACATAAAACTTAATTGTAAATCATTAATGAGCAATTCAAAGCCCTAATCCTAGATATTCAGTCTCAATCCTGAAATCAAACTAAAATATAAAACTTAATTGGTTAAGATTTATATCTTGATAAAGAGTCTCAATAATTCATAACAATAGCAATCTTTTTTTTCTTCTTCTTCTTTTCATAACAATAGAGTTGTATCCTCTCTCTCTTTCTCTCTCTCTCTCCCTCTCTCTCTATTTTTTTAATAGAGCGTAGGTATAAGAAAAACTGAGCAGATTATTAGACTCTTAGGGTAATCTAGAGAAAAATAATTTATTACTAAATTAACCCCAAAAATCACTATTAATTGAGGGCTATATAGTCTTATTTTTATCCTTATATTATTTATTTAATATGAATAATTTTTTTTTTTTT
Source organism: Trema orientale (assembly GCA_002914845.1). NCBI lineage: Eukaryota > Viridiplantae > Streptophyta > Magnoliopsida > Rosales > Cannabaceae > Trema > Trema orientale. The sequence goes on from JXTC01000001.1 coordinate 733,373, forward strand.
TTTTGCACGGGTTGTCACAATTAACGTTATGCATATAGGTTTATTTTCAGGCAATTAATAGTCCATTTCATTAAAGATCTAAAACTTATTAATACAATTCATCCATGTGACATAGAACTAGATCATTAAATATATATATATATATATAGACTTATATATAACACTTATGATCTCATTTTCATCTTCAAATGAAAATTGGTTAATTAAAATTAAGAACGTAAGTGTAATACAGCATCTAATATCTTTAAAACCAACAATTTTAAATATTGTAAGTGTTTCGTTTTTGGACTTCTAGCAAACACCAAAATGTATAATATACATATGTATGGGGAGTTTTATTACAGGAGGGGCAAAATTCCTTTTATTGTAGGGCATTTTTTAATCATCAAATCAAAATTATGAGGTCTTTATCAATTTGTTTATTTTAGAAATACCCACACATAATTATGAACAAAAATAATTAAAAAATAGAAAAATATGGATAAGCAGTAGTTCTGTAATTTTTTTTTAATGATTCATGAACATGGGTTATTATCGTATTGTTGCATTAAATATGAAAATCATGAAATGGGAAAATAATTAGGGATATATATAATGATATTTAACCTAGAAAAAGAAAAAGAAAAATCTTAGTTCCTAGAAAATTCTAGAATGGAAAGATAAAAGTGAAAACGAAACTTGAGATTTCTTCACAATATACTAATATTATTTTCTCTTCAATTCTTCTTCGTACGGACCTAAAAAAAAAAAAAAATACCCTCCCCCCTCCGATTTTCCCTATAATCAAAAAAAAAAAAAAAATCTTGTGGATATACCTTGCCAACGATGCTAAAACCATCGAGTCAAGGATTGCTACTTGATCTATCATGTTTAGAGAAGCAAGTTCGCCCCTTTATCTGCTAAGTCAGTCACTATCTCTTTGTCTTCGATGGAATTGTCATATCCTTCATCGTGTCTCCACTATACTTGCATCTCTAGTTTAATACAATTTTTGAAATCTTCAGTATATGTTTTGCTTATCTAATGCCTTTTATTTCAAATTTATGATATAAAGCGTTTTTTTTTTCCAATTATTATTATTGTTATTTTTAACGGATAACATAAAAGGGATAGAATCTATTATAAATATTATACATAATCTTTATTCTTAACCAATAAAATCTATTAGAATCTATCTTACAAGTAGGAGGGATTTATCCTTTTATTTTAGAATTTTCTTATATATATAACAAAAAGTGTCTAGTCATTAGATAATGAAAAATTTTCTGTTATTTTTTTTTTTCCCTCAATTTTTGCTTTTATTATTGGACAATGACTTGTCTTTGGTAACGTTGCATCATAGTTCTTCGTAAAAGTTAGACGTATAAAACGAAAACATACATTCATGACTAGTCCTACTATTTGGTAGTCCTTTTGGGTATACTACGGGACCACAAGATACATATGTGCAAGTACCTATTCACAAGTAAATTGCATTCATCACTTTGTTAAACAAAAACACTTTTGAGCGTTTGAGTGGACCACGACTGTTCAAAATTCAAAGTAAAGCTATATACAACTTAGTCTAAAATATTGGACATTGAAATATTGATTATAGTTTTTTTTTAATAAAGTGGGCTCTTTTAAGAATATTATTACTGGAAACAAAAAATTTTAATAATAGTACACACTATAGTACAAAATGATTATAATTTCAAACTCCTCAAAAAGAAAAGACGAAAAGTGGATCACAAACACACTAGAAACAAGATTTATGGGTTACCATCAAGGATAATAAGTGCCACCAGCATCAATTGTCTTCATTTGCTCCTGGACTGTATTCTGGACGAGGAAGACTAAGGTCTGTATGATGCCCATACTTTCTGAGATCTATACTTATAGAGGAAAAAAAACAATACAACGGTCTAACCAGATCTAAATCAGAAAAGAAATCTCATATTCGAGATCTAATAAACAGACTGAAAATCTATCTAAAGGTGGTGCTACCATACTACAACTAGATCCAAGATCTGGACTTATTAGAAAACTAAAAAAAGAAAAAAAAAAAAAAACTCTCATCCCAAAGAAGATATCAAGAAGAAGAAAAAGAAGAGAAGGAGGAGGAGGAGGACAATAATAGGAGGAGAGGGGAAAGAAGAGAAGGAGGAGAGGGGAGGCCAAAAGAGGAGAGGGGTCTCCCTCTCCAGCCTCTGTGAGCAGCGGGGGGAATCTTCTTTAGTTAGAGAGAAGAGAGCCGCTCGGTAGAGAGAAAATGCATAATGATATGCTGCAATATGATCCAAAAATAAATATTGATTATAGTCTTGTTTATGCAAATAGATTTGAATTTTCAATCAAGACGGTTCAATTACTACTGAATACTTGACAAAAGTACATCTCATTTACATTTTTCTGTAGTTCAAACCAAAAATCAATTTTAAAGAAAGTAGAATTTATCGTTAAGTTGTCTCATAATATGAAATAACAACGTAATTTTTTGTAAAGTTCATATTTTATCATTTTCTTTTTCACTTTAAGGAAAGAAGATTTAAATTCAGGACCACCAAACTATGAATGCGATCACTTTTATATTACTATTGTTTTCCCTATAATTATCTGACGCAAATAAGTTAAAAGTTTACCTTAAAAAAAAAAAAAAAAAAAAGAAAAGGTTACATGTACCTAAGTTCATTTTCACCACATCAATTCGGTATTTCTTAATTCTCTCAGCTAAAAGAAAACTTTACATTAATTTGCAGGAGGTTAATATGGTAAATTCGGCTACCTCTTTACAAGTAAACGTCCAAATCGCCGACTTGAGTCGCTAATCAAATCGCCTGACCCCACCAAAGGCCCCAACTTTACGGTCAAACAAAGACAAAACCTGTCCCCTCTTTTACACAAAGCGACACTTCACGGCAACTAACGCCGTCAAGTAACCGTCAACTATATAATTTGGCGGTCAGCATCAATTGCCACGTCGTCACATCAGGGTTAGTTAACCAAACCACGGTTCGGAGGCTTAACCCGATGTTATCATTTCTCTCTCTGGCCTGGCCACTTTATTTTTTACCCTTTTCGGTCCCTTTTTTGTCGTTTTCCGTGACTCAGCTTTCTGCGAATCTGGGGCTAATACAGACTGTGGCCGCCACGTGTGCATCAAATTTCGCGGACTTCGGTGAAATCTAGCGGCTGAGAATGCCAAGAGTCTCTTCCAATGAACGCGTCTCAACGGTTAGATTAAGCTTTTTCCGTACTTTTGAATATTGTAACGCTCTTTTACTGTGGGGTGTGGGCCACCGCACGTGTTGGAAGGAAGCTACGTGTTTTTTTTTTTCTTCTCTTTATTTTTTGGTTTGGTCATTGTGGTACTGCCAAACTATTATATTCTTTTATTTTCACGTTAGTTTTTCCATAAAGTTATATTTCAAGTTTGGGGTTTTCATTTAGGATGGAAAATTCATTTAACTACGGCCTAATTTGATTCACTTATTTAAATGAGTGTATTTTAATGAAAAATATAAAATGTTTTATAATTAGAATGAGAGACATTTGAAGTGAAATCAATTAGAATGAGTTATAATTAGAATGGGAGACATTAGAATAGACTATTCAAAAACACCTTATAGTTCCATTCTCATTTCAAGACACAAAAAATTTATTCTAGTGATTGATGTGACTAATAGACCATTTGAATGGAAAAATTGAATTGTTGAAACAAACACTTATTCTAAAAAATCATTTGAATGGAAAAACTGAAATTATTGAAACAAACACTCACTCTAATGAGTTTTTCATTTGAATGGAATGGAATGAGAGAAACAAACAGGTACTACATGTTTCATTTATCATTTTGTTTGTTATTAGTGTTATTCTACACGTCCTTTGTATGAAGTGTTTTATTTTAATTAAGAATAAAAGAATTATACACCTCTAGCCATTAGGTATTGATCGTCTTCTAATTAATTCAATAAAATCATCTAATGTCAAATTTAAAAAAAAAATTGTGAATAAATATCATATTCATTGAATTTAAGAAAAGTTTAGTTTCAATTGTAATTTTGGAAGAGAAAATAAATAAATACTCACTTTGCTGTTTCTGGGGCAAAATAAATAGATAAAAGAGACAGATAAAATTACTGATTACCCAAAAATAAATAAATAAATAAATAACGAAATATGCAGGAAGAGGAGGAATGGCCCGGTGGGGTTAACTATTTGAACTGCTACTCACCCACCAGACACACAGTAAATGACACAAAAGTCTAATTAGAATTTTTAAACAATCATAGAATTTTTAAACAATCACTTTTCCAGAGAAAAATGTTCTCTTGTTCTTGCTTTTTAAATTTTTTATATACGTAATAATACCAATATTATAAATAGAGATATATATATTTAAATATCATTTTCAGCCTGCTATCTCCACAAGTTCCCAAAAATTCCGACTGTAGGGAATTAGGACATACATAGTTTTATAATATGATCTTAATTAGTAAAGTGTTTTCTTTAGCCGCTGGCCTTGTGGCGAATGCTTCGAGAAGATGTCCCCGTGCGAATACAGTGTTTGGTTATATCGCGGATTAAACTATACGGTACATTCAAATTAAGTAACATGTGGGTTAGGAGTTTATTTTCCTTTTCTTTTCTATTTTTGATGAAGTACACGTGTAACAGAAGCAAAAAAAAACCTTAGCTCTGTTTGGAATCTAAAAACTTAGTAGAAAAAAATTTCAAAGGAAAAGTCAAGAAAAAGAAAACAGAAAATATTTTTTCAAAATTTTATTAAACTGTATTTTGTAATTTTTCTCCTTTCTAATTAATTTATTGAACTTCTATATACCAAACAATGATATCAAATCTAACCATCATTCTTTTTTGAGAACTTTTTCTATCGATTTTCGTTCGAATCTAAACAAGAAAAAATAAAATCTTTAGAAATTATTTTTCTTTCTCTTCAAAAATTCTGGTTTCAAACAGGACCTTAATGTCATCTAATCTAGGATGAGTGCCAAAAACACGATATTATATAAGGTAAGTTAGGATAGTAGAAAAATATGGTTGTTTTGAATTTTTAAAAAACAAGTCAGTTAGTGGATGGTTTAGTTATATATCTAATAAAAATTAACCACAAGGTGTCCATGTAGATACTCACTTAGTAGGTGACTTAGTATTATTTGGATTTGGGTTCTATTTCAAAAAATTAATTTATTGAGAGGAGTAACACGAGTTTTATAAACTCCTTATCTTTCTTATATCTAGATAACATGGAGACTTTGTTCGCATATCCAAGAATATCCCCCCTTAAACAAGCACTACTCCCGCCAATTATCTTTTTTGTTAGTCAATGTGTTCCATAATGTCATGATCACCATAAATCTTTTTTGTTAGTCAATGTGTTCCATAATGTCGTGATCACCATGTTATGGATTACACAATCAATAGAATTTTTCACCTTTGTGTATAACATGAGACTAACACATTCATGTGAAGCTATAGGAGTTCATTTTTTTTTACCTCCACGTGGCTAAATCTATAACCTATCTCTAATTCCAATTACTAGGATTTGGAGTTTCATCTCTATAAGTGAACCTTTTGACGTGGAACATCAGGTTCTAACAAATGCCAAGTGTATCAGAAAGCTAAGTTTCCAACACATGTTAAAATCGTCACCTTCACAACTGTCAGCCGGAAAATAAATGTCCTAAATATAGTATGAATTCTGATCACGTTTGTTATGAACTCGGACATTATTAATACTCCATCCAATTTGATAAACTAAAAATAATAATAATATAAAAACTTTAAACCATAATTCTCAACTTTAATACAATGGAAACTTACGTTAAAATACGAATATAGACACTATTTTAGGAGCCTTCGATGTGTTCGATCGGAAATTACAACATAAGGAGCTTTCTTGACAAGTTCTTAGATATAATTATTGTAAATGCCCTATTAGCCAACGTCGTAAACTTGACAGGTGAGATACATAAACTTAGTCTTACTCATGGCCAGGACTTGGATCGAGTAGGATCCATGGTCGGACCATTCAATGGTCTAATTGACGTGATGAAGCCACAACTGCTAAGAAAGTAAAATATTTCAATAACCATCTTTTTCTAAAGACTTATAATATAGTGCATAATTTCTCCTAATATTTGATACTTATAATTATAATCGAAATTACTGTTACAACCGTTTATTGTATTTTTACCGAATATAATTAATTATCCAATTAATTATATAAGGTGATTTACGGAAAATTGTAATATAAATATTGTAACACCGAAAAGTAAGAACTTGATATACAATATTTTTACTTGGTTCAACTATATCTCGATAATCTACATTCAAGGGGCCACGCCCAGAGAAATAAGTAAAATTCAACGTGAGTACAAACACTAATCAAATTTAAAAGACTCTCTCTTTTAAATATTACAACATGTTAGTACTCCTTCACTAATCCATCTAGCGAGCTCCCCTTGACTTGATGTAATTTCTTTTGTTTGAATTCCCTTCAGATTTCTCGGAACCTGCCTTCTTTCGAAGACTTGTTGCACTTCTTCCAAAGCACTCTCATGACTAAGAATCCCTTTTAGTCTCACAATACAAAGTATAGACAGATTTAACAAAGTATTGCTCTAATAGCAATCTCAAACATACATGGCACGCCTTAGGACTCTAACCTAGACCCCTATATATAGTGCTTGACGTCTTCTAATCCTTGGCAATCTACAAAATACGTTATAATCACCATAAATACTGATTGGAAGTCAACTAGATTAGTCAAGGATAAGATTTTTGCAATCAAGACTGATCTGAAATTATTACTGATTTTGCACAGTGATATTACAATATTAGCCTTGTTTAAAATAACCAGATTTGTAACCTTCTAGAAAAAAATGTTGATTTGTTACCTGAAATAACAATTTCAGTTTTCACACAAATCAATCAAATAAAAGTGTTCACACACAATAAGAATCAGCTAAGAATAAATAAGAAAATGACAATCTAAGAGATAGACTTTTACACGTTCATACTACAAGGTAGTTTCCATAAAAATGCAAGTTGTCAAAACAATCATATGAAATTAGCCCGATAATTATAATATGATTAATTAGATATAGAATTGATTATTTCTAGAAATATTAATCAATTAATATTAGCAATCACATAATAATCGATCTTCATTAAAACACGCCTAAGTAAGAAAGAAATATGTGAATATAATTTTCCTATAAGGCAAACATCAATCACTGATATTTTTGATCAAAACACAACTAATTGAACAAATATTCAATCATATGACAGCTATAAAATTCAGATAAATACATCACAAAAGTCAGGTCAAATATTCCGGTAATGTTTCAATATCAACCCAGAATCACTGTCAGTCAATACAGACAATGACGTTGCAAAATCTCAAATGACAACATATTTTGTCATTTCAATTACATTATAATATATTAAGACTATCACATGACTATACAGGATCCCAATCCTTTAGACGAAACAAAAAAGAAAATTTGTAGTCATAATCACATTTGGTTGAGAATTGTCTCTGCTAATAAAATCTTAATGGGTTAAAATATTTCGAATTTTCGACTTTTTGCACATGGTTTTAAAATGAGAAAACCTTGTCATATAAACTAGCTCTTGTTAGAAAATGGGCTAAGAATTGGGTTAAGACTTTGGGCTTATCTTGGGCATGGAAGCCCATGTATATTGAGCCAATTTTTTGTGTTATAGAACTCATTTTTATGAACCATTTTGAAGCTAAAAATTGAGTGGGACTCACATCTTGTTGATGAAAGGTCTTAGTAAATTCTTATTCTTCTCCGCAAGGACATCGATTTCGTATATTCACACGCTCAAATCGGTGCACGGATGAATACGAAATAGTTGCTCAAAAGTGCACCATTGAAAAGAAAAAATGAAAGGAAAATATGAGAGTCCCACATTAGTGGGAGATGCTTGGTTCAAGTGGTTTATAAAGAACCTTGTTTTGTGATTGTGGTAAGAATAACTACCACAGATGCTCTCTCAGGCGCGCGCAGGGGGGATGCAAATCTTCGGGCTTGGGCCTGAATTTGTATGGGCTCGTGTGTGCCCGCACCTGCGGACACGAATGCCGGGCCGAAACTTAGACCATAGTAAGCCCAACCTTTTGTTGAAGCCCAGTTAATTTTTCTTTTATTTTTGGATGGTTTTGCTTCTTCAATCAGATGTAACCTATGTGTTTAATGCCCGAAACTGCCAAAACAACCTGGAAAACGTTTTTGAATTTTTTTTTTGTTAAATATTTTTGGACGTTTTGGCAAGTGTAACAGCCAACGTCTTTGATGCTTGGGTTAGCTGGTTGTAACAGCCAACAATGATCATTATGGGGTATTAACACAT
>JXTC01000001.1:741857-766439 GCA_002914845.1 Trema orientale
AACTTTATAATTGTCTTAAAGTTTATTATAGAAGTTTGTTATATTCGATTGTAACCTTATATATTGCACTTATTGCATGTTATGATTTACTTACAATCTTAAAACTGAATCGTAACTTTATATAAGGTTTTTATTAGATTGCATGTTAGAATTTATTTTATTAAATTCTTTATGCTAGGTTGTATATTAGAATTTATTTTATTAAATTCTTTATACTAGGTTGCATGTTAGAATTTATTTTATTAAATTCTTTATGCTAGGTTGCATGTTAAAATTTATTTATTAAATTCTTTATGCTCATATTTGCAATATATAGAATTCTAGTTGTTTGAATATATATATTGCTCTCCTGCTTTGTTATTACTATCACTCTTGGTGTGGAATTCTTGTGGAGGAGATATTGTGTTCTGTCTAAGGAGACTGGGTTTGAAGAACAAGCAACTGTGACTCCTCCACGTCTTTCCTGGGAGTTTCTTTGAAATTCTGTCTAGGAGGCGGCATTTTAAGTAGGACCTGTTTGTTAACCCTCCGGCCTTTCCTGGGAACTAATTTGTACTGAAATCAATAATCTTTGATTGATTTCAGAGATGGCGAACAACAATGCTCATGTTGTCAATGACGAGAATATGGCTAGTTCTCAACAGCCTGCTGTGGCATCTGCAGTGGCAGTGCCAGTCCCTGTTGTGGCATGAGTGTCAAACCCTCTTATGACTCCAATGGTACTAGCAGCGCACCATGAAGAGAAGCCTGAGAAGTTCAATGGGTTGAACTTCAAAATGTGGCAGCAAAAAATATTGTTTTATCTGACCACATTGAACCTTGCGAGGTTCTTGATTGAAGAGGCTCCAAAAGTCAGAGAAGATGAGCAAGATTTCCAAGTTCTTGTGCGGTGGATGCTTAGAAACAATCTGATTACCTATGCCGGAACTATGTAATGAATGGTTTGACCGATTCATTATATAGTGTATATCGTAATAAGAAAATGGCAAAGGAGCTGTGGGAGTCGCTAGACCATAAATATACAACTGAGGATGCTGGTTCCAAGAAATTTATGGTGGGACACTTCCTCGATTATAAAATGGTCGACTCTAAAACTATAATCAGTCAAGTTCAGGAGTTTCAGTTGATTCTCCATGAGATTCAGACAGAGGGGATAGCACTGTGTGAACCCTTCCAAGTAGCTACTATTATTGAGAAGCTACCCCCTTCATGGAAGGATTTCAAGAGCTACCTAAAGCACAAGCGAAAGGCTATGAGCCTTGAAGACCTTGTTATTAGGCTCTGCATTGAAGAACATAACAGACGTGCTGAAAAGACAGGAGCCTCGTCTAGTACGTCTGGGGCAAAGGCAAAGCTCCAAGACTAAGAAGAACAAGCCAAAGAAAGGGTCCAAGCTAGGACCTAAAGGTGGAGTGGGCAAGAAGCAAAAATTTCAAGGAAAATGCTTTAACTGTGACAAGATGGGTCACAGGGCTTCAGATTGCTGACTTCCAAAGAAGAAGAATAATGAAGCCAACGTGGTGGATGGCATCACAAAAGATATAGAAGACATAAGTCTGTCTGCAGTTGTTTCTGAAGTCAACCTTGTAGGGTCCAATCCAAGAGAATGGTAGATTGACATTGGAGCTTCAAGACATGTTTGTTCTGACAAGGGCCTCTTCACAACCTTTGAACCAGTAGAGAATGGGGAGAAGCTCTTCATGGGTAATTCTGCCACATTTGAAGTACAAGGTCTGGGCAAAGTAGTGCTAAAGATGACCTCTGAGAAGGAACTGACTCTGAACAACGTGATGTACGTACCGGATATCCGTAAGAACCTTGTATCTGGTTCACTTCTGAATAAGCACGGATTCCGCATGGTGTTTGAGTCAGATAAATTTGTATTGACCAAAAATGGTCTTTTTGTGGGAAAGGGATATGAATGTGAGGGTATGTTTAAACTTAATGTAATGACTGTAAAGCTCAATATTAATAAAGCTAGTTCTTCTGCTTATTTGATTGAGTCCTCTACTTTATAACATGGTAGACTAGGACATATTAATTATGATACTATATATAGATTAATTAACTTAAATCATATTCCTGATTTCCAAATTGATATAAAACATAAGTGTCAAACTTGTGTTGAAGCAAAATTGACAAGATCATCTTTTCAGACTATTGAAAGAAATACTGAACCCCTTGATTTAATTCAAAGTGACATTTATGACTTAAAATTTGTACAAACAAGGGGAGGTAATAAGTATTTTATTACTTTTGTCGATGATAGCACAAAATATTATTATGTGTATTTGCTAAAATCTAAGGACGAAGCAATAGAGAAGTTTATTCTCTATAAGAATGAGGTTGAAAATTAACTTAATAAGAAGATTAAGATGATTAGAAGTGACCGTGGTGGAGAGCATGAATCACCTTTTGGTGAATTCTGTACACAACACAGAATAATACATGAGGTTACTCCGCCTTATTCACCTCAGTCAAATGGTGTTGCTGAGAGGAAAAATCGTACCTTGAAAGAGATGATGAATGCATTGCTGTTAAGTTCTGGATTGCCTCAGAACATGTGGGGGGGAAGTTGTTTTAACAGCTAATTACCTTTTAAATAAGGTACCCCGCAAGAAAGAAGAAAAGACACCTTATGAATTGTGGAAAGGTAAAAAGCCTACCTACAAATACTTGCGAGTATGGGGATGTCTTGCTAAGGTATTGGTACCTACACCTAAAAAGGTGAAAATAGGACCAAAGACAGTAGATTGCATTTTCATTGGTTATGCACATAATAGTAGTGCTTATCGGTTTCTTGTGTATGAGTCACAAATCCCAGACATATACAAGAATACAATAATGGAATCGAAAAATGCATCGTTCTTTGAACATGAATTTCTGTATAAATCCAAGGGAGAACCTAGTTCATCTAAACGAACTTATGAGGCTATTACTGAGGATAGTCAGGACCAAGAACAAGTCGTTGAAGATGAGCCTAGACGCAGTAAAAGAGCGAGAACTGAAAAATCTTTTGGTCCGGATTTTTTAGTTTACATGTTGGAAAGTGAACCTCAAAGCTTCCAAGAAGCTGTGAGCTCTACTGAGGGACCTTTGTGGAAAGAGGTCATTAAGAGTGAAATTGATTCCATCTTGCAAAACCATACGTGAAAACTAGTGGATCTTCCTCCAGGATGCAAGCCACTTGGTTCGAAATGGATTTTCAAAAGGAAAATGAAAGCAGACGGAACAATTGACAAATATAAGGCTAGATTAGTTATCAAAGGTTATAGACAAAAAGACGGCCTAGATTACTTTGATACTTATTCTCCTATGACGAGAGTAAATTCCATAAGGATGATACTTGCGATTGCCGCTCTGCGGAATCTTGAAGTACACCAAATGGATGTAAAACAGCCTTTCTTAATAGATATTTAGATGAAAAAATCTATATGGAACAACCTGAAAGTTTTGTTACTCTTGGACAAGAAAAGAAAGTCTGTAAACTGGTCAAGTCTCTGTATGGCTTGAAGCAAGTACCAAAGCAATGTCATGAAAAGTTTGACAGAGTAATGCTTGCTAATGGTTTTAAAATTAATGACTGTGACAAATGTGTCTATGTCAAAAACACTAAAAATGGCTATGTTATTTTATGTCTTTATGTTGATAACGTCCTCATTGTTGGTAGTAATGACAAGATGGTCAAATCTACTAAGAATATGTTGAACTCCAAATTTGACATGAAAGATATGGGTCTAGCTGATGTAATTTTGAGAATTAAAATTACAAAGACATCTGATGGACTCATACTTAATCTGTCACACTATATGGACAAAATTTTAGAGAAATTCAACAAAGATGATTCTGGAGTATCCAGAACACCGATTGATATGAGTCAACACCTTTTTAAGAATAAAGATGAGAGTGTTTCTCAAGTAGAATACTCAAGAGTGATTGGTAGTCTGATGTACTTGATGAGTTGCACAAGGCCAGATATAGCCTACACAGTCAGTAGGCTGAGTAGATATATGAGTAATCCAAGTGCTGAGCATTGAAAAGGAATTGTGAAAGTACTTAGGTACTTACGATATACTCGTAACTACGGACTACACTATAACAGATATCCTGCAATTTTAGAAGGATACAGCGATGCAAACTGGATATCTGATATAAAAGACTCAAAATCTACTAGTGGGTATGTGTTCACACTAGCTGGAGCAGCTGTATCATGGAAATCTTTGAAACAAACGGTTATAGCACGATTCACGATGGAATCTGAGTTTATAGCTCTAGATAAATGTGGTAAAGAGGCTGAATGGCTACGCCATTTCTTAGAAGATATTCCAGATTGGCCTAAGCCTGTGCTGCCAATATCTATACATTGCGATAGTCAATCAGCTATTGAAAGGGCATAGAGTAACATGTATAATGATAAGTCTAGACATATACGTCGTAGACATAATACCATTAGACAACTACTCTCAACGGGAGTTATTACTATAGACTATATGAAGTCTAAGAATAACTTAGCGGATCCACTAACCAGAGGGTTAAACAGAGAGTTAGTTGATAAATCATCGAGAGGAATGGGACTAAAGCCTATGAAATAAAAGTTTATATAATAGAAACCCAACCTAGTTGACTAGAGATCCCAAGATCTAGGTTCAAAGGGACAACCTAATTATAAAGACTTAGTTGGATCACTGTGGGGGTTATCCTCCTATGAGGGTATTACTCTCATGTCCATTCCTGTGATGAAATGCAGTGATGCCCATAAGAAATAGGGTAAGCAAAGGCTTTTAATAATTCTTATGCGTCGAGAAACTGAGCAGAGTAATGCAGGTTACTCTTAACTAAGAAATTACCTATATGAGAGAGAAGTGGGGTCGCTTCAAAGGGAAATTATGAGGGCTTAATTCCTTAGAAACTCTTGCAGAACCAGGCAGAAATGTTCAAGGCCAAAATGAACATAATCGTAAGAACTGGATTTGTTAAGAAAGATTCATGTGTGAAGTATATCATCATTTATATGAACGACAGAATAGTTCAAAAACATCATATCTACTGATCAGTCAGTAAAGTAAATATACTCTCACGAGGAAAAGTTTAAAGAGTAACACCTACCTATCTTATGCAGGTTTCGATCGTTGAACTCTATCACCTTGTCTAGAGTCTGTAGTTTCTCCTTTTACAATTTCTATTCATGTGGGGGATTGTTAGAAAATGGGCTAAGAATTGGGTTAAGACTTTGGGCTTATCTTGGGTTTGGAAACCCATGTGTATTGAGAAGTCCAATTTTTTGTGTTATAGAACTCATTTTCATGAACCATTTTGAAGCTAAAAATTGAGTGGGACCCACACCTTGTTGATGAAAGGTCTTGGTGAATTCTTGTTCTTCTCTGCGAGGACATCGATTTCGTATATTCACACGCTCAAAATGGTGCACGGATGAATGAGAAATAGTTGCTCAAAAGTGCACCATTGAAATGGAAAAATGAAAGAAAAATGTGAGAGTCCCACATTGGTGGGAAATGCTTGGTTCAAGTGGTTTATAAAGAACCTCATTTTGTGATGGTGGTAAGAATAACTACCACAGATACTCTCTCAGATGCGCGCAGGGAGAGTGCAAATCTTCGGGCTTGGGCCTGAATTTACATGGGCTCGTGTATGTCCGCACCTATGGACACGAATGCTGGACCGAAACTTGGACCATAGTAAGCCCAACTTTTTGTTGAGGCCCAGTTAATTTTTCTTTATTTTTAGACGGTTTTGCTTCTTCAATCAGATGTAACCTATGTGTTTAATGCCCGAAACTGCCAAAACAACCTGGAAAACGTTTTTGAACTTTTTTTTTTATTAAATATTTTTGGACGTTTTGGCAAGTGTAACAGCCAACGTCTTTGACGCTTGGGTTAGCTGGTTGTAATAGCCAACAATGATCATTATGGGGTATTAACACATACAAGTTTCATAACCCCCATTTTAGAAACTATAAAAGGGGACTTCCTCCACTTCATTCTACACATCCAGAAAACGAGAGCCTCCTCTTCCTCTCTTGTTTTCTCTCTTGTTCTTCCTTCTAGTTGCTTAGAGTTTTTCAGTCTTCTAGATATATATATATATATTTTTTCGAGTGTCTAGGAAATTTCATAGTGTTTTGGAGTTCATAGCAATCCAGTTCGAAGAGTAAAAGTGCTGGTGCTTCACTTGCTACTCTTGGTCGTTGTATCTTGGGAAACTAACACTCGAGAAGTTCTCAAGCATTCTACCGGAAGGAACGAATCAGTTTTAAGGACACTGTGTCGTACATAGGTCTCGGCGTTTCTAAAAGTGCAACTGAAATTCCAGTTAGAATAAACTTTTGGTAACTTTATAATTGTCTTAAAGTTTATTATAGAAGTTTGTTATATTTGATTGTAACCTTATATATTGCACTTATTGCATGTTATGATTTACTTACAGCTCTAACCCAACATGAGATTTTTTTTAGGAAGTACAACCTAACCCAACACAACAAGCAAATTTTTTTTTTTAAAAAAAAAGGTTTGGATTACAATGACATTTAACTTTCGATCAAGCTTGCAAGTTAGAGATCCAACTTACCTGAACTTGCTTAAATTGAATCTCTGATCAATAAATAAAAGCCTATTTGTGTCCTCAGTTATATCTTATAACAAGGAAAGCTTTATAATAATTTATGGACATCAAAATGTTTTCTACCATAATGAAGACTTTATATTACTCATGTAAATTGAAAAAATGACAAAGAAACAACCGTACTCTTTTTTTTTTCCCCCTTGTTAACATCGTAGGAACAACCTTACATTGTCGAAGGGTAGCATTTTTCTTTAATACCATAGATCAATTCGTAATTCAATTTTTAATACCAATTTACACGGCGACATGTGATTTATTATTATTTAATTATTGAATTATAACTTATCACAAATAAATTTAATAACATATTTTAATTAAATTGTAACGATTCATATGCCATGTAAATTGGTATTAAGAAGTTGGGATAAGAATTGAGATATATAACATTAATTATTATCATCCTTTTGTTAAAAGGAAAAGACAATTACAAATTCACTTATATATTTTATAATTTGTACATCGAGTGACTGTCTTTGTTTCCTTTACGCTAAAGCTGAGAGTGGCTTCATTTATATATATACATAAATAAAATATTTATGTCTTTTTTCTTTTAAAAAAGAAGAAGAAAGTAATACCTAGTGTTTTAACAAAGAATATGCCCAATAAGGCTATAGCTCAGTGTCGGGTGGGATGGGGTGAGGATTGAGTATTAGGTGGAGAGTTCAATTCCCAAAGTGTATGAGTTATTTTCTTTTAATTTGTAATAAATGGAGGTCATTAGCAAAATCTCTTTTTTGGTAAAAAAAAAAATACAAAGACAATTCTTCTGGAAGGTTTATAGTTACAACTAAACCAATAATAAAAAAATCTAACTAGTCTAGGGTCCAGTTTGGTTTAGCTTCTTAACAAGCTAAAAGTACTTTTTGAACAATCTGTGAGCCAAAAGGTGTTTGTTAAAAATCTGAAAATCAGATTATTCAATAATTTTTGACAAAGCTACAGCCAAAAACTAAAGCTGGCCTAAGGCAGCTTTGGCTTTTAGATTATGCAGGAGTCTATATTATCTTTTAATGAATAAATCATAATGGATAAAATACCCTAACTTAAAAGTAAAAATGCCACACATTTAATTGAATTTATTTTCATATCAGTTTTCTTTTTTTTTTTTAAAGTATTAATATATTTAAATCATAATTGACTAAAATACTCTTCATATTAATTATTTTGAAGTAACCAAATTGATTCTTTATTGAAAATTTAAATTCAGATGAAAATAAAGTAAATTAAAATAACTAATTTAATTGAGTTTATTTTCATATCAATTTTTTTTTTATAAAAAAGTATTAATATCTTTAGTATGTACAAATATGCATAATTATAAAAAAATATTAATAAGCTCTTTCTATAAATATGCATAATTGTATAATGATGTTTATTTTGGTCATTTTATATTTGCATAATAATTCAGTTATACAGTTTACCAAACACTTTAATACAGCTTTTTTAAACCACAGCACTTTAAAATTACAGTTTACCAAACACTCTGCTATTTTACGCTACAGCGGATTTCTCCTTCAGCACAGCTAAATGCATTTTCTTTATTAAAATCTACAGCTCTACCAAACTAGTCCTAGAGCTTATTTGACAACAATTATTTTTTAAAGTAAAATGAGTAATAAATGTTAGATTATATTTAGTTTTTTATTATTTATCTTTAGTGAGGGTATTTTAGTCTTTTAATTATCTGTTTGTTAGTCTATATAAACTCTTTTTTCTGATGTATTTTCATAGTGTTATACAACAAGAAACCCTAGTTTGTTTGTTCTTCTCCAATTCAATTCTTAAAGTTATCAATAAAGATGACTTTAAAATGTTGTTTGATAAATTTTTATCATCTATTTGGGTTTTAAAAACAAAATATGAAGTCTAAATGTTTTTTTTTTTTTAAAAAGCAAAAAACATAAATGTTATCAAGCTATTAGCATCCCATTAGGTGTCTTTCATATTTGATTTTTGTGGTATTTAGCAAATAGCAAATTATATACACCAGAGTCCACCCGTTTCTTAAACATTTGAACTTAGGTACATTTTTTTTTTTTATGACGAGACACTTTTATTTACTCGTTAGCCGGAAAAAAAAGAAGAAAATTTCAATCCTTTAATCGCATTTGCAATTGTGGTGGATTATTTTTATTTATAATTTGCTATTATTATGTTATAATTGCTCATTATACACTAAAAAAGAAGTACAAAAATATTACATGTAATGTAATTAATTAAAATGTGTGTTTTAGGTGTTAGTTGCGTGATTAATGCCCTCCCACTCCCAGATTCTCTTACCAATAATCGTTATTTTAAGCCTCTTTAAGGTAATAGGGAGGAATAAGTTGAGTACAAAGTCAATTGCTTTGCCCACAATAAGACGTTTTCTAACGTACTTGGAAAACACTATTATTGGTAGCTTCTCTAGGGACGGTAGAATCATGAATATAATTATTCTTATTGTTATAATTTTTATTGCCCATATATAAAGACGGTTTGATTAACTGAATTTAGATTCAGCTCAACTGCATTTACGAAGTACGAACAATTTTTGCAGAGTCAATGATAAATCCGTTTTCAATGGACCAATATTATGAACATTTACGATATCAAATACCATATTCTAATAAAATTGTGAGATCTACTTAGACAGAGGCGGAGTCGGAAGCTAATTTCAGTAGGGACATAACTTAACGAGGAGATTTTTTTTTTTTAATAGAAATAATCTAGATAAAAATTTTGAACTCAAATAATAATACAAAAAATAATTTTTTTTCTCACAAAGACGTGTGAAAAATTATGCTAAAATTTAAAATTTTCACAATGAGTCTTCTAAAATGATGTGGTCGGAGCAAAAAATAAGGGTAGATATAAAATAATTATAATATTTTTTATTTCTATTTATCATTTTTGTAATATTAAATTTTTTTAATTATTTTTATTTTTTTTGCACACATTATATATGTGCTTAAAAGATATTTTTATTAAAAAATGGACTATATAAGGTAGGGAATATATTTTATCTTCTTTATTTAGTGGATGTAAAACTCAAAATATGAAAACTTTTATTACATTAATATAAATTTTCAAAAACCCAGTGGGGGCCTTGACTACCTCTGCCTCTCTATGTAGGCTTACCAATATATTTTGGTGTACCATTGTTGCCTTTTAATATTTTCTCTTTTAATATTAAGATTATAAATATGATTCTCTTAATTTCTTTGTAATATATCTTACATATATCATTGCTAAAAATTGAAAAAGCTAACTCACATCTAATCCTTTGGGAAACTGACATAAATCCTATAGTAGTTATTTTAACTAAAATAATTTTTTTAGAGGTGTTTTTAAAAATGACTTTTCTAATAATATTTTAGTGTTTTGTGACATTATGTGACGGAGAGTTACAATTTATAATTATTGATTAATCCTAGAAAATTCATAATTTTATAGTCATAAATTGTGTGATCTATCGTCATACAATTTATGACACTACTAGAAATTTTGATTTGAAAAAGACTATTTTTGTATCAAATTAGTACTACCTAGGTCAATTTACCTAATACTGTCATTAAAAGTAGGGGTGTAAATCGGACTGCACTAAGTTCAGTCCAAACCAAAATTTTCGGGGTTATGCATTCCATTCGGCTTGGACAGCCTCATGATTGTGCTTGTTGGGTTTCGAAAAATTCAGATTTGACTGACTTGGGATTAAATTTGTAAGACTGAAACTCAAATCCTTCAGGCTTGATCTTAGCATTTCGTTTCGGACTTACTAAGATCTTATGGACTATTTTATTATTATTGTTATCATTATTTTACTGTTTTCTACGTGTTAAAATACTCAAATTAGCCTTAAATTCTCTTTGTGCTAATATCGTAGACAACAAATACTAATAGCTTTGCAGTGTGCATTACCTAGACGCTTGCATTTAATTGATAAATAATCAAAATTTTATAATTCTAGAAAAATAGATAATATATTTTTAGGGAAGATGCTAATAATAATAAGTTTAAAACAAAGAGGACTATATTTGCACCACAAGTAGCATAAAAACACCCTTTTTTTCAAAAAAAAAAAAATATTATAACTTTATCCTTAATTGAAAATACTAAATTATACAATCAAATACCTTTTTAACTTATTTTTGACAATTCACTTTTTTGTAATCATACCCCATCCTATTACAACTAGAAACTTTAATCCCTACTAGAAATTCCTCTCCATGAGTCCTCTACCTCCAATCCCTACTAGATAATTTTTTGATAATTTCGTCCATCAAGTGGAATAATATAATGGATAAATTAAAACCCTTCAGAAAAAAAAATAAAGAAATTGAAAAAAATGTAAGCAGAATAGAGAGAGCGTAATATCGTTTATGGAAAATTTGCAACGTTGAACAAGCAGTAAATCATGTTCGCTTATATAACTCATTCGTTGTTTCCCCTCCTTAACAGTGATCTAAAAGTAAATTTGACCAAAATAATCCTGCAACTATAAATCAATGTAAGAGTAAGTTGTAAATACAATATTGTCACCACTTAATATATGTAGGGTTTGATGCGTTTGATATCTAATAACAAAATTCAATTATATGAATGTTTTTTATTTTTTATTTGTTGAAGGGTAATTATATGAATGTCTTAGTGTGGGAGAGATATTATTTTTGAGATAAATGACTATATTGATCCCTAAACTATAAGAAAAGTCTTACTTTGGTACTTAAATTTTAAAATACATTATTTTGGTCTTTAAACTATTAAAAAAGTTTCATTTTAGTCATTTTAGTTGTATATTTAGTTTTATTCTTAATAGAATAAGCATATAAAACATATTTTCTATTATATTGTACTTATTTCATATCCAAAATCATTGTCCAGTACTATAAAGAGATTATAACATGAATTAAAGCACTTAAAAAATGATTAGTTGAACAAAAATTAGTTACACATTGGATAATAATACAGGGTAGAACTGTCCAAAATGCTATATTTTGTTAAAATCACATATACAAAATAAGAAATGCAATTTATGTGCTCATTTTGATAAGTTTCAAATAAAATGTATAGCAAAAAGAACTAAAATGACACATTTGTAATAGTTTAAAGACCAGTACAGTGTAATTTAAAGTTTAAAGACTAAATCGAGACTTTCTCTTTAGTTCACGAATATGGAGTCATTTATCCTTATTTTTGTTGTAACACCTCAAGCCGTTCTAAACCAGGCATCCACGTCTCAATGTCATATTTGCAAAATCACTATCAAACTTCTTTAATTTGCCTGCAGACTCATTTGAAAAAGGCTGAGAACCCAATTGAACTGTTTGGTATCTTGAAAAGCACAACATAATTGGGGATTTAAAAATTTTCCCTGAAGTGGACGGTCGAGGAGGAAGTGTGACACTGGTGAAGAACAATAGCAACGGCAAACGAAGGCTTTGGCCTTTGTGTTTAGGGTTAAATAACTTAAATTTAATGATTATTTGTGGATTAAGTGGCTTTATATCAAGGTGAGTACCGAAATTGATAAGTAAATAAAATTAATAGGATGTACAAAATAAGACCTTTTTAAGAAATGACAAGGGTGAGTTTTGAAAGAAATGACAAGGGGTGTTTTGTTTATAACAAGAGTATATTTTTTTTTTCTTAATAGGCTAATTTAGTGGGGTGAGATGAGGTATGAATATTAAGTCGAAGTTCGAGGACGTATGAGTTATTTTTATTTATTTATAATAAATGAAAGTTATTAATTTTTTTCTTTTAAACTTTTGGACGATAGTGCCTTTATGCTATTTTGGATGCAAATATAACCACTCGTAAACAAAATGTAATATCGCTATTTATATCCAAATACCAGCTTTTCAACTAATGTAGGCTATATAGCGCCATGTTTTCAAATTAAAAAAAAAAAAAAAAAAACCAATACAGCGGCCACATTTTATTTTTTTATATTAAATTCCCGCCCATAGTACGAAGCGACACTCAACTCTAACTCTCTCTCTCTCTCTCTCTCTCTCTCTCGGATCTCTGTTCATACGAATGGCGGCTTCACCATCTCAGTCCGATGCTCAAAAACTCCTTGCTCCTCCAGAACCTGAATCTCAGCTCTCATCTCTTGTCTACGGTCAGTTCTCTCTCTCTCTCTCTCTCTCTCTCTCTCTCTCATACAGATATTGATTTCCGTTTCAGATCATCCTCATGAAGATTCATACATTTTTTCCCCGAAACTCGAACTTCATTTTCTTGCAAAATTCCGTACACAAACTTTGCGATTCCGCTCATTAGGATCAATTTCTTGAAAGTCTAACAATAATTTAGACGATTTTCAGAATAATCGGAGTGATATAATGTACTGTGAGAGTTCAATTTTGAAGCCATGAGTTGAATTGTGTAGTTTTATGTGCTTGTCTTTGATCTGAAAATTTGTGATACGCAGAGATGTCACAACAAGTCCAAGCGGCCATGGAGAACATGCTTAAGATGATCAAGTGAGCTTGATACCATATTTTCATTTTAGTATATTTTCCTCGAAGCCAAAGTTGGAGTTTAAAGAATTTTTTTTCGGTTTTTCGACTTTTTTTTTTTTGTTTTTTTGGGTTGGTTATGTTTTGAGTATCTGTAAATGGTGCTTTTCGCAGTTTCATTTTCAATTATTGTTAATGAAGCTAATTCTAATGGAAGTAGTGATAGATAATTGATATGCGTACATAGATATATAATATATATATATACACACAAGTGTCTCGCATGTGTATACGTCTGTAGTTTGCGTATTTTTCAAATTGTGATCATGTGGGTATTATTGATCCTTTTTTTTTTAACAGATTTTGCTTGACTGCTGTATGTTTGTGTGTGTGAGTGATTGTTGGATTCTGGAACATGATGGTAATCAGTGGATGTATGATGTGATTCCATTTCATGATAATGCTGCTCACTCAAATTATTAACAAACATCTATGTTAATGGATTCCACGCTCAACCGAATCGACAGTGAAATCGACGAAAACTCTGCTGGGATAATGGAGGATATAGAGAAGTGCAAAGAGTCTGCTATTGATAGGAAAAGGGTCTTAGAGGAAGAAAAGGAACGATTTCAGAAAGCTGCTTTTACCGTGTTAGACATGCTCAACAATGGAGAGTAAATGCTGTAAGCTTTATATTCTTGTTATTTACCAATGCCATTATATTTACATCATCACAGAACTTAAGAAACTCCAATATGATAGAAAATTGATAGTATAAGACTCCGCAAGGCGTTTTGCAGAGTGAAATTTTGTCAAAATTTTGTATTAATCTTCAAAAGATAAACAGATGGTCATTCTCTCTTAAGGCATTCAATTCTTCCACCTGCGAGCCATCAGCCATGACAATTATGCTTCCTCTTTTCCCGAACTTCTTCTCTGCATACACAAAATTCGACAACATCCAAAATATTATTTTATTTTCTATTCTCTCCTCTATTGAACTAATCAAATTTTATGACTTCATGCTCTGGTTAGTGACATGATTAAAATGAGATAAGTAAAAAATGTCTTGTACTCTTTATTCGAGGTTTGCATCTCAGATATGGTTTACCTGCCAATCTGAAAAGGTCTTCAATTGTATCGGGCAGATATACTAGTTTCCCCATCATGTCACCTTCTGTTGTATTTTCATTTGGATTATGTCCATGGATGATCACTCTGACAGGAAATGTGCTTGACCATGGACTAGAATTTTCAGGTATTTCTGAAAATCATAGCTCAGATTTATCAGAATCATGGAACATTAGTCATCTCAGAAATTTGACAGACTTCCAAGTAGTAGTCGTGGTTAATAGTGACATTAACCATACCACTTGGGTCCACACAAGACATGTGGCTCGGATGTGCTATGAGATGATCTATACCACTTTTAACATGGAATTCTATTGAACATCAGAGCTAATGTAGTTTACCGCTGTAATTCACAATGAAAAGAAAATGATCTAAAGTTTACCTTTTACCCCTAAATTTCTGTTACCCGGGGCTTCTTGATTATGTGGATCCTCATTCGAGTGAATGTGCTGCAAATAACATGTGATGGTCATCATTAGCATGAATCTGAATCAGAACTAGCTGCTTCAGATTTAAATATGGTCGAGAAAAATATGTTGTTTCTAACACAAGAAAGATAAGAGTCCATGGTATTTAAATTGCAAGTTGGTGTGTGACATAGTAGTTATCTTACTTGTGTAAAACGACATCCTAGATTTGCTTTAGGCTTCAGCTGTATAGGATATTACCTAATTAGTATATCATCATTATTACTTCCTATCCATGTTCCCTTTAGCTTATTTCTTACTCCCTAGTTCAGCACAGTGACATTATTCCTAGAGGAATTTGGAAAACCTAATATAGTTTAATTATCCTACTAAGATGATGATTCATAGAATTTTTATTTTTTGTTTATAAAAAATTAATGTTTGCTGTCACATGTTTTGTATATGTATCATGCTCAAATCTTGAACTTCCTTTCTGTTGTTGAGCATGAAGCATTATTTTGCAAAGCACTACAATCTACTAAATTTTGTTTAAAAATTCTAATATTTTCTATGATACAGCTAGATTAGGAAAAAAAAGAAAAAAAAAAGAAGTCGTCAGATAAGGTAGCAAGAATGAATATGGTACCTCTGTATTTAGGTCGCTCAATAATTCTGTGAGAAAGGGTATTTCTCCTAGCATCTCTTGTTTTAAGCTCTTCAAGTACTGAGAATGAAGAATTCAGTATCAACAGTAAATATATCTTCATGGCACAGTAACTTGCGTAAACAAATCTGTGTTCATTGGTCTAATAGGATCTGTATAATAGCTGTCAGGTACTTTGACCTTATTTGATTTGTGTTGAGAAGATCAATCTTAATAAATTTTCTCACAAAATATTTTATAGCTGGTGACAGTAGGGAATATTGAGGAAAAATATGAACAAACCTCAATGAAGTTGGAGAGTAAAATCTTTCCATCTTCACTGTTTGGCTGCAGTATTTGCTTGAAATGATGATGACTCATCCGGATGACCTGAGAAAGCCTCCTTGTTCTCAATGTAAAAGGTTGTGGGATATTTAGAAGTACCGCAATTTCTCCTGCCATGTCTGAAGATCCTAGTTTTGTCAAAAGCTGACAAAGATACAACATCAGTCATGATGATATGATAAATACGTGTTTTAGCTTAGTTTTAACAAACAAGCCAGTGTCTATTTTTCCACCCTCAACTTGTTACATTAGCTTAATTAGGTATTATAATTCTTTTGACCTCCAATCTCCCCATCAAAAATTTGATCAGTATTTCTAGTGACTAGTTAAAACATGCCCATGAATCCCCCTGATCAGTCTTCAAACCTTTTGAAAAGCTGGATTCATGTCACTTGTAAGGAGTTTAGTTTTATAAATGATTCGTGTATGTACAAGTCAAAATATTTGTTTCTGTTTTATATTTTGTTTTCTTTTTTCTGTTTAAATCTCTTTAGTATTCATGCCAGTAGAAGATGTTTATGGTTAGATAATTTATGGTGACTAATCTAGTTGGTTTATCTCTGCAGGTTCTCGCTGGAAGTACATAGACAAGGCTCACTTTGTTTTGTGGATGAAGTGTAAATGGCGTTCCAGAGAATTTTACCGTGGTCTGTTTCATCATCTTATGGATACTATAACACCCATTAGCAATCTTAGGAATTAATTTCGATGATTTTAGTAGTACTATAAAAGATGAATCTTTTCATCAGGTGAGATTCACTCCAAAGATTATCTACACGATACTCTAATGGTTGTCATTAAATATTTTTGAAAATTGCACAAAGCAGCAACTTATTTCTTCCCCTCCCCAGTAGTATTTTTGTGTTGCTTGCTACTTTCTTATATTGTTTCATAGACCTCTTGAATGGAAATTCGGCTCTATAATGTACTTGCTAAACCAAATTATATAGCACCTTTCTCCTCCATACTCCTTTTTCTCATGTATTACCAATAGGACATCAAGACTGGCTTCACTGTTTGATTTATTCCATTTCAGAATCCCGATAATTAATGATAGTACTAATCATGCAAAGCAGTAGACTAGGAGAAAAATGTAAACTCGATGCAAATTAAGAACTGCTGAAAGATACCTGCTCTGTACCATTCTTGTAAACCAACACGTCCTGCAGTTTCAAGTAAGCTGTGCGTTATTTTCCTACATTTTTCTGCATAATATCTGTGTGTATATATATATATATAGGTTTATCTGTATACTTTAAAAGGGGAAGAATTATATACCACTGATCCTGACACCAAAATGTAGAAATCTGTTGGAATCTCGTTTTGCAAGATGATATCAACCTTAGGTGGAAAATATTCTGCTTTCATTTCTGAAACCTGTGAAGAACAAATCCAGTGAGGTGGCAATATGGCAAAATCTCAAGGATTTAAAGAAACAGTGGGAACATCATGTTCTTTTCAGCTCAGTTACCAAACCTCTTAACATGGCTCCTGCTACAATTTCTATTCATGACCACCAGACCCAATCCCATATTTCATATAGTAGAGATTCACAAAAAATTACTAATTAAAGTTTTTTAAAAATTCTAGATACAACACCATTATTGGACCAAATATCAGTAGTACAGTGACATTCATATTATATATAATATGCATTTACATATTCTGCATAGCCGTGACTAATATTTCTAGTTTGCTCTCTTTTTCGTAACAATATTGATGATTTATGGTTGCATTTTTTCTCCCGTGTAATTGTTTTTAGGCCTGAGATTTTTGGCAAATAATGGTATGTCTTAGTGGCTTACGTACCATTTGAACAATGAGGTCTTCAGAGACTCCCTTAAACAGGTAGGTCTTTTCAACAGTACGATGGAATAGATGCTGGGCAATGCTGGATCTGATTGCTTTAGGCAGGTCTTCAAGCACTTCTTCTTGCTGTAACTCCACTGTCTTGAACTTGAGTTGCAAGTGTGCCAGCATTTGCTCTTTCAGTCCCTCTGGAAGTCTGTTTTTGCTAGCGTACCTCAATATCTCATTGATAGCATCCCTCTACACCAAAATCATCATATACATATATCCTTCAAAATCACTCTTTTTCACTTTTTTTTTTGAAGTAGTAAGAGAAAAAATAAAATAAAATTACCACCTTGTTGCTAATGTTAATAAACCCTATACTCGTTACACTGTTAATGTCTACATTTATGCTTTTGACGAGTTAGAGTGAAAAAGAGAATACTATGTTAGTGAGTATTACTACTGCAACTACCATATTTGTTTATTAAATTTTGGATAGCAAGTGCAATCTTTTGAGCCAGACGGTATCAGACAATTGTCGTCTTCTTTCACTCTCAACAAATGTCGTTTAGGAGATATTACATCACCTTATATCAAACATTTGATACGGTAGCTGTACCAGCATAGCTTTGTTGTATAGATACATGTACGTAATATACTAGTTATAACTTATAATCAATTATTATTTTAACGTCACTTATGTAATCAACAGATTATGATATATGCAGATCTTTATGATTCATAAATTATGTCAACACAACGATTAAAATAATTTTGCATGATTGATTTTTTATTGACCAATATTATGGACATTTGTGGTTAGAACTATAATTAATAGAGTTGTAGGACCCATATGAAAATTTAATAGTATGAGATACCTCGATTTATGCAAATTTAATAGTATGAGGTCGCCTGATTAGTGGTAGTGCTAAGCACCATAAGTGCCATTTAGTATTTTTCTTTATAATTAGTCGAAAAATCAATGGTGACAATCATTGTAAGGTTTTTTATTTAGTATTATTCTTATGTCTTTGTGGTTCAAGTTAGAAGAAGTTAATAATGAGTTACCATGGCAAAGGTTCGGACTGCACTGTGGACGATCAAATTGGTCATGTTTCCAATGAGATAAGCAGTGAGGCCAATATTGAAGAGCATGTAGACCATATTAAAAACCTTCTCTCCAGTGTTCACCGCGTGGAGGTCGCCGTACCCCACGGTGGTGAGTGTCACGATTGACCAATACATTGAGTAGGTGTACCCTAACCAGATGCTCCTATGCTGAAAATCCGCCACCTGGCTTCCTATCCACGTGTTTTCTGGGGATTTGTGGTGAATCGCCAGCCAGAAGTAGAAGCACCCAGCTGAGTGCACCGCGAATAGTGTCACCTGTTTTCAAGTAAGAAATAAACTATACCATATTATATTGGTATATGTCTAATTAGGGCCAGGGGGACGAATATTATAATTTCTTGTGATATAAGAGAGGGAAATGTAAGACTTACACAGATTAGCTTGCAGTATCTAGTCCAAAAGTAGCTAAAGCGCGTGTCTTTCTCTAATCTGCAACAAGAAATAAATCCTTATTTATTTAATATTGGGTTGAAAACAGAAATTACAGCTTTGATAAAAGAGAACGCAGCTAACACTTTTTTATTTAAAAATTATGATTTAAATAACCTATTCATAACTCAAAATAGACAGAAGATTAGTTTCAAAAAGTTAAATCTACTATTTTTTCAACTACTATTATAAGAAAAATGCAATAAAACTGAAATACTACAAGAAATTGAAGTAAAAATTAACCTTGAAAAGAGTTGACTGACACGTCTAAGTCGCCACAATCTAAGCAGATTGAGGAAACTAAATGCCTCACCACGGCGCAGTTTGCCGTTAAAGATTCTGTATATGAGCTGAAAAGGTAGAGTTGAGGCCACGTCCATAGGGAACCATAGTTTTGTCAAATACCTGAATTAATCAAACAAATTCAGTACTTCTCCAAAAGTCTTTATTATTTGAAGAATTATATTTTTTTTGGGCTTAGAACAAACAAATGAAAAAGAAAAAAGAAAAAAAACGTAATACATACCTTGCAGCAATTTTCTTGTGATCATCAACTAAAAGATAGGTGGATTTGTCCAAGTAAGCCATAAAGAAAGTTAGAATAATATCAATAGCAAAGAATGCATCCACAGTTAAGTCAACGGCCATGAGAGACCCTGTTGCCACTTTCTTAAAAGCCAACTCAAACGGCGATGCCCATGCTGAGTATACCACCAATACAACCAAGAACGTCTGCCACCACCTGCAAATAAATATACATATATATATAGATATATACATACATATATATATATATATATCATTCTAAGTGTTCACTAAAAAGAAAAGAATAACTCATGATAGGATTTGCTTGGCAACATTTTTACATGTTTTATGTATTTACAAAGTGAAATAAATAGCAAGGAAGTCCTCGAAATATTGTCTGAGTAAATCTTCATCATCCGTTTTAATTTCAGAAACATAAAGCATAAACGTAGCTGCGTCTAATTGATAACTGTACTTATAATTTTAAAAATTAGGCTCTTAAACTAAAGTCCATATGCATAAGTACGCCCTAGAAGGCTAGAACAATTAATTTCTTCCTTAATTAATTAAAACATAAACAATATTGGTATGTGAATGTATATGTATATATATGCATATTTATACCTGTATCTTCTATCATAGGGAGCAATAACATATTTCTTGAGGTGTAGGTGACCTTCATCAACGACAGTTCCAAAAGCAGGTAAGAGGCTGCTTGAGACTGAGGCTAAATTCTTGATTATTTCTCCACTTGAATGCCTTCGGAACAACAATGGAAGTGGTGACCTTGTTTCTGAATACGACGACATATTGTCTGATTAATCACGAGAGCTATAGCTAGAGAGATCAGAAGAGAGAACGGTACAATAATATATTAGACACACATTAAAGTCTCTGAGAGCTCTCTTATATTTCTTATATTAATATGTGCTATTAGAGTTAACTAATATATATTTCTTGTTTTGTCTAAATCTTCGAGCCTAATTAGAATATAGTATGGAAAGCTGGTAGAGCTTTCATTATTATTGGATCTTTTTTCCTTAATTGACTNTTGTAATATGTGAAGATAACGTAGTTTTATGGAGACGAAGTACTTGTTGATCCGTAACCCAATTGAAAAGCTTATTTCCTTTTCCTTTACATATATACGGAATTTGTCAACTTTCTAAAGACCGATATGTATGGAAAGTGGAAACTACTTGACAATATATAATTAATTACTGAGATCTTGAAAATTTTGTGCTACTTTTTTATTATCAGATATCTTTTTTAGTTAGTATATTCCTTTTTAAATTCCAACACGAATTAATTTATTATAGTTAAATATATAATTACAAATCCATTGATATGGATTAATAATTATATTATCAGTTTATTAAAATTAAAGTGCCTCTTAATTATTTTTGAGTTCAAAAGGGATTATTATTGTATCTAATATTAAAAAAGGAAAGAAAATAAATGTCGAAAATGCCTAAAAGTCAAAACCCATTGTGCTAAGGGACGGATGACAATTGATTGTTATCCATTTTTTCGCCTCACCTATTTTCTAAATAGACCCTTCTTTAAAATTTGAAACTCAAACATTTTCTTAATACGAATTTTTTAAATCAAGTGAAAATTGCTTCCCACCCATCAATTTTAAAGAATATCTCTCATCTCTGTCTTCTTCAACGTTTTGCGTTCCTGATAAAAACCATCTCATATTTAACGTATTTTGATATGCTCTTAATTAAGATGAACATCTATTAAGAATCAAAATAGTAGCCAATATTCATTTTTTTCTTAAATATATTTGCTTCGTAATAAAATTATAGAGTTCTTGACTGATATTTAGGGTTCTTGAGCTATGTTTCAAGGGAGAGACTTCATAATAAAATTGTTGAAATTTGAAAGTCGCAAGTTCTTCCATGACTATCAAAACTGGATCCAACTAAAATTCTTTGTTTTTAGATTTCTTTTTGGGATGATAGATTTTACCAGGTTTGTTTGAGGGGTGGGTTTAAGAAGAAAACCTAGTTAAAAAAGAAGATTATAGTTATTTAAGATTAGTTTTATCTAGTTTTAATTGTTTTATATGAGGATACGGATGTCTGGGATTAATATATATTAACCCTTAAAATAAGGGGTCTGAAGAAAATAATACTACTATTTTTTTAATAATAACAATAAAATTTCATATTAACAAATCCAATATACCATAAAAATAAAAATGGTCAAATCATTATATTCTTGAAAAAAAAAAAATTATACACGAGATTTAAGTGACGTGTGTACAAATTCACAATGGTTATATTTTAGAGCTTCTCCAGAAAAACCTTTTTAAAGTTTTTTCAAATCACTATCCACAGTTTGATTGATGCGATTGTGAAATCTTCTACGAAAAATAATCTTTGACAGCAAAAATTTTTAAGTTTTGAATTTTGGAAAATTCAAATTTATAAGAAAACTACAAAAAAAATTAAATAAAAATAAATAAGACTCATATATATATATATTTAGATTTCAATAGCATAAAACACCCATAGAAATAATCTAGCTATAGGAATAAAAAGTTTTACACCAATAAAAGGATTATTAAATTAGAAAAAAATTGAGAAATTCCAAGGAGAGAGGGCTAGAGGCCTAGAGATGAAGATGTAGAAGTTAGAGAGGAAAAAGATATATAAAAGTCGGCCAAGCCAGCTACAATTCTTACGCTTGAAATACTCATAATCCGGTTCTAATTTCTCATGGGACGGTTTTTGTTACATACTCTCCACTCTTCAGCGTTGAAATCAATAGCGGTTGGAAGGAGCGGTCGAGTTAACTGTAAAAAAAAATTACCCTCATAATGTTTGACTTTTTTGCAATTTAAATTTTAAGTTTTAGTTTCTGAAAAAAAATACCCCATATTTTGAAATTCAAAAAATTTATACCTTCCGTCCTTATTTTGCCTACTTTATGTTAGTCCAAATGATACTTTTTTGTAAATATTTTAACTTTATGAAAACAAGAATAACATAATTTGAATCTGAATTTACAATTTTTTGGAGAATGAATTTGTCAAAATATGAGCAGAGAGTACAAATTTTTTGAATCTCAAAATATAGAGATATTATTTTATAAAAACTTAAATTCAGGGTTTTAAATTGCAGAAAGACCAAGATTTAGGGTTTTTTTTTTTTTTTTTTAGTTTTCAAAACTATGAAGTTCTGAAGTTGACTAAAATACAATATATATATATATAAAATAAATAGAGGGAGGTGGATGTCATGCCTGAAGCCGATCAGTGCATGCTTAAAAAAGTCAACTAATTTCACCTGCAAAAGTAATTACGTTAACTGATATATGAGGTAAGGGCCATAATTTTCAATCCCACATTATTTTTATTTAAAATACATTAGTCATGCACACTGTTAGGATCAGGATTTGTCAATTCTATTTTAGCCGGCCACGTGGCATTCTATTATTTATGGAAGGTACAAATATATTTTCTGAAAAGAATAATTATTGGATATTGAAGGAACCTATCAGATAAAATCAGGTAAGTATCTAAATTGATACCTAAAATTTAAATCGAGTAAGTATCCTATTTTGACTAGGTTATCTAAAGATAATTATTAATTATTATCTTTTTAATAGAGTTTCCTATTTATAAAACACCTATTATTTGCCTATAAATACACAGCCTTCTTCTTCATTCTACATCTTTTTTCTATGATATATGATATCTTCTTCCCTTTTTTCTAGCCTATTCTCTCTATATACGACCTCTACTAATTTTTAAATCAGAATTTGATCCCTACAAAGGGTATGTAGGCAGCTCAGCTCAGCACAACCCAAAAAAACTAACCTATTTTTTCTGGATGCATGATTACAAGTGGTCATAGACCCTCTATAAATTCAATTGTAGAATTTGGCATCTACACACACTTAAAAAAAATATGTGATTTAATAATATAGTGTATCTGTTTTTTTTTTTCCTTAAAGCAAAATTATTCATCTCAATAATTACTACAATACGAAGATTGTATTAGAGATAATTAAACGATCAACGTAAGTAGATCAAATCATTGTATTCGACTAAAACCTAAGGCAGAGAAATTGTGTACGAAATTCAGGGTCACAGTGACACAAATCACAACAAAAATGATTAGAGCTATATTAGAGAATATCTTTCGCTCTTTTAAATCACTCTACACTATGTGCGGTTCTTTAATTTGGAAAGGTAATGGAATTTCACGTTTGACTGACATAAAAAATTTAGGGAAAAAAGCTATAAAAAACTATGGACAATAAAAGTAAATAAAACTCACATATCATTCAGTAGCATACAGACTCCATAAAACTAATTCTATGGAACAAAAATCTTGTACAAATTAGATGATAATTAAAACTTGAATTTTTTTTTTTTTAGGAAAATCCTATTGGAGGATATCCCTCTTTGGTAGGATAGATTTAAGAAAGAAAAATTATAGAGAGGATTTACCAGAAACAGATCAAATTATGGTTCTGTATTTATATTGTATTTGCATTAGTTGAGATTAATCGGTGTACAATTTTTATTATAAGGTTATCCTCCTCTTTACGCTTATTGGTATAAGTACGATTACTTAGACCAATAAAATAAAATAAAGCAATTTGAAAGAGAACTACGTCATCGGCGGAAATAAAAAGTGTATAATAATTAGAATTATTGCAATTGATTTAAAAAATAGAATTATTGTCATAAAAGTCAATAAGAGCATCGTTGGCCCTTTTGTTTGAAGCTTTAAACTGTTTTTTCGGGAAGAAACATTTCCATAAGTTTTCTTATTAACTACACAGTTAATTTGCAGATGCCACCCTAGAAAACTGGGGTATGACACTTTTTTCTTTTTTTGAACTTATTGATGCAAAAATCCCCTGCACCATGTCCCTTAGATCATTAATCTTGGTTTACATCATATAACATAACTGGATAACTAGGGAGGGAATAAAGGGATCTTCTGTGTAAGGACGAGTTGGGGACTTGGGGTAGTGATGTAGAACAAGAGTGAAATTTAGAATAGATGAGAGAAAGAAGAGAAAGAGAGAAATTTAGGAAGAATTTAGAGAAGAATAGGAAGAACTT
>JXTC01000001.1:770393-850348 GCA_002914845.1 Trema orientale
TTCTGAATAGTTGTATATCATTAATCAAGTCTGAAAAATAATGAACATAGAAGAGCTTATTTATAGAGAAGCTCTTAGACAAAACTAGGAAACTATCATATTCTAGAAACAAACATAAAAGGAAAATAATAAGCTAGTTACTCAAAATTTAAATAACACCCTAATAAAATAATTAAATAGCTAAATATCTACTTTCTATATTTACGCCTAACATAAGTACGGAAAGTAGACGTATGATCTCCATCAGGTAGCTAATAAAAAATAAAATAAAATAAAAAACTCTGAAGGACAATGGTACTCAGTGGTCAAATTGATATTTGGCCAAAGGTTCTATTTGTTATGAATTTTAAATTTAGAGGACAATATTACTAATATCCATAGCGATGGGAAACGCAAAGCAAAATTATGTAAATAATCACACACAAAAAAAAAAAAAAAAAAAAAAAAAAACAACGAAGTTTGATAACCGCAAAATTATTTTCTTTCTAGAAGAAAAGAATCTTCAAGAAGAAAATATTAAAACCCTTGAGAATATAATTAGAGTATGGAGATATCTATTGAAGAATGAATTGCATAAAATTTGTGCATATCCAGTACTTTTTAAGTTTTTAACTAAAAAGAATCTAGCGGCCTTTACGTGGACTCATCTTAAAATGATTGTATACGGGTAATATCCATTTCTAATTGTCAAATCGCATAAAAAAATACAAATACGTTTTAAGGATTCTTCTATCATACAGTATGAATATTTTGAGTTTATTGATACGGCATAATTGCAGGTCTTTGGTTGGTTCTGAGCGACAAAGGTCCCACCAAAAAATTTGTGAATGTTACACCTTGTTGTATTGAATTTCTCACGCTCACATTACAAGCACTACCAATTAGTACACCATTTGCACTCATTTATTTGCACTATTTGCTTGTTTGGTTTGTCCGTGAGCTTTCAACAGATTATCACAAGTCTATGTCCATCATTTGTTCCACTTTCACTTTCAGCCTTGTTTCCCCTCCCTTAGCACAACGAGCTAATATGGAAACAAAATTTTACAGTATTGATTAAAATTTCGATCAAGGACTTGATTTCACGTAATTTCATAAATGAGAATCTTTTTTGGTTCGGAGTTAAAAAAATAAATAATCGAAAAAAAAAATCCCAACCCTCGTCGGGAAACAATACAAAAACTACAAAAAACTCATAATGGAATTTATTAAACAGCCATAGTTCAAAATTCAAATCAAAATCAGATCTAGTTTTTCCTTCTACATGAGTTTTTTTGGGTTTGAATCTGTACAAAGCATTCATACAAATTCATGGAGATACAAAGGCCAAAAGAAGAGAAATGATCCATTTTTTGGAATAATTATGGGGGAGTCTCTGGTAATGGAGGACTTCTATTAATTAATTAAAATAAAAAAATAATAGATTCGAAGAAGAGAGATACCAGCTGCGAAGCAGGATAAAGAGATGATGAGATGCATGATAATATATGTGAAAGTACAATATAAGATCTATACTTCTTATTTTCTTTTTACTGTTGGATCTTAATCCTATGGTCCGGGATCAATACCGTATCAATAAACTCAAATCTCCATACTACATTTTAGAAAATTTAATATAGAAAATGTGGCATAGAAAACATATATCATCGATGAGATTTTTTTTTATTTTTTATTTTCCCTTCATGTATTAAAAAAAAGCGCTACGGCAGCACTATCTTCTTCGAAAAATAATGTTCATCACCACTCTTCTTCTCCCAACCCTTGCACTTTGTTTCATCTTTGATTTTACAATTAATCTCTCCAAATATTAACAAATCTTTCCAAAGAAAACACAAAATTTCTGTCAAAACATCTACAGGAAACAAGAGGAAGAAAAACATAAATTTATTTTGTCACTCCCCATCTGATCCCTAACGAAGGAATATGATATGTATCTATATTTTCTCTTCAATATATAAGTTATTTGAATTAATCTCTTGTTTGTTGAGTGCTTGTATAGCTAATTGAGTTATTTGGGTATTATGTTGAATTATGGTTAACTGATTACAGTTGATCATCGATTGTAGTTCTTTTGTTTTTATTTTTTCTGGTTTTACTTGTCATGTTTTGTCAAAAGGTTAACTGGAAAAAAAAAACTTCAAAAATATTGGCCCTTTTGTGGTTTTAATATATTCTAGCTTATGCAAAATTACCTTCATACTTTAAATTTCTGCAAATATCTACTTTCTTTACAAATTATGTAATTTATTCTGAGTGTTTAAAGTTACTTTTATGACATATTTACTAATCCGTAAACAAAAGAAAGGGAAAGGAAATTCCTTTCTTAATTTTGGTTCTCTTTCCCGTCCATTGCGGATTAGTAAACATGACATTAATATATTTAAGTTTTTATAAGTAAAAAGAAGATATTCTCAATTCGAATTCTATGTGTAGTGCAAAGGTAGAGTTAAAACTGCAAAAAGACTATACCTCAGAGTATTTATTACCAGTTATTCATTTGACAAATTTTATGTTCTTAAGATAAACAATGAACTTTGTTGGATGAACAAAGTCTCATCCAAATCTCATGAACTGATTGATCTTTAATAAAAGAAATAGATTTTTTCAAAATAACGATAATAATAATGTCCATCACTAGCACCACAGAAGATAAAAGGGTGAGTTCAACTTGTGTGCTTTCTTTTTCCCTTGTGGTTTAGCGAAGAAAAGGCGAGGATCGAACAGGCAATTGGTCGCTGCTATTACCTATATAAGATAATGCCCATGGATCCCGAGCCCCTCACTCTCCTTTCCCGAATATGAACCTTGAGTCATCAAAAGCCTTTCTGACTCGGCCTGGCCTTGTCGCCTTATGCAACTGGCGCTTCAGTCTACTTGCTCACTCGTTAGAGTAAGGCGAAACTCTTGCCGTAGTTTGTTTGGTCACCTAAGGGGTGGACACTTTTTGTTATCAAAAGGTGAAGACACTGAAGCGGGCGAACGCTCGGCCCAGCAGGTGAATATACCGGGCTCCGGCTCCGTGCACCTGCTGACACCTTTTAAAGCACTTTCTAGTGTGCGCTTTAGTTTTAGAATGTTGTTATCTAATTCTCGAAATCTTGCTCGAGATTGAAATACGCTCTACACATCCTCAGTGAAACTGAAGGTGAAAACGCGAACTGAAAATGAACAAAAAAATGTACACAATTTATTTGCATACATAATTTACAAAGCAAAATTCAAGCACAATACTATACAGGTAAATATGGGCGCCTTCACACACAAGTAATATACATCTTACACCTACTTCTCTTCTTCATGTTTCCATCAACGTCTATCTACAGCCGCAAGCACTTGATCTAATTTAACCCACCTAAGACTCAATCCAGTACTTTCATTATCACTTTTTCAGTAAAACTCGGCCTAGTTTTTTCCTATCTATTGATCATTGACAAAACTTTGTTTAAGGGCAAGGAAAATCATTTAGCCTTGTACACCTTACTCTTACCATCACGACAGCCCCACATCAGACTCCAACTTGATGGTTCCAGCATGGATCATTCAGTTTTATGATGTCTCTTCAAATCCTCTTAACTTGGCAACAGGTACAGAAACACTACCTCCAAGAAAAAGCAACATTGCTTGAGAGCAGTCTCAGCATTTTCAGGTATCAGAAACTGCGCTAGCATAACCAAAAAGATGAGAGTAACCAACACTTGAAGTCAAATGCCTTCTTCAAAGTTTGGTGTAACTTGTTTTCATAACTAGGTCTATCCAGCCAATGATGCTCTCACTAAAATCCATGGCTCTCAAACTTCTGAATACCGGGATATGTACGTTTGACAAGATTACTTTGCAGTAGCTGTTGTTGTGTTGAGCAATATATCACATGTATTGGGCCAACCATTGTTTACACATATCAAGTACAGGGAGTGCATTTGCATGTAATGCCTGCAAATAGAGTTGCACAAGCACATCAAAGCCGAACACCATTTGTGTCAAAGTAATAGATGAACACCTAAGACGATATAAATAGTTTCAATCAGACAGAAAACTTAGAATGCATACATAAACTTGAAAGGTCAACTGTTCAAAATGTCCCAGCCTCATTCCACACAAGTTAGACCACCATCTCATAGACCAGCAAGTCAAGGGACAAAGCAGGGAAAACAGCTACTCCCATACCAAGTTCACAAAAATCTCATTATTGGGTGTTCAATTAGGTGGTTGACTGCTTATTATTAGGACTTTACTGAACCAGATGGATGGTCCTCTTGCACTGAGGGTATCCCCTCAGACTTGAGACGTAAAGGACTCCGCCATCTTATAGTGGCATATAACATAACATTCGTCATTTTAGTAAAGCAAAATGATCTTAGAAGTTGGAGAAAATCAACCCTCGTAGCCAAGAGGTTTTATTGGCTCCGGCCTGCAACTCACCAGCTGCAGCACAACACAGCCCATACTTATATAAAAGGTCCATTCTCCAACAGAACACACCATTAACTGAAAGAATACATACAGGGCTGCTTGATACCCATATCTTAAGGATTTTCCAATTGACAAACATATTGACCTCCACCTCCACTAGTCTCTGAATTCTTGGTCAAGGATATTGACCCTGCTAGTTTACTAATTTTCAGTTAACCATATTGACTTCGTCTAGTGTCATGATTTTCCCTTTTCCATTTATTCCGCTCCTAAAGCACTTTGCCATCAGACCATTTCATGTAGGATATCATGATTGCCCCATTAAGTAGCCAAAATTACTAGCAACAAATAGTCCCAACCACTTCCGCGGTGTAAGTAGCATGGAAAATAGCAATAAGGAATACCTGATGAGCTACATATTGAACATCAGCTACGCTTCCACTGCGAGAAGCAATTTGGAATGCACTTTTTAGACGGCCACAGACCACACAAGCCAGAACTTTCCTGCGTACAAAGAAAAACCAAATGTGGCTTCACTATATTACACAGTAATCTATAGCATAATAAAGAGAAGCAATATAGTCAGAAGGAATATTATTTTATCAATAACATATCCCACGGTGTAAAACTAAATGGGTTGAACTATTTGAAGCCAACAACTGTCATAGGTTGATCAAACTGGTAGGTGTGAGAAAAATAACATTCGACTAAGTACCATATATATTCCACACACACATACACACACACACACACACACACACACACAAAAATGGGTCCCAAGTTTTGCACTTCCCCTCTTCATGAATTTGTATCCTTCATTACGGAGATTGAATAAACTATCAAAAAATTATCAATAGAAGAAGAAGACAACATAGGGGCAGAGAAAATAAGGACACATGTCATGTGATAATCAAACAAACAAGCTTGTCCCTGTCATGGTTTAAAACCCAATGCTGAACTTGGTTTATGATCCATAAGCCTGGCTCCTTTGACACATAAACAGTGTGAACCATTATATGTGACATAGGAAATCAGCATCTTCATCAACTCAGAACTTGACATTCATGGGGTCTCTCTTCATTTAAAAAGTATGGGAGTATTGCATGTCAGATAAGAAGGAAGTCCTCTCTACGATGTGTACATGATCTATATAAACATATGTATGTTTGTATGTATGTCAGAAGTGTCTATGCATGTCCATATATATATATATAAATTGTCCATGAATCTCGAGTCGAAATACTATCAGAATGTTTACCATAATCATAGCATGTATCCTTACCTATGGCTACTGGTTAACATGTCAATGAGACGATCAGGGCGTTCTTTGTGTTTATTAGCATATACGTTGATAGCGGCTCCCAGTACCTACACAGCCCAAAAGTAACTTCAGCAGAACAGCTTATTAGAACTAGTTAATTTATAGAATATGCAAGTATTTCTCAACGTTTTAGGTCTGAAGAGAGCATATCATTTTCCAGGAAGGGGAAAAAATAAAAGAAGAGGAAGAGAGTTTATCATCGCCATAACATACCAAAAAGTGTTCCAACTTTGAATTCCAAGTTGAGAAACAATTAGACTATCTGTCGAGACTCACGATGATCAGATTGGTCAATTGTTTTATTTTGGCATCTAAGTAGAGTTCAGTATTTTACATTTGCAAATTTAAAAATTGTTCGAAGACGATAAAAGAATCTGCTACTCATCTAATCCTCTTGATACAACTGATAATCAAAATGGTGGCAATCATAAATACCATTTTCCTTCAATGACTTTGGTGACTGCCTATTGGAATGTCAGATGCTACTTTTCCTTTCTTCTTTAATCTTTCATTCTTATTGTTCTTATTTTATTTATATACATATATGTTGGCAAATCAAATACTCTCCGCTCGAATTGTACAAATAAGATC
This sequence comes from Trema orientale, assembly GCA_002914845.1. Lineage (NCBI taxonomy): Eukaryota > Viridiplantae > Streptophyta > Magnoliopsida > Rosales > Cannabaceae > Trema > Trema orientale. The sequence continues at coordinate 776,716 of JXTC01000001.1, forward strand.
AGATTGTGCAAATCCTTGTAATCTGCACAAGCTGTCCAAGTTTTAAAACCTGGATTAGCCAACGATTTTGTACATAATTGATAATTAGGATATTTGATAGGTGTTTATTACAGACCTTCACAGTTGTCATAGACCTGTTTTCCTTTCCTTATAAGGCTTTATATTTATTCCTTTGTAAATTCTTTAGAATCAATCAACTGAGAATTATTTTTCTCTCATCTCCTGTCTATTTCCACTTACAACACTATATATTATGTGTGAACACGAAATGAAAAACTTTGTTTGTGGTTTACATTTTAGTTTCTCCAGTGCATGGTAACACTGTTCCTACCCTTTCTTGCCTTTTGTATTCTCTTGTGCAAACTATGACACCATTCCTATCTTATTCTCCTCATAGTTTTGAGAGGAGAGGGAGGACAAAAAAGTTGAGGGTTGGTGCTAAAAGATCATAAATATTTTATTCTACGAAAAAGAGACCACAATGTAATTATTAACGCCTCACTAATGAAAAAAACGAGACTCTCGAAGAATTGTATGCCCTTGGAAAATTTTTGGTCTCCGTTGATACCCTCTACAGTTACTTCATGACATAATTTTAGTGCCTCCTGCAATTTGTTAGCCCACTAGTATATCTTTCAGAAAGAGGTTGACTATAATTTGCAATGGTATAGGTTTAGACCTTTTGATAAGTCCACATATATATTCCTCTACAACTATTTCATTTCCTAGGCCTCAAAGATTTTCTTGTCCTTTTAAGTAATGGTATTTACAAACTGAGAGTAAGCTAATATATTACCTGATCCCAATCATCATCGTCAATAGTCCCTTTTATGTTTCTAAAGAATTCTGTCAATTGGCTGCCTTTTTTCCTTTCAGCAAGTGATGCAGCCACACCAGCATATATATCCACAGCTGCAAAAAATGAGATGAGACCGAAGTTATAAACACTAACAGAAAAAAGCTGATTAGCACATTGACAAAACACTGCAATAAACATTAGATAATGTGTTTGCCTACCAGGAAGGTTGAATTCGTAAATCACTTGGAAAGCCAAGTCAAAATTCTTTTCCACTAGAGTCTCTGCAATTTTACACCTCCTCCTGCAAAGGAAAAGCACATAAGACTCTCACCAAACTATAACTTTTCAAAAACACTTGGTGACAACTGACAAGGAACAGGATACTTGAGCAACTGTAGAAAAGGAACTGAAAAAAAGAAGAAACAGAAGAACATAAAAATCGTTAAGTTCCATAATTTGACATAAATATAAACATGTAGTCAAATTTCTAAAAAAATTAACTATAGTCCGTGTTTAATTAATCTGTTAACCTGAAGATATTAAAATCAACAAAAGACACAAACGATTTCATTGGACAACTAGTTTACAGTGTCGCAGATACTAGAAAAAAATTTCTGTAGCTTAAGAAGTCTTTATATGGTTCATGTAAAATAAAATAAAATAAAACAAAAGACATGTAAATAGCACAGGAGATAATTTTATCTGAAAATTCAATTCTAAACTAAAAGAAAAATATTAAGTTCACATTCTCCAAGAATTAATTAAATGGAATTCTTTTATAAGAATCTCATTGAACCTGAATGTTTCTGGGTCGTTTGGGTTTCCAAAAAGTGAGTATTGCCACTGTGGTCCATCGGGATCATTGTAGGATTTCACTACTTCAACCTACATCACATCCAAATGAACAATGTATAAAACTAATGAATGAATGAAGCTGTTATGCTCATGAGGAAAACACAAGAAAGAAATAAGTATGCATGAAACTTGAATATTTTTTTATACCTGTCGTCCCACTGAACCTACAATCTTTGTGAGACAGGATTCCTATGAGGAATCAAACCACAGACTTCATGGAAGCAAACTTGACCACTCAAACTAACCCTTATGTTAAAGACAGACATGGCCATATATATATATATATATTCATAGCTGAGCTTCTAATTTGGCCCCTATACAATATTTTACCACTAATTATCTAACATCGACAAGAAAGACATCAGGAAGTTAGCAGGATTCTATTTCAACGACCCGTTTCAATATAGTAGGGTTCTATTTCAACGACCCATATCAATATAGTTAAACTGAAAATTGTTCTTTAGCATGTGGCTAAACCACAATATATCAATTAGAATTTTTTTTTTCAATTAGAAAATAAATTTAGTATTTAAGATATGCTAGGTGTAATTATTTTCCATCCATTACTTCAGTTATTTGTAAAAGGAGTATATGGTGAGTATTAGACACGTTGTTAGATGAAGCAATGAAGGAATTCCTGTTGACAAAGCAAGTACCAGAGGCTTGTTGGGAAGTTAATCTACCTCTCCCATACACGACCAGACATAGCATATTCAGTGGGAGTAGTCAGCCAGTTTATGCACTCACCAATGGAATGTCATATGGAAACTGTCCAAAGAATTTTGAGGTACCTAAAATGCGATACGGGAAACAGGGATTTTGAGATACCTAAAATGCTATACGGGGAACGGGGCTACTGCTTAAGAAAAATGATCATCTCTTGGTGAAAATTTACACTAATGCAGATTGGGCTGGTTCAATTACTGACAGAAAATCTACATCAAGCTATTGTACCTTCGTAGGAGGGAACCTAGTTACATGGAGGAGCAAGAAACAAAATATGGTGGCTAGATCTAGTACAGAAGCCGATTACAGGGCTATGGCTCAAAGGATATATGAGGTTCTATGGATTCAAATGCTAGTAAAGGAACTTAAAGTAGAACCAGCTTTACTAATGAAGGCATTTTGTGACAATAAGGTCGCAAGTAGTATTGCTCACAATCCTGTACAATATGACCATACCAAGCATGTTGAAGTGGACCGACACTTAATAAAAGAGAAAATTGAAAGTGGTCTCACAACTCTTTTCGTGACAAGTCATAAACAGATAGTTGATGTTCTCACCAAAGAAGTTCCAGTTGCTACCTTCGAAAATTTGGTATGCCAGCTGGGAATGTGTGATATCTACTCACCAGCTTGAGAGAGAGTGTTGGAAATCCATATCATATCTGGATTGATTGGCTGACTTTAGGCATTTAATGCCTTTGTAATCTTAGTATTTCTCTATTTAGTGCATATTCCAATCTGACCTGATTTGTAAATCTGATTGCATGTATAGCCTTTAGTGTGCTATCTGATAGTGTTAATACATGTGTATTGGCTGATTATATATAGGTTGTATTTCTGTATGTTTTTTAATGAAAAAAACTATCATAAATTTTTCACTTTTAGTAATGAAGCACCCAACTTGTGCAAGCATTCACCATAAGATGAGGAAGTATGCAAACCAGAAAATGTGCAGACATGTGTACAAAACTAATTCATGCAATTACCTGAATTGAAACCCGAGCAGAGAACTTCACAAGTCCTTCTTCAGTGAGCTTCTCAGAGGCACTTTTTCCTCTGACACCCTTTGTGACAAGCTTAGTAGAATCACCTTTATATCGAGCTGACAAGCCTTCATCAAAATGCATCTACAACCAAAAGATAGATTCTTGTAGATAAATAGAACTGCAAATTCGAATTCAGGAACTCAAAAACATTTAAAACTGTGGATACCACAACACCACAAATACCCCTACAAGCACACAAAACATAACAACATTTCACAGTATTCATGCAATGGCTAGATGCAGCCAATTGTAGTTTTCCATAAGCAAGTTTTAATCCACGAAGCAAAGAAAAATTCAAGGTCTGATAACTTTATGGTATGAAGTCATCATGAATTTATCTTCTATTCAATACAAAGGTACTTCTAGATACAAATTGGACTAGTTACTGGATGATTTCCTTCAGTTCTGGGGTGAGTCCCTAAATAGTAGTAAAAATGAATTAAGTATGTGATTATCTTTATTAGTTTAATTTGAATCTAATTAAGATAAACAGAGGAAAAACAGAGTTGTAGTTGAGGCAATTTAGGGGTTAACAGCTAGAGTATTTACCCTACACCCTAAACCCCTTTAGGGGTTTCTAGAAGAGGGATCGTGTGAGCAAAATTGAAGGGAAAGAGCTCTTCTACATGCAGGAACAGAAGGAAATCAGCACGGTGTCACAAGCAGAAATTGTCCTGGCACCTGGTTTTCGGATAAAACCAGCAAGGTGTCACAAGCAGAAATTGTCCTAGGATAAATTGTGGAAATTGAGGGAGTTGTTTAGATATTTTAGGTTGATCCAGCAGCTGGTTTTTGCTCAATACCAGCTGCAGGACCTGGTTTAATAAGGACAAAGGGGAGACAGTTTCGCCACTTGGCACAATGTTCCCTAGCAAATCTGATTCTTATCTCCTATGTTTTCAGCTTAATCATCAAGGCATTTGGCCTATAAATAGGACCAAAGGCTCTGCAAAAGGGCAGCACTTCAATACCTGAAAATCACCCATATTTTCTGTGGAAATCCGATTTCTAGGGATTAGTTTATGATTTTATTTCCTTTTTGCTAGAATACGAGAATATAATTCCTCTCTATTATCATTCGGTACAGCACTATACATATATATAAATAACTTTCTAGGTTATTCTTACACAAGAATACTTAATTAGCTACGTATACAATCAAATCACATACGTGACTGGCAACATACTTTTGCCCATGCTTAGTGCACATGGCATAAATATAATTCTTTTGCCTGTGCTAAGTGCACATGTATACACATACTGAGTGTCACGGGCTGCCTCTTTGACACTTCGAAATAGGCGGAACGTGCGGCATTTGCTATAACTCGGAACTAGCAAGTCAGCCTAGAACGTAAGCCTATAGGCAAACAAACCCATTGGTTAGCCATGCCACAGGCAACACCGTGATAAGGGCAAATAATATGACATTGAGCAAGCACAAAACAAGCAAATTCGATAGTGGAAATCACATAACAAGCGAGCACAAAGCAAGCATATCGAGGCACGTAGGCAACACATAAGCAACAAACAAGCAACAACGAAAGCAACACATAGGCAACACATGGACATGAATAAACATCATTTCCTTTGTTGATAGGGCAAGGAGGTTTACAGCTAAGCTCCTATCATGCTGGTGGCCAAGACCCTCCATGGGCTCCCGGGTCACCCCCGAAAGAGCCTTTTGAGCTTTTAGCCTTCTTGCAGGAGGAAACATGATTTTTGCCCAGAAAGCATATGGCAAAATTGAGGCAAAATAATTGAGTTTCGAATTTACAACAATTTTTCCCTAATTCTTAGCCCTCAAATATGGGGTATGTGGCCACGGACTTGACTAATGATCCTGGACAAAAATACCCTCACATAATTACAAAATTCCCCAGCCGTTGGCACCACCGTGGGCACAACGTAGGCACCATGTGCACACTATGTGTGAGCATCATGGACCTTGGTGACTGAGCTCACACTATGTGAGCTGCCAATACACTTCTCTCAACACTCCCCCTCAAGCTGATGAGTGGATATTGTCCATTTTCAGCTTGGTAATAATAGACTGAAGTGTAGACCCACTTAAGCCTTTAGTTAACACATCTGCAAAAGGTCTCTCAGTAGACACAAATGGTGTACAATTAATCCACTTTCCAACTTCTCCTTTATGAAGTGTCTATCTACCTCTACATGCTTAGTACGATCATGTTGCACAGGATTGTGTGCAATATTTATTATTGACTTGTTATCACAGTATAGCTTCATCGGTCCTTCCCAAGTTATCTTCAAATCTTTCAAGATTATCTTTATCCACAAAAGTTCACACACTCCCAATGCCATTGCTCTGAACTCAGCTTCTGCACTTGATCTTGCAACTACATTTTGTTTCTTACTTCTCCAAGTCACAAGATTGCCTCCAAGAAAAGTACAATAGCCTGAGGTTGATCTTCTGTCATTTACTGATCCAGCATAGTCCGCATCAGTGTAAGCCTCTAGAGTTAGCTTCTCACCTCTTTTGAACAACACTCCTTTTCCTGAAGTACCTTTCAAGTATTGTAAGATTCGATGAGCAGCTTAAAGGTAAACTTCCTTTGGATTATGCATGCACTAACTCACTACTCCCACAACATAGGCTATATCTGGTTTGGTATGAGACAAGTAGATTAGTTTGCCAACTAACTTTTGATAAGACTTCCTATCTATTGCTGCATCTTCAGGTGCTTCACTGAGCTTGTGGTTCTGTTCAATAGGAGTCTCTACTGGTTTACACCCCAATTTCCCAGCTTTGGCCAACAAAACTAACACATATTTTTGTTGAGATATAAAAATCCCACGTTGAGAGTGAGCAACTTCAATGCCGAGAAAGTACTTCAACCTTCCAAGTTCCTTAATCTCAAACTTCTGCAACAGACATTTTCTCAGACTTTGCATACCTTCAAGGTCACCTCTTGTTACCACAATATCATCCACATAGACTAGCAGAGTAGTGACTCCCCCCTGATGTTGAATGTTTAACAAACAATGTACGGTCACCTTGACTTTGCTTGTAGCCGATATCTTTCATAACTTGAGCAAACCTGTCAAACCAAGCCCTAGGAGATTGTTTCAGGCCGTACAAAGCTTTCTTCAGTTTACACACCTTATTCTTCTCTGACTCGAATCCCGGTGGAACCTCCATATAGATTTCTTCAGTAAGGTCTCCATATAAGATGGCATTTTTGACATCAAACTGTTGTATATTCTATCTCCGATTGGCTGCCAAAGATAACAATATTCTCATGGTATTCATCTTAGCAACCGGAGCAAAAGTTTCGAGATAATCTACTCCAAAGGTTTAGGTCTTATACCTTTCGAGAGATCCATCTGCCTTATATTTCACAGTAAACACCCATTTGCATCCTACAAGCTTCTTTCCTCTAAGTAGTTCCACCAAGTCCCATGTCTTATTTTTTTCAAGCGCACCCATTTCATCCTTCATAGCCTTTTTCCATTCTTTACTCTCCAATGCTTCAGAGACAGTTTTTGAGACAATAATGGGATTTAAATGGGTAAGAAAGCTCTTAAGACTCTTAGATAATTTCTTATAGGATACAAAGTAGGACAATGGATACTTCGAGTGCTGAGTACATTTTCTAATACCTTTCCTAATCGCGATAGGAAGATCATCATCATTAACAACTACTATGTCACTCACATTAGTTTCAGGGTAAGGAATTACCTCATTATTATCAGTATTAAGGTTGGGTTCTGATCAAGCACTTGCGTCGGTTGAACAATAGGATTTCTCTTCCTTGAGTATACCTGCAATGGACGGATAGCACTCTGAATTTGGTTTTCCGTCTCTACTGGATTAGGAGTGGATGACTCAATAGGAGCAGATGACTCATTTATTGGTGTGTGCAAGGATGAGAAAGGTGAAGAATCAAGTAAAGACCAATCTGAATCCTTATCTTCCATGAATAATGGCTCTCCTTGAAGATAAGGATAAGAAAAGTAATTTTCGTTTTCAACAAATGTGACATCGGCATAGACAAAAGAACATATCGTTGTTGGGTAGCATTTATACCCTTTCTGTGTCGATGAATATCCAACAAAAACACATTTAAGAGCCCTAGGGCCAAGTTTCCTCCGGTTATTAGAATGAATATGGACAAACAATACATACCCAAAAATTGTAGGAGTCAAATGATTTATCATTTTGAAGTTTCCTCGTTTTGAAGTCAGGAAAGAATTTTGAAAATAGTTGCATAGGACTATTGTAATCAAGGACACGAGAAGGTAGCCTATTAATCAGATGTGTAGCAATCAAGACAGCTTCTCCCTAATAATTTTTTGAATTTTTTTTTTTTTTTTTTTTGGAAAAGAAGAGCTCGAGTTACATCTAGAAGGTGACCATTTTTTCGTTCAGCTACCCCGTTTTGTTGTGGTGTGTTGACACAAGAAGACTCATGAATCACTCCTTTGGCTGAAAAAAATAGTAACAATATTCGATTAAAATAATTCCGAGCATTATCAGACCGAACCGTTTTATATCTACTCCAAATTGGTTTTTAACCATTTGAAAAAAATTCTGAAATGTAGAGCTCACATCTGATTTCTGTTTTAGGAGTTAAACTCATGTTACTCGAGTGCAATCGTCAATAAAAGAAACAAACCAACGAGCCCCAAAAATATTTTGGACTAGAGAATGTCCCCAAATATCACTATGGATAAGAGCAAAAGGGAATGTCATTCTTGTATTACAGATTGGAAAATAAGTTCGTTTATGTTTAGCAAGTTCACAAACCTCACAATGAAAGCATACTTGACTCCAATCCCTTAAACAAACGAGGAAACATAAGCTTCAGAGTACTGAAAGAGGGATGGCCAAGACGAAAATGATGTAACCAAATCTGATTTTTATTTGAAAGAGAGACAATTCAGAGAATAAAGATAACAGAATCTGATTCTTAGTATTATTTTGTCCACCAGGTTCCTCAAGGACATAGAGCCCATTCTTTGCCTTAGCAAGTCCAATCATCCTCCCCATGCCCTGGTCCTGAATTTGACAAAGTGTAGAAGAAAAGGTAACCACACAATCCAAATCTTTTGGAAGTTTGTGAATTGAAACAAGATTAGTTGATAGCTTAAGGGCATAGAGAACATTTTTTAAAACCAGATTTGAATTTATAGCAACATCCCCTTGACCAGCAACGGTAATAAGTGTACCATCAATAGTATCAATTTTTTTATTACTGGGACAAGGACTATACGAGACAAACCCATGAGATGATCGGGTCACATGATCAATAGCCCCGAATCAATCACCTATGATTCTTTTGAAGAGAAATTCGAAATACTCAGTGCAAGGGGTTGAGAATAATTATCTGAGAGAGCCAAAGAGCAACCATTCACACCTGTGGGTTTCTCTAATATGCTCAAGAAATACCTCAGCGTCTCAATCTCCTCTGTATTAAATTCTGCTTGAGTTTTCGGCAAATCACCCTTTCCTCTTGGATGTGATAAGTTATATGCACCTGCCCTTGCCATCCTCCTTGATTTCCCTTAGCTGTCCAGTTTCGGTTGGTAGGATAAGAGTTATTCTGAGTATGTGATGGCTTACCATGAAGTTTCCAGCATCTGTCCTTTGTGTGTTAGAGTTTTTGCCAGTAGATACACCATGTGGAGTCCTTATTTCCCACCTTTGAGTTCTCCAACAGTCCGACAACTCCTGTTCTGCCAGAATAATTATTTTGTTGCTGGTCAGGTTTCACGCCTCGAGGATTTGCTCTTTTGACAATCAAGGCTAATCCCTCCATTAGTTGAGGCTCCATCATCACGGCGCTACATCCTTTCCCTTGGAATATGGCCATTGTCTCATTTAGTGAGGGGAGTTCTCTAGACAAAACTTGGATACAAACATAATTGAATTCAGCATTCAAACCAGCAAGAAACTTGTAAATTCTCTCCTTTTCCATGTAATGTTTGTGGAGAGTTGCATCTTCGCTGCATTTCATTTCAATGCACTCATAATGATCTAAATGTTGCCACAGACTTTGCAAAGTCCGAGCATATTCAGCAACCGAATCGCTACCTTATTTTATAGTAGAGATCTTCATTTTGATCTCATAAATTTGAGCTGCATCACGAATTCTTGGAATTCCATAACCAAGGCATCACAACTAAATCTTCTTCATCCCACGCAGCAAACTTCGGATCTCCTGGCTTCGGACCTGCTCCAAGAAGATGGCTCAATTTTCCTTTCCCCTTCAAGAAGGTCTGAATAAATTAAGACCACTTCAAATAGTTTTTTCCGTTGAGTCGTAGACCAGGCTGAACATTCTGTAATTCTCCAGTGAAAGTAATATGGTTTTCGGTGGTTGAGGGTGTTATGGGTTGTGTGGTTTCTGAGATTTCAAACATGATAAAGCTGGAGGTTTAGAAGAAAAAATGCTGATTTGTAAGATAGAGAGATTCAAATGTGGTAAATCAGGCTGAATACCAGCAAGATATTATTTAAGGTGGCAAGGATTTGGAAGAGAATAAAACCGCAAAACCTTTTTTATGATAAGGTAATGATTTTTGGTGATGTATTTGGACACAAAAGGTGTTATACTCAGCAAGGAAGGCTGAGATGGAAGAAGAGATCAGCAGAAACGAAGCTGAAAAAATGCTCTGTTCTGATTCCCGAAAACAGGGAAAACAGTGCTATGTTGAGCAATGAAAGCTGAAAAGCAATGGTTCCTAGGGGCCTTTAATTCGGCTTTGATATCATGCCAGAATACGAAAATATAATTCCTCTCTATTATCACTCGGTATAGCACTATACATATATATAAATAACTCCCCAGGTTATTCTTACACAAGAATATTTAATTGGCTAAGTATCCAATCAGATCATATACGTGACTGGCAATATACTTTTGCCCATGCTTAGTGCACATGGCATAAATATAATTCTTTTGCCCATGCTTAGTGCACATGGCATAAATATAATTCTTTTACCCATGCTAAGTGCACATGTATACACATGCTGAGCTCACACCATGTGAGCTGCCAATACACTTCTCTCGACATTTTTCTGTTATGATTTTTATTTTTCAAATAAAGAGAGATTTCGGCAGCATGTTGCCTGATTTCTTGGGATTGTTTACTTTATTTTCTCTAGTTTAGTGAAGAGATATCTCTCCAAGATAGTAATTTTATTCTAGAAGGGACAACAGAGCATGTTCTGTTATGCCTATACAGAATCATGTTCTGTTCTCTTTGTACTCAGTCGAATATGAAACAAAAAATCAGGTTTTCTCATAGATCTTCATTTTCCCATCATTCTCTCTTTTTCTGCTCTCTCGCATTCAGTTACTGTAGCAACTAAAAAGTTGCTCTAACTCCCAGTTCTTTTTTACCTGATAGCCCCTAAATTCCTTGCATGTCATCTAAAGTCATATTTCTTGGCTGATTTTCCTATTCTAGCATCACATGTTTCTCTTTAATGATCAAAAGAGTTTCACATACCAATTATCGTTAGGAATGCCTTTGTTTTATTTCGAATCTGATGATAAAGGTTGTAACACATGAAGATGATTTAATATACTCTTAATAATGCTTATTGGAAAGCTTCTCTTGTCTGTCACATTCTTAAGAATGCAATTTGCATGATGGTTTAGCAAAGATCTGCACAAAGAACCATCAAAACAGTATCCTAGTTTCTTCAAGAAACTAAATATATCGATCCGCAAACAGGACCAATTTTGACATACAAACTCTCAAATGGATTCCTCTGTTTCTCTATTTTGAGAACAAAGAACAGTGTCAAATCAGCGTAGAATTAAGGAGTTCTCTCTGTGTGAGTGGTCATAATGAATTTATACAAGCATTATGACACATCATGGGCAACCTGGAGAAAGTTGGCAGCAGGAGGAAAATGCTGCAACAAGACGGGCACGGATGGCCACTTTTGCGAATATGGTGAACAAAGTGTGATCTCAGAGCTCAAGAATGCAAGAAAGGACAGGCTGATTTGAATTTAGTTGAGCAGTGCGCGGAGATTAATAGCAATCTGTTATTTAACGAAATGTCAACCCCAGTTCATAGTGTCTCTCCAATCAGTGTAGCTCATCCCATGCTGATGCTCCAGTACTCGAAAGAGGAACAAGAGATAGATGCTGGGGGAGTTATCGAGCAGTGGGGGGAGGTGTGCGCCTTACTGGACCACATGGGGATTGAATTAGTTCCGACACGTAATAAACCAGGCTGCCAGAGGACGGCAATGAAGAAGGGGGTACAGAGGGAACTGCAAAATTTGAACTTCAATGTTAATTACAATCGGGGCGAATCGAGGCGGGACAAAAAAGTCGACCCATGAAGATTTTCTCTTGGAATGTTAGAGGGCGCGGCTCTGCCACGAAGAGGAGAGCCATTAAAGAGGTTATCTACAAAGCTAACCCTGATATTGTGGTTTTGCAGGAAACAAAAAAAGTAGCCATTGATCGGAGGTTCGTGGGCAATATTTGGCGCTCGCGGTTTAAAGATTGGATTACTCTACCTTCGGTAGGCAGGGCAGGTGGGATCTTGATTGTGTGGGATAAGAAAAAAGTGAGAGTTTCTAACTCGCTGGTGGGGGAATTTTCCATTTTCATTCTAATTGAAGGGGAGGGCAGTAATAATTGGTGGTTCACTAGAGTGTACGGACCCAGCAACTGTGATTCTAAAGATAAGTTCTGGGATGAGTTGGCTAGGTTGTGGAGCCTGTGCGGTGAGAGATGGTGTTTAGGCAGGGACTTTAACGTGGTGAGGAAAGTGCAGGAGAAATTTAATAACTTCAGTAATACTAGAAGTATGCGGAGCTTTGATGCACTGATTAGGGAACTGAATTTGCGAGATCCTCTATGCAATGGCCAATTTACTTGGTCTAAATTTAGACACCAACCTATTTGCTGCCGACTAGACAGATTTCTCTTCACTGTGGACTGGGAAGCTATTTTCCCTTTCATCAGACAGGAAATGGAGGTTAGAGTGGTGTCTGACCATTGCCCGATCGTGCTGAACACAATTCCAACCCGCTGGGGTCCTTCCCCCGTTCGTTTTGAGAATATGTGGCTCGAACATAAAACTTTCAATAAAGTGTTCAGAAGTTGGTGGCAAGAAACCAGCACGTCAGGTCGGGAGGGGTATAAATTTATGAGTAAATTGAAGATTATTAAATAGAAGTTGAAAAGATGGAACACTGAGGTGTTTGGGGATGTGCGGTTGGTAAAACAATCTCTTTATAGAAAAATCGTGGAGCTAGACGCCTTAGAAGGTTCTGGTAGATGGAATGGAAGTTTACATCAAGAAAGATTGGATGCGAAATGCAAATTAGAACAGATTCTGTTAAAGGAGGAAAGGGCTCTTGGTATGAAATCAAAGTTTACTTGGGCCAAGGAAGGAGATGCAAATTCTAAGTTGTTCCTTAGACTGATGAGTGCACGAACTTCCAAGAACGCTATTACAAGACTGGAACGGAAAGAAGGGAGTTTCGTTGAGGGGGAGGACGACATTGTGAAGGAGGTGGTAGACTTTTACAAATCTCTTTATCAATCAGCGGAGTTGGAGTACAGGGGAATGGAAGGGTTGAACTGGCAACCAATTTCAGAACATTTAAAGGGTTGGTTAGAAAGACCGTTCGAAGAGGAGGAAATTAGGCGTGCTATTTTCGAGTGTGATGGTAATAAAGCTCCGGGACCAGATGGATTTACAATGACAGTATTCCACTCTCAACGGGAGGTTTTTAAGCAAGATTTAATGAAGGTGATGCAAGAATTTTGAGAAAATGGCACGATTAACGGGGTAACGAACGAGATTTATATTTGCTTAATCCCGAAAAAGATGAACTCCGGAAAGGTCAAAGACTTTAGGGCGATTAGTTTGGTAACTAGTTTGTACAAGATTATTTCTAAAGTCCCGTCGCTAAGATTAAAACAAGTGCTTCAAGTCACCATAGCAGAGACTCAAGGAGTTTTTGTGGAAGGGAGACAAATACTGGATACTACTTTGATAGCGAATGAGCTCGTGGAGGATTATAGGAAGTCGGGGAAGTTAGAAATTATCTTTAAAATCGACTTTGAAAAAGCTTATGATTTTATGGAGTGGCAATTTTTGGATTTCGTCTTAGAAAAAAAAAGGGTTCGGCCATTTATGGAGAAAATGGGTCTCGTGGTGTTTATCCTCAGTTTCTTTCTCCATCTTTATTAATGGAAGGCCTAGAGGAAAACTCAAAAGCTCCAGAGGTTTAAGACAAGGAGACCCTCTATCTCCGTTCTTGTTCACACTAGTATTAATGTAGTTAATAGCTTTTGGGTTGGAAAAGAGAGTGGAAGTTTCACATTTACAATTTGCAGATAACACCCTTTTCTTCCTTGACGCTGATCGAGAAAAGTTTTCAAATTTACTTAAGTTGCTGGAAGTTTTCTGCAAAGTGTCCGGTTTACGCATTAATATGGCCAAAAGCATACTGCTGGGACTCAATGTTGAGGAAGAGACTATTCATTTGTTGGCTTCTAACTCCGGCTACAAAGGGGGAAACTGGCCTATTAAATATCTGGGGATGCCGTTGGGAGGAAACCCTCGAAAGGTTGATTTTTGGGAACTAGTGGTCGCTAAAGTTGCAAAAAGATTAGACGGGTGGAAAAAAGCTTTCCTCTCTAGGGGTGGAGGCTTACTCTTATTCATTCGGTGTTGTCAGCTATACCTATTTATTACATGTTCATCTTTAGAGCTCCCGGAAGTGTAATTAATACCATAGAGAAGCTGATGCAAGACTTTCTCTGGGAAGGTAGTGAACAGTTAGGTGGGGAACATTTGGTGGCTTGGATCACGGTTTGTCGACCTAAGGAAAAAGGAGGGCTAGGCATCAAGAGAGTTTCAGATAGAAATAAAGCCTTTCTGATGAAATGGTTGTGAAGGTTCCCAAATGAACCATATTCCTTGTGGCATAAAGTCATTAAAAGTAAGTACGCGATTAACTCTAACCTTTGGGATGCTAGATCCTCTCTGTGCGATTAAAACAAGTGCTAGAAGATACCATAGTAGAAACTCAAGGTGCTTTTGTGGCAGGAAGACAAATTTTAGATTCAATATTAATAACGAATGAAATTATGGAGAATTACAGGAAGTTGGGGAAATTAGGGGTAGTTTTAAAGATTGATTTTGAAAAAGCTTATGACTATGTGGAGTGGAGTTTTTTGGACTTCATGATGGAAAAGAAAGGTTTCGGTTCTGTTTGGAGGAAATGGATCTTGGGCTGCCTATCCTTGGTTTCTTTTTCCATTTTTATAAATGGAAGACCAAGGGAAAAGTTTAAAGGCTCAAGAGGGCTAAGGCAAAGGGATCCTTTATCTCCATTCTTGTTTACTCTAGTAGTCGAATTGCTCGGACGATCAATCGATAAAGCCAAGTCTTGCGATGCAGTTAAGGGATTCGTGGTTGGTTTGGATAGGGTGGAGATTTCTCATTTGCAATTTGCAGATGATACCCTGTTCTTTTTAGAGGCAGATAGAATTAAGTTTACTAATCTCCTAAAGTTGCATGAAGTTTTCTACTCTAATTCTGGTCTTCGAATTAATATGGCCAAAAGCATGTTGTTGGGTATTAATGTGGAGGAGGATTTTTTAAATTCTTTGGCAGTCAATTCAGGGTGTAAAGTGGGAAACTGGCCTATTCAGTATTTGCGATTGCCATTGGGGGGCAACCCAGAAAAATTTCAATTTTGGGAGCCTATGATAGCTAAAGTAGCAAAAAGATTAGATGGGTGGAAGAAAGCCTTCCTTTCTAGGGGTGGTAGACTCACACTTATCCAATCCGTGTTGGCCTCTATTCCGATTTATTACCTATCTTTGTTTAAAGCCCCCTCTAGAGTGATCGAGGTGTTGGAGAAACTAATGCGAGATTTCTTTTGGGAAGGTGGTGATCATTCAGGGGGAAAGCATTTGGTGGCTTGGGATGTGGTTTGTCGCTCCAAGAATCAAGGTGGGCTCGGCATTGGTAGAGTTTCTGCTAGAAATAAAGCTCTTTTAATGAAATGGTTGTGGAAGTTTCCTCATGACTCGAATTCTTTATGGCATAAAGTCATCAAGAGCAAGTACGGGCTTACTACTAATGACTGGGACGCCGCAGTGGCGAGCAGAGTGACTCTTAGAAGTCTTTGGAAAGCCATTTCTTGTCTCTACGATAAGTTTCTTTAGCTAGTCGCCTTTAAAGTAGGAAAGGGTACAACGATTAGATTTTGGGAAGACAAATGGGTAGGACGAGAATCCTTTGCAGCAGCAAATCCTTCTTTATACAGACTCTCCTCTCATAAAGGAAGATTTATTTCAGAGTCTTCTGAAAGTTCAGCCCAAGAACATATTGACACTAACAGCTGGAATTTTCATTTCCAGAGGAATTTGAGTGACAGAGAAGTTCCTCAATTACTAGAGCTTCTTTCTCGCCTGGAATCTGTTAGAATCAATCCTATTGTCGAAGATAGGAGAATCTGGATGGAAGATCCATCAGGAGTCTTCTCCTGCAAATCAGCTTTTGTTTACTTGAGCAGTGGTTTTACTACCGTTTTTCCTATTCCTTCTAATACTATTTGGAAAGCCCCTGTCCCTTCAAAAACTAAGGTATTTGCTTAGTTGCTAGGCTTGAATAAGTTAAGCACTCATGATGTTCTTCAAAAAAGAAGACCTTTCCACTCTTTATCCCTTGGCTGGTGTACTCTTTGCAAAAAGCATGATGAATCTCTGAATCATTTGTTTGTACACTGCGAGTATTCAACAAGGTTTGGGTTTATATCCTGAAGGAGTTTGGGAGGAGCTGGGTAATTCCTAGGTCCTATCTGGACTTGCTTCAACTTGGGCACGATTTCCGTGTAAACAAGAGAGCTAAAATTCTTTGGGAGGTGGTTGCTCTAGCTAGTTTTGGGGCTATTTGGTTGGAAAGAAACAAGAGAATTTTTTGGGGGAGTGAAGAATATGCGGATTTGTTGTGGGATAGAGTTAGATACTGGGTAGCTATTTGGTTACGTAATGTAAAAGATTTCAATAGTCTTCTCTTCTCAGTTATGGTTAGGGATTGGAGACATTTGCTGTAATCTCCTGTGGATATCTTATCCACTTTGTAACAGCTTTCATTATTAATATAATTTTCCTTTCTGATCAAAAAACAATAAATAAATATATCGATCCGCAAATCAGTCTGACAACCTACTCTACTACATTCCTACATTAAAAAAAATAATAATAAAACAAAGAATAAAAAAAAAAAATCAAACAAAAACTGAAATTTATACACCATTCTACCTCACCAAACAAAGGCCATATTGCTACTGCTTTAGAACAGATTATGTCCAAGAGCAACGAAAGGACATACCTTAGCATGTTCCAAATGTTTAATAGCCTCCTCTTGCAAAGCAGAATTTATAAACAATTGTATGCAACAAAGTCCAGCAGCAACATGGTCTTTCTTGATAACCTGAACAAATGCATAAACTTTAAGCAGTCATACAGATGATTAGTTCACAAAACCCGAAAATAAAAAGTGCATCGGCATGAAATTTCAAGTACCAGTAAGAAAACTACTACTGCTTCTTTTTTCTCAAGGGAAAAAGGGGGTAAGGAAAACGCAGTATAGGCATGAAATAAGTTAGTATTTACTACTGTTAATCTTTTATAAATTAGGATTTTATTCATATTTGAGTAACTAGAATTTAGTATGTTCTAAATTCTTTGGGTTAATTTCGCAATTGTACTTAGTTTCCTGATTGTGTTTAGTTTCCTATCTATGCTTAATTGCCTATCTATAAATAAACTAGCTATATTAATTAGATTTGAAACTTGTTGCAAAATATAATTTCTCTCTCTAGAACTCTTCTCTTCCTCTCTAAATTTATCTTCTTCCTTCTCTCTTTTTCTCTCTAGGTTCTACATTGATAATATTTTATCCGGAAAATTTATGACAATTAAAATACATTGCTAATAATTATCAGAGAGTGGTTACGAAATACAATCCAAGAATTCAGATTCTCTCTAGAATTCTCCTCTTTCTCTCTCCAAAATCCTCTCTCTTCTCTCTCTTCTCTCTACATTCTACATTGCTAATATTTTATCTAGAACATACATGACAATTAAAGTACATGCTGAATTAAAATACATTAAAAAAGTTGCTATGTGTATGTGTGTGTGTGAGAGAGAGAGAGAGAGTAACACAAATGGAAAGAAAGGTCATTGAAAAATCAAAAATGATATCTGCTAAAACCTCGAAGTTAGAACATTACCTGAAATTGGTACAGAAAATTGAAATGCCTGTGTGCTTCACAGTAAATGCAAATACGGGCAAGTGCTGCAGCTGTATACTGGTTCACTGCTTCGTCTTGTGGCTCTATAGCTGACATCCTTGCTGCTATAACTTCCTCCAAAACAGGCATCGCACCATAACCGATACAAAGATCACACAGATCGTCAATGGTCCCATAATCAGTCGCCAAATTATCTGGTCTTTGAGGGGATGACGATGATGTTGCCACCCCAACCGTCGATGGTTGGGGAGGAAGAGGAACAACATTTGGGGGAAAGAACAACATGCAAGCGTCACTGAATTGGCCATGCCTAAACATAAAACTGAGCAAATGCTGTCGTGCGTACTGCAAAAAAATTAGAAGTTCGGATATAAGAACTTGAACATGATAAAACAATAAAATTAGTAACTTTGCACAGGAAGGAGAAATAGTGATACTAATGTTTGCAGTTGAATCACATATTTGCATTGTTAGATAGCTCTTTCCGGGTGGAAGGCTTTTTAGAGAGTTCAATTTGTCATGGGTGATTCTAAAGAGCTGTGGGTAGTTATCCGAAGCAGTTTTCGGGGTTAAGGAGGCTCAGATTTTACAGAACTGCACGGTCCTGCTTCTGGAATGAAATGCAAACGATTGACTTGGAGATTTGGGAAAGAATTAAGTTGTGGGTTTCTTTATGGGTCTCCAGTTTTTTTTAATAAGAATTTATGGGTCTCCAGTTTAAAGTTATATCCGTTTATCTTTAATTTGTTCGGGGAGGCTTAATTTGATATAAGATCGTGTATTCTGTTATTCTTGTTTAGTGAAGGAAGATTTCTGGTCCTCCTGCATAATGTTTTCTTCTTCTTCTTCTTCTTCTTCTTTTTTCTTTTAATATCATTTAACAAATATCGCTTCTTCTTTTTTTAAATAAATAAAATTGCTTGTGGATATAGATGTTAACAATCGAATGTGACACCAGAATTAGTTTACATAATTGTAGGTAACCAGTTGAAAACAAATAACAAACAATTATAGCTATGACTACAACTTTAAACAAAATTTCATTAACTTATCTATGCATGTGCATGTGGAAAAAGGAATGAAAGTAACCAAAATACAGACAGTCAAATAAGAACTAGGGAAAAAGGCACAGTCAAAACCAAGATATCAAACTTAAAAGATAAATATACGCATGTAGGCATGAATTTAGATCTTACTTCTTGCAAATAGTTCACACACTCAATATACCGATTGTTGTCCAAGTTGCTGCGAGGTCCATCTTCAAACTCTGAACTATATGTGGAATTATTATTTGCAGATTCTTGAGATGGCCTTGATTTTTCAGAACGTGGAAAAGTGGATGGCATGTACAACACATTGAGATATGAATCGGCAGAAAGAGAATCATCTAAGATTGTTGGAGCACTTTTAGCCAAATGATCATACCTGTAGAAGTATCGTTCACGCGCTTCAGATTCTATGCAACAACCAGGATCTATTCCTTACTTTTGTACTTTTGAAGAGGGTATTTTTAGGTTTTCTTAGTTCCTAAAATTTTCAAAAGAGTATAAATTTCTGTCTTTTCTTCCATTGCGTCACAACAAGACATTGTTCAAAATCTTGACATACAAAATGTTGTAACGTCATTTCCAGTTGTGCATTTATGATGATAAATTCAAGCAGGAAAAAAAAAAAAAAAAAAGGGAGAAGAATTACAATCACAAATTGCAACTTACATTCACTACACACCTAAAAATCAGGTTTAATTCATATTCAAATACTATAATAACAATAAAAAAAATAAAAATAAAAAGCCAAAAAACCAAAAACTTCTAAAACTAGTGCAGTTTGGTAATAATATTGAAATAGCTTCTCACTTATTAATATCTAAGAAAACTAATACCAAAAGCTGTAAATCATCTTACATAGAACGAACGGCTGAAACATCCACAGGTGGACCTCCTTCAATTGTATTTATGATCTCCAGAATGACAGGTCCGGCATCCCCCTTATACAATTGAAAAGCTTGCCTGTAAACCATTGAAGGGGAAGTAATGAAATATCATCCAGAATAAACTCTTCAGAGTGTTGACCAATAAGCTTAAACATTTTGAGCAAATAAAATCTACCATACTTGAACTTCACGCGAGCTTGCGCATAGTGCTCTGTCCGAATCAAAGCATGGCCCCATGCATTCCACACAGGGAAAACATCAATCTGGGAAGCACCAAGTATTCATATATCAGCATGAATCAAATAAATTCAGCAGCAGTAATCACCATTACTATCAAGCCTACATATATATATATATATATAAATATATTCACCTTGCACTTTTTGCAAGTATACACAGCCATACTGTACCGTTCTTCCACAATCAACCTGTCACGGAGACGAGCAGATGACTCTTTATCAGCAATATCATCTAAAGAGACAGCAATTCCTGAGCCGAGAAGGCTTTGAAGTAGCTCAGCACGTCCTAGCCAAATGTCTGCCTGTGACAAAGCTTCTGATAGCTCATCTGTGGACTGGCTACCAACGCTGGAACTACCAGCATCTGAAGATGCATCATCAGTATCCCTACTTCTTTCTGAATTACTTGACACATCACTAAGTCCCACTATCTTTCTCAGCAAGGATTTAGCATAAAGAAGACCCTGAAAATATGTCGTGAGAAATAATATTACATCTGAATTGCAAAAAGGAACTACACAACACATTTTGGACATTGGATAATGATGCAAAGAATGTCGTTGCAAGAAAAATGCAAGTTATTCCTTTTCTCAGTCACGGCATGATTGCATTGATTGCAATAAGCAGTCATATCATTACATCGACCTGAAGGTCAGGGAAAGGCATACCTGTACAAATGTCTCAGTGGCATGATATGCGTGACCAATAACTTCCATTGATGCATTCTCAGGCAATTGCCGGGAGCTTAACACGTTCCTCATCTGATTAACACACAAGTCCATTGCGTTCTTAGCAGACACACTCTCATCAGAACACAGAGAAAGCAGGGCCTAGAAACAAGAAACCAGAAGCTTTAGAAGACTCAAAGTAACATGCATACAGTACCAGTACCAAAATATGCAACATGCATACAGTACCAGTACCAAAATATGCAAGAAAAACCTTTTTTCTACTGATGTATAAGCCTGAAATGAAGCATTGCAGGAATGGATTCTCAAGAACACTCATATTAAGGGATGATTTCTTATAAGATGGATCTTTTATTGTTATTTAAAATTCAGAAGAAAAAAAAGTTCTTAAAGTTCAATATCTAGTATCGAATTTGCTAGTTAACAGAACATGGACAAAGTCAACATCATGCACATATTAACAGGAACTAATAATATGACAAATACTTGGCACAAGCAGCATACAAAGAATAAAAATGTTATTTGTTATCTAGTGTTGTGTTCATAGTAATATAATGAATGCTGAAACATCATAACTCAAAAACCAGGTGTTGCATGTCCTCGATAATAAAAATAACTGACATCCAAATGGATGAGCTAAACTACATTAGCCTAGTTTACGCATGGTACCTTGAAAAGAGTAATGTCAGGGGCACTTTCATATCGATGAGACACACGAACCGCATCATCCTTGATAGTATCACCAGTCAGCATCCACTCTTCAGCAATCAACACAGAAGGAAGTCGCTCCTGTCCATCAACAGAATAAGTTGAAACATGATCCTCTTGAATGCCAGCCATTGCTTCCCAAGCAACTCTTTCAGATGGGGACAAACCAGAACTCTTTCTTTTCCGATAGACATCTTTTGGGGCTGACTTGTCTCCAGAATTTCGTGGACCCCAGGAGAATGCTCTACGAGCCTCCTTTTGCAAGTTACTTAGACTGCTAGAAAAGGAAGATCTCACAGGTGTGCCTGTCCTTGTTTTCTGCCTTGATCTTGTTCCAGAAATAGAAACTCGAGGTTCTCTTGTGGAAGAGCTGACACTGACCACAATTGCTTTAGCCGCATATGGAATAATTACGTTATTGTCTCGCAACGAAGGAAATTCTTTAAGAATCTGCAACAATCAGAATGTAGATAAATTACATACGCAAATACCCTCGCAGGTCAAACAAATAATTGTTGCGGATTATTAGTTAGAAATTTTTAAATTTAAAAAGTGCTATCTTATCTCCTTTTTTTTCTCTAGCTATCTGGTTCTAGATATTGTATATATTTAAATTTCGAGTGTCCTAGAGTTTAGGATTAGCTGGCGCTTGGCTACATTCTTTTCCTGATTTCTTGTATATAGTTATTATCTAATGTGTCTATAAATAGCCTGTAAACCATCCTGATATTAATATAATCGGATTCAATAATAATCTCTCCGATTACATGGTATCAGAGCTTCTCTCTGACCTTAAAAAAAAAAAAAAAATTTCACTAAACACTTCAAACTTTGGGTATGGCTAAGACTAGCGATCCCAATCCTAAAGATGATATCTCTGAGACATCATCTAATCCTGTAACAAATCAGGATGTATCTATTGCACCTCTCAGCACTGAAAATACCTCTCTCCAGATAACCCTACACAAGCTCAATGGTAGGAACTTTCTGCAGTTGTCTCAATTCGTTACTTTATTTCTCCGAGGCAAAGGACGACTCGGATATCTCACTGGTGCAACTCAAGCGCCAAACTCCAGTGATCCAACATTTCAAAAGTGGGAGTCTGAAAACTCTGTGGTGATGGCGTGGCTGATCAATTCCATGGAAGGCGAAATCGGGCGTACCTATCTCTTTCTAACAACTGCCAAAGAAGTCTGGGATGCAGTCAAAGAAACTTTTTCTGACCTGGGTAACTCAGCACAAATTTTTGAGATAAAATCTCAATTACGTGATCAAAAACAAGGGTCCCTGAATGTGACTCAATACTACAGTATTCTACACAACCTGTGGCAGGAGTTGGATTTGTTTTACGACTCAGATTGGCATTGTCCTGAGGATGCCATAAGATACAAGAAGATGCTGGAGAAAGAGCGCTTGTTCGATTTTCTGCAAGGGTTGAACAAAGAGTTAGACGAAGTGCGAGGTCGTATACTTGGGAAGAACCCTCTTCCATCATTGAGGGAGGCTTTTGCAGAAGTCAGACGAGAAGAAAGCCGGAAGCGGGTCATGCTCGGATCAATTAAGGAGCCTGAAGTTGAACGTTCAGCACTGGTCACTAAAAAAACAGAACAACCAGGAGATAACCGGGGCAATCGCAGAGGAGATAGACCATGGTGTGATCATTGTCGCAAAAAGGGACATACTCGTGATACTTGCTGGAAACTTCACGGCAAGCCTGCTGACTGGAAGCCTAGCCGTCAACCAGAAGCAAAAGGAATGTCAGTTGAAAAATTTGGACAGCTTCCCTTTACTGCTGAACAAATTGAGCAGCTGCAGCGCCTTATCAATCCAAGTCAGCAATCTGAGAACCCACCTCCCACACCAACCTGTACTGTAGCTCATACAGGTAATCTTCCAACAGCCTTCAGTGTTCAAACTTGTGGAGACAGCCCCTGGATAGTTGACTCAGAGGCCTCGGACCATATGACAGGATCCTCTCATATGTTTTCTAGTTATACACCATGTCCAGGTAACTTTAAAGTTCGAATAGCAGATGGCTCCTTGTCTACTGTTGCTGGAAAAGGATCAATTAGAATTTCTGAGTTTCTCACACTTCTCAATGTCTTACATGTTCCAAAATTGTCATGTAATCTTCTATCTATTAGTAAATTGACCAAAGATTGCCATTGTCTAGCTAAGTTTTTTCCAACCTATTGTGAATTTCAGGATCTACCCTCGGGAAGGACGATTGGGAATGCGAAGGAATGTGAGGGGTTGTACTACTTTGTGAATAAAGACCGCGTGAATGGACAAGCTCAAGTTACTCAATGTGAATCTCTTTCTATTTCTAGTGAAATAATGTTGTGGCACAATAGGCTAGGCCACCCCAGTTTTCCTTATTTGAAAAACTTGTTTCCCTTGCTGTTTCGAAATAAAGATTTGAGCTCATTCCGTTGTGAAGTTTGTCAATTGGCTAAGCAAACTCGTGTTCCATTTCGTGCACGCCCTTATAAACCATCAAAGCCTTTTTCTTTAATTCATAGTGACATATGGGGTCCATCAAAAATCCATAATCTTACAAATACTAGGTGGTTCATTACATTTATAGATGACCACACTAGGACAACCTGGGTATATCTACTAAAGGAAAAGTCTGATGCAGAATCTACCTTTAAACAATTCCACTCAATGATAAAAACCCAGTTTCAAACTGATGTCCAAATTCTTCGTACTGATAATGGAACTGAGTATTTTAATCTCATCTTAGGGGATTATCTATCACAACAAGGAATCATTCATCAAAGTTCTTGCATTGGGTCACCACAACAAAATGGGGTTGCAGAACGTAAAAATCGCCACCTATTAGAAGTTGCCAGGGCAATAATGTTCACTACCCATGTTCCAAAACAATACTGGGGGGAAGCTATTCTCACAGCATCATACCTAATCAATCGAATTCCTTCTAGAATTTTAAAGTTTCAAACTCCTCTTAGTGCTCTACTCACAAAATATCCACAAACACATCTGTTCACTACAAATATCTCACTCAAAACATTTGGTTGCACATCCTTTGTTTATATCCCTAGTCATCAGCGTAATAAATTTTCTCCTAGAGCAATTAAGTGTATTTTTCTAGGATACTCACCTACAAAAAAAGGGTTACAAATGTTATAATCCAATCACAAAAAAAAATGTATATCACTATGGATGTGACCTTTTTTGAACAGCAACCATTTTATCCTACTACTGCTCTTCAGGGGGAGAATGTGAGTGAAGATCATTTCTGGGAACTATCCATCGAGTCTCAGCCTATTAATCAACCTCAACATATTGTTACTATCGAGTCCAGTCCAAAAAATGGTCAAATTCAGCCAAAGTCACCACCAACTGGACCTGCAACAGTTACAGAAACAGCAAAAGATTCACAACCTGAACAACCAACTGAGCTCCGTGTTTATTCTCGGCGACAGAATAAGACTCAAGAGGTACAACCACTTACAGACCTAGCTGAACCAGAATCTGAACCAAGGGAAGATCACCAAGTTATTCAAGGTATGGAAAATTGTTCTCCCATTAACTCATCTGGTCCTTTAACTAGTGCATCTGATTTACCTATTGCAAAGCGGAAAGGAGTTCGAAACTGCACCAAACATCCGATTTATAATTTCATGTCCTATGGTCGATTATCTCCAACCTTTCAAGCTTTTATTTCTAATATGACCGGTGCTATTATTCCCAAAAATATTCAGGAAGCACTTGCTTCTGAAAAATGGAAGAAAGCTATAGAGGATGAAATGGGAGCACTAAAGAAGAATGGAACGTGGGAGTTGGTGCCAAAACCTCAAAACAAGAACACAGTTGGCTGCAAGTGGGTTTTCACAATAAAATATAAAGCTGATGGGAGTATTGATCGTTACAAGGCAAGGCTCGTAGCTAAAGGATTTACTCAGACTTATGGAGTGGATTATCTCGAAACCTTTGCACCAGTTGCAAAACTCAACACAGTAAGAATCTTGTTATCTCTTGCTGCAAATTTAGATTGGTCACTTAACCAACTGGATATAAAAAATGCATTTCTAAATGGCGATTTAGAAGAGGAAGTGTACATGGATGTACCCCCTGGTTTCAGCAACAAAAATAACTCGGGTATGGTGTGTCGCTTAAAAAAATCACTCTATGGTCTAAAGCAGTCGCCGAGAGCCTGGTTCGATAGATTTGGGAAAGTTCTAAAGCAGTGTGGTTATGACCAGGGACAATCAGATCATACGATGTTCTATAAGAAGTCCACAATAGGAAAAATTGCCATCTTAATTGTCTACGTTGATGACATTATAGTAACTGGAGATGACAATGAGGAGATGGACAGGTTAAAAAGAAAACTGGCACAAGAATTTGAGATCAAAGACCTCGGTCAACTGAGATATTTTTTGGGCATGGAAGTGGCAAGGACTCGAAGAGGGATACTAGTTTCTCAAAGAAAGTATGTGCTGGACCTTTTAAAAGAAACGGGGATGCTTGGCTGCAAACCTGCAGCAACATCAGTGGAACTTAACCAGAAACTTGAAGCTGATGAGAAGGGAACACCTGTAGAGATGGGGAGATATCAAAGGTTGGTTGGGAAGTTAATCTACCTTTCCCATACTAGACCTGATATTGCATTTGCGGTAAGCATGGTGAGTCAATTTATGCATTCTCCACGAGAAGCACATATGGAAGCTGTATACAGAATTCTTCGCTATTTGAAAATGACACCAGGAAAGGGATTGTTCTTTAAAAAGGGGGAAAACAGGACGGTCGAAGCCTTTACTGATGCTGATTGGGCTGGAAATATATACGATAGAAGGTCTACTTCAGGTTACTATACTAAAGTTCGGGGAAATTTGGTGACCTGGAGGAGTAAAAAACAAACTGTAGTAGCTCGAAGTAGTGCTGAAGCAGAGTTCAAGGCATTGGCACATGGTACTTGCGAATTGATGTGGATCAACAGAGTGTTAAAAGAATTGAATATACAAGAAAGTTCTCCTATGAAACTCTACTGTGATAACAAAGATGCTATAAGTATAGCGCATAATCCTGTCCATCATGATAGAACAAAACACGTAGAAGTGGACCGTCATTTCATCAAGGAAAAGATTGAGAGTGGTGTTATTTGTATGGTGTATATTCCTACAGGACAACAAGTTTCAGACATCCTAACTAAAGGTCTACCTGGACATAAATTTGAAGATTTTGTAGGCAAGCTGGGCATGCTGGACATCTATGCCTCAGCTTGAGGGGGAGTGTTGCGGATTATTAGTTAGAAATTTTTAAATTTAAAAAGTGCTATCTTATCTCCTTTTTTTTCTCTAGCTATCTGGTTCTAGATATTGTATATATTTAAATTTCAAGTGTCCTAGAGTTTAGGATTAGCTGGCGCCTGGCTATATTCTTTTCCTGATTTCTTGTATATAGTTATTATCTAATGTGTCTATAAATAGCCTGTAAACCATCCTGATATTAATATAATCGGATTCAATAATAATCTCTCCGATTACAATAATTAAATGAGCATTGAATTGACATGCACAAAAGAATTTAAATAGGAGATGACAGTGGAATAGTCTCAGAAGTTATCTAACCAATGCAGCCGATTGCAGTTGTTTCCTCATAAGCAAAACCTCCAATATCAAATGAGGGTGTTCATGCAAGGAAGAACATCTTTGCTGCCAAGGCAATGGCAAGGCAGCCAGAACACGAAGACCTAAGGCCCATGAGTTCAGCCGGGAAACCTCAATATCAGAAAGATTGCCTTCTCTTCGCTTCAGAAAGAAGTGAACCTTCAAAAAAAGTATAAAGAGAACAACGTAAGGCACATGAAATGTCAAACTTCAAAACAAGGTCAATCAGATTTCCAGATAAGGTGACCACTAAAGAATTACTTACAAGAAGTTGCTTTGACCGCAAATTAGGTAACAGTTGCATTGCACCCATGGCAACTGGCAAAGCATCATCTGAATCACGTAGGGATGAAAGAAAGCGCGAAGCTTCTGCTGGACCTCCACCATTAAGAGGATCCGCAGTGAGAAGTTTAACAAGTTGCCGACCCTGCAATTCTCTTCGCAAATCTATTGATAATCCTGCACTTTCAGCTACATCTAAGGCAGCTGAAACAGCTCCTTTTTCAGCTAATCTAAGTGCCAAGCCCTCAGGATCTTCCTTACACTCAGCTTCAACCTGACATCAAAAAGACCATGTAGTAAGATATCAATTCAGTAAGATAACAGCAAACTAAAATGAAATTTCTAGCAAAAATGGAGAATGACTTGACACATATCACATATGTAATCCTTTTTTTCTTTTTCATTTTTCCTTCTATTTTATTTTTTTTTTTTTTTTTTTTGGCCGGAAGCAACAAGAAAATTCATTTCCATCAAAAAAAAAAGGAAAGAATTGTAACCTCTTGCCAGCTACTATAATGATTGTCTGCACTTAGTATGTGACTGTACCTCTGCAAAGCTTGTTTCATGTGCATGACCTAATCATCCAACAGGATAATGTACACACGCAAAATTAAAGATTGCACAATTAAATGAACATATAGGAACTAGAGCTGTCAGAAAAAAATAAACTTATGACCAGTAAGCATTCCGTAAAATAAACAGAACCTCGTTCCAAACTGGATTGCCTTGAGGTAGGTGGCAGCTGCACATGGTAAGAACATCCAAGGCAGCATCAAGTTCCCATCCATGAAGATACCTGGAATACAGATTTGAGAGATCAAATATTAATGATGTAGGATAAGATACATGCCCAGTTTTAACAAAGTTTATGATCTGACATTAGAACATGCACAAAACCATTCTAATAAAATCATAACCTCAAGCATTAATAATTTCATAAACAAAACGTGTTTAAGATGCAAACTGAGCCTATATAAGGTGCAAAAAAAACAATTACATGTAGAAATAAGTAAACCTAGCTTTGCAAAAATCAGGTTTTTTCACAAATGTAAGAAACCATGTCAAAGAGAATATCATGTCTTCCAAAATTATCATGTAATTCAAACAACAGTAGCATTCACTACAATTATGAAAACACCGAGTAATTAACTTACTTGAGGGCAAGTCTAGCAGCCAGCTGTTTGTCCTTCAACCGCAGGCAATACTGCCAACTATTGCTCCAAATGCCATGGCCTCCATAACTTTGGCATTGTCCAGATTCTTCCCCACGTTCAATAAGTAGCTGCAGCAATTTATCTGAGGCTCCATTACGCAGAAAGCGATCAGAGAGTGCAAGAGCATCCATGAGTTTTCCTTCATCAATGAATCTGAAAGGAAGAGCAATAGGTGACTGTCATCAGCATGTAAATTTAAGCTGTCACGTAATGACACATTTATGTCTTCAACCATCATATTTGGAAACTGTAGTACATAATTCAGAAAGAGCATACATGTCTTTATCAATATTTACATGTGGCTACATACTTTTTTTGTATTGTGTTAGTTTCGGATGCTAGTATAACAAACAATTTTAAGCCCTTAAATTTTTTATTTTTCAAATCACTAATGCAGATGCCAACAGTCCTTTAAACATAAAGGTGTGAAGGAATGAGAGTGAAATGTTGTTCTACCACTGCTTGGCTCATACCTTACTAGTACCAATATAATTTTATTTACCAGAAACTAATATGCAATTAAGTCATGTGTACATATTTCTCAAACTACTTTATCGTTGCTGAGTATTCTTAAGCCTTTGCCTTCGCAATGCAGAAATAATTCAGACTGTAATTCATCCTTCTACTGGAACATCTCCAAATATTTAATTTACAAGGCAAACTTTTTGACAGCAATTTAATAAGGAACAAGAAAGCCAAATAAGTTAACCATCCTAATAAATCTTAAAGTGGTAAAGAGAATAAATTGTGATACCGCTCTATTGCTTTCTCATAGGGTTCTTCATTCTCCCAGTTAAAAGAAAGAAAAACTGAATTATCATGTTCAGCAACATCAGTTTTCGTGGCATCTTGCCAAGATGTGTCAGGAGCTGCACCACCTTGGCTGTTGGGAGCTGGTAAATTCGTTGAAATATTGGTGCCACCAACATTTTCATCAACCTCAGACTCAGTATCACTATCATGCTCACGAAGTCTCTTAATAGCAGGTCTTCCTTCAGCTTTCACTTCGCCACCATCAGCAGTTTGCTGGGTTGTTACTGCAAACTCTGAAACTCGATGAAGATTAGTCTGCATTTGTATCCATCGGTTTAAAGTTGGGAACCTGTGCAGCAGAACAAATTGTAACTGGGCAATGATAGGATAAAAAGATGAATAACTTCCAGGGCTTTAAATACCTTTCTGATTGATCAAGAGCAAACTCATAAAACAAACGGTTCGTATCAGGCACCTGCAGCAATTCACCGTGCAAAGAGCTTGATGTAGAAGAGGAGCCCCCACTGTATAAAATGCTACTCCCAAAAACGCATGCTAAGACAGCCCTAACTGGGGATATTTTAACCAAGTGTTTTACAATATCCAGTTGTAACGGGTATAGAGGGATGCCAGGCATTATTGATGACCGGTTGTAACAATTAGGCTTTGCACCTTTGGATGAGGGGGATGGTAATTTATTTTCTGAGCCATTCTTGGAGCAGGAGGGAACAATTGGAATGCATGCCCATCCATGACCAGACCGTGGAGGATACACTGAAGGTACGCACGCTGAAATAACTTCATGAACAAAGTCAGCAGACATAATCTCAGCCACCTTGCTAGCAGCATCAGTACTACCTCGGTCAAAGACAAGACGAGTTAAAAGCTGCAAATCACGACAATAATGAATCAATAAATCTATTATCCACTAGATAGAAAATGAAACAAACCCTCGAAAGCTGACTTGGTCTCGCTTAAAGGTTGAGGCAAACAAAAATTTAAATGTGACAATGACTAACAAGCAACGGTCCCTCCAGAAATAAGATTTCAACCATAAAGAAATAATAAAAACAACTGCACAATCCATTATATTGAAACTAATGCACAATCCATTACATTGAAACTAATTTCTCAGATAAGTTTCAATTCGATTTTGAAAATACCTTCTCTTTAATATTTCATATAAGTTTCAACTCAAGTTTGAAATAACCTTCATTTAGATACAGTCAATACATAACAAGTGTAGCATCGTGCATAAAATAATTGCAGGGTCCACCTGACCAACGATCCAATTAAATGATGGCTGAGGTTGCAAAATAAAATTTCGCCACAAGTGTATGACCAATATTTTTTTATTTTTTTGGATAAGAAACGAAATTTTATTATCAAAAACTCAGTACAAAAAGGGTGGATAAGACATCCACACAAAGACACAAGTTACAACATAGGACTCCATCCCCTAACCATGTCAAAAAAGGAGAAGCTACTAAAATCTTTACATCATACAACCAAGTAGCTACCCAAAATTTGACCCTATCCCACAAAACTTCCAGGCACTCTTCCACTCCTTCGAAAATCCTCCTATTTCTTTCAAGCCAAAGGGCCCAAACAGCAGCTAGGACAGCCACCTTCCAAAGGATTCTGCCTCTTTGACCAAGGAACAAACCTTGCTCGTATCCTAACAAGTCCTAGCATGCCTTAGGGACCCTACTCCTTCCAAGCTCCTTTAAGACTTTGTACCATAACCCTATAGAGTAGTCACAATGTAAAAACAAGTGATTCGCAGATTCATCGTTCTTCTTACACAAAACACACTAGCCTGGGGACAAAGATTGGTATGGTCTCCTATTTTGCAACCCCTTATGGGTGCTTAGTTTATCCAATGATTTTTTTTTTTATAAGAAACAAGAACAATAAATATTAGAAAAGAAAAGGAGTACAAGGATGGGACCATAGGTCCCCAGAAAAACAAACACAACTAACAGGCACTAGACCTGTAAGGCCGAAATCAAAAGGAAGAACCCCAACTAATCTAACCAATCCCCAATTCTCAACAAATCAGAGAGATTGACATCTTTGAACTCTTTAGCATTCTTAAGCCAAATAGCCCCCAAACCGTAAGTTTATCCCATAACTCTCCCTCCGTAGAGGAAACATCTTCAGAAATTCGTTAGTTTCTTTCAGACCAAACCCCCCACAGAAGTGCCAAGGCGAAAACATTCCAAAGAAAACTCCTTCTTTTACCGCCTCCTACTCCCCCCCGGTCCATGAGTAAGTCCGAACGAGTACAGGGGAGAACCCATTTCGTTTTAAAGACTTCCAAGAGCCTCCGCCAGAGTTTGGAAACATATTCACAGTGAATTAACGGATGGTTAATATCTTCCCCGTTAGCTTTGTACAACACACACCAGGAAGGAGATAAGGCTTGAAGAGGCCTTCTTCTTTGCAACAAATCATAGGTATTCAATTTCCTTTTCGAGACCAACCACCAAAAGAATTTAACTTTTGAGGGAACTGAAGATTTCCAAACCATGTTGTATGGCCCAAAGTTTGGGGTGTTACCAGAATCCTTAATGTTGAGAAAGCATGACTTGATAGAGAAGCCTTTGTTAGGGTCTGATATCCAAACCCTTCTATCTTCTATGGCTGGGCATAAAGTAGTGTTATTCAGGCACTCAATCAGCTGCATTCATTCATTTAAATCTCTGTCATTAATATTCCTACGGAGATGCAAGTTCCAACCTTCACTAATTAAAGAAGTACCACCCTGGCCCTCCCAAAAATCCAATACTCTGCTGCCATGAAGCCTAGAGATGCGATAGATATTCAGAAACCTAGAAGCAAAACTTTCCTCCACCAACCACACATCCTCCCAAAATCTGATTTTATCACCATTGCCCACCTTGAAACGCACGAGTTCTAAAAGGTCGTTGTATTGACTAGAAATGAACTTCCATGGGCTTCGAAAAGTGGTTCTTTGCACGGCTCCACAGTCCCAATGATTAGGACTAATATCATACTTACTCTTAATAACTTTATACCACAATTTGTTTTTTTCAAGAGGGAACCTCCACAACCATTTACTTAACAAAGCTTTGTTTATCCGAATTAAGTTCCCAATTCCCAGACCTCCCTTGGACTTAGGCCGCTCTACCTCCTCCCAAGCTATCAAATGATCCGACTTTTCCCCATCACCACCATTACAAAGGAAGTTTCTCATAATCTTTTCAACTTCTCTAGCAACTTTCATGGGAATACGAAATAGAGAGAGAAAATAGGTAGGAAGAGCTGAGAGAACTGATTCAATAAGCGTTAATCTGCCTCCCCTAGATAGGAAAGCCCTCTTCCATCCATCTAATCTTTTAGCCACCTTCCTAACAACTGATTCCCAGAACAAGGACGATAAAGGATTCCCACCGAGTGGCAATCCTAAATATTTCATTGGCCATTATCCTACACTCCAACCCACCTCACCTGCTCTAAGATTAATTATGTCTTCTTCCATGTTGACGCCCAGGAGGTCACCCTTTGCCATATTAATACGAAGCCCGGACACAAGGCTGAACACCTTTAATAAGTTGCACAGATTGGACAAAGGGTTATCTTTCGCCGCAAGGAAAAATAAGGTATCATCCGCAAACTGAGGATGAGAAACCTGAGTTTCCTCTCTACCCACCTTGAAGCCTTGCACAAGGTTTTCCTCCACGGCCTTCTCCATAAGTCTACTTAAGCCATCCGCAACTATAGCAAAGAGAAAAGGCGAATGAGGGTCACCTTGCCTAAGACCTCTGGAACTCTTGAATTTCCCTCTTGGTCTCCCGTTGACAAAAACAGAATACGAGACATTAGACATACAACCGCCTATCCACTTTTGCCGCAAAACACCGAATCCCTTTTTCTCCAAAGCGAAGTCGAGAAAGGGCCACTCAAATGTAGTCATAGGCTTTCTCAAAGTCGATTTTGAAGACCAAACCTTTTTTGCCATTCTGTCTATAATCGTCCACTACCTCATTAGCAATTAAGACCACATCTAGAATTTGTCTGCCCGCGACAAAAGCTCCTTGTGCTTCGGATATTGTAACATCCAACACCTCCCTCAATCTCTGAGATAGCACCTTAGCTATTATCTTGTACAAACTAGTTACCAGGCTGATGGGTCGAAAATCTTTAATAGAGCAAGAATTTGCCTTCTTCGGGATTAGACAAATGTAAGTCTCATTAGTGATCCCATTAATGACTCCAGTTTTGTGAAATTCAAGAAAAACCTTGAGTAAGGCATCTTTAATTGTATCCCACTGGGATTGAAACATCGCCACGGTAAAGTCGTCAGGGCCTGGTGACTTATTACTATCGCAAGCAAACACCGCTGCCTTAATCTCATCCATTTCGAGCCATAAGACTGTTAATAGGACACCATTGCACCCCCTCGAAGCCTCTGAAAAATCCTTGTTGCGATGAATAAAGCTTTTCGAAAAAACTCACCACCTCACGAATAATAATTTCCTCGCTATCCGTCACTTCCCCACTAGCCATCTCTAATTTGGACAAAAAGTTTTTTGACTTCCGAGCACTCAGTAATTTATGAAATAACTTCGTGTTAGCGTCCCTCATTTTAGCCCACTGTATTTTAGACTTCATCCAAATAGCCCTTTCTTGGGTAAATAGAAGGTTTGTCAACTCCCTCTTAATAGACTTTCTTTCGTCGCACAAACTTTCCTTCCACTGAGTAGAAGCCTCCAAAGAGTCTAATTGCTTGATTCTTCTTAGAAGGGCAGCTTCCTGCACCCGAATATCTCCACAAACTGTCGAGTTCCAATTCCTAACCAGACTTTTAATGGCATTCAATCTACTCAAAAACTTGTAGCCCTCCTAGCCATGCGTTGTCATCCCTTTCCACCAGTCTTCAAAAGTTTTGCTGAAGTCCTTGTGGTCCAGCCACATATTCTCAAATCTATAGGGAGTTGGACCCCAAATAAGGGGGTTGGAATCCAAGATTATAGGACTATGATCTGAAATAGCCCGGACTTCGACATCCTATTGAGTCATTGGGAAAAAGTCATCCCAACCATCCGTACGTAAAAATCTATCTAGCCGACAGCAAGTAGGGGATCCCCAAAAGTTAGACCAAGTGAACA
The DNA here is from genome assembly GCA_002914845.1 of Trema orientale. NCBI lineage: Eukaryota > Viridiplantae > Streptophyta > Magnoliopsida > Rosales > Cannabaceae > Trema > Trema orientale. The sequence goes on from JXTC01000001.1 coordinate 811,009, forward strand.
TAGCATTGCGAAAGGAAAAGTCTTTCAAACCCGAGTCCCTTGTAATTTATCCCAGAACTGCTCCCTGCCCCTTGTACTGTAAGGGCCATAAACACCCGAGAACCACCAGTGACCATCCCCTTCTTTCTCAATAAGAACAGAAACTGAGAACTCCCCCACCAGACTATTTATGACATTAATTCTTCTAACATCCCACATGATCAGAACTCCTCCTGAAGTACCTTCCGCCAATAACAAAACCCACTCCTTGAACCGGGATCCACAAACACAACCAATAAATCTCCTATCCACTGTTTCCCTTTTCACTTCCTGGAGAACGACCAAGTCAGGGTTGACCTTTTGAATTAGTCCTTTTATTGCTCTCCGTTTGGTAGACGAGCGGCTCCCCCTGATGTTCCAAGATAAAAGCTTCATTGATCAACGCTATTTCCCTTTCCTCGGTCACTTCTATCATAGTTGACATTAAATTCCAAGTTTTTCAATTCTCTAACTCCGTTGTTCTCCCTTAATTCGTTGCTAACTGGGGTTGAACATTTTCCTTGAGCGGAAATGGACACCAAGTTGATGTTCAATTTCTTCAGAAAATCGTCCAAATCTTTCCAAAGAACGACAATTCCCTCTATGTCAACCTTCTGATCATTAGTATTGTTGGAATGTGTCTCGTCCCGAGCTTGGAAAGAGACTTCATTAGAGCCGACCATCTCCAATAAGCATTTAAGACCTTCCAAACTTTCGTCCTCTCGTTGATCCTCTGCAGCAACGCTGTTTACAGCAGTGCTTAAATCTTCCTCTCCATTGGAGCTCATCTCGTCGTCTGAAGACTCCAAAAAGCCGGGGTTTTCACCACACAAAGAATCCTCGCCTCCCACATATCTAGTCAACAAATTTATTTCATCACGCCCACCATTCTAATTTCCTTTAGCTCTCCCGCCAAAGTACACTCTCAGAGGGGCAGCCTTTGTCGTCTTCAGGGTCCGTGTGCAAAGAAGAAGGGCCAGGTTGGTCTAATGTTTTCATTGGGTTGAAATCGCAAGTCCAATTAGAGATTTGCCCATTATTAAAAAGCGTGTGAGGTTTAGGTATTACCTTTCGAGAGCAGCCCACGGTTCTTTGCACTTTTGGACCTATGATGCTACTATTCTTTTTGGCCTTGGAATAAACTCTGGTTGAGGCCCCTCTTGTTGGCTGGTATGAGGTACAGGCCCGTTCCAACTCTAGGCCCAATTCGCCCATTTGAGACAAGACAGAGAAACTATTATCAACATTTAATTCGTGCCCTCCACCACCATAGGAATAAAAAAGTCTAGGACAAGGCTCCTCATATGGGAATAAAAAAATGAGTGGTGTTATTGTCTCCCCTAATTTTTCGTCTGGTGTCATCTCCTCTTTATAGTCTTCATAAATTATTAAATCACTGTATTGAGAGTTGTAATTGTCTTTTCTGCCGCTCACCATCCCTAAATGCAGATCGCACCCAGCATGTCCTTTTTCACCAAATCTAGAATGAGTGCGCATCTTGTCTTTCCTGGTAATCTCCATATCTATATGCCCCCTCCCTGCCGACAAGTGCATTGAAGTAGTCGTCCCCACCCAAAATCTCCCTTTCTTTTGCAGAGGCCTCATGCTCACTGCTTTTTGTGGCACACCCATACTAGTTGTTATTGGAAAATGCGCTGGCTGCCCCGTCACCATCTTCTGGTTTTGATTCTACGCGCCACCACCCGCTTCTCCACCTGAGATTCGCACTTCGTTTCTGGAAAACCGTTGTTTCTCCTCTTGTTATCTTGGTACTAAAAAAAGGTGGCAGGAATTCCACCGTAGAAATTCTTAGAGAAACCGAATCTGAACCGTTGGGAAGTTTTACCGAGGAGGGGATGAATCCATCAGAGAAGCCTCTTACTTTGATTTTTGCGAATTTGAGAAAACTTAAATCCAAAGAATCTTGGGCAACGTCCAACAATCCTCCGAGCTTATCTCCGATTACCTTGAAGACATGATAGTTCCACCAACTTAAAGGGATTCCGTCCATTCGTATCCATCTATTCCTTGCTGCTATTCTGATTCCATCCCAGTGTTCACGTTGGCTCTATTCGACCACTTTTACGGGCCTGGAATTATGTAGTATACAAATTTCATTTCTCAGCATTACCTTCTTCTCTGCCTCGTTCAAGCACCAGAGCACGGCTTTGTCCGCCTGTAATTCGGTCACCTCCACCCGTATTCTAAGTTTCCTGCTCAGTCCTAGGTTTATAACCCTCCATTGGATGTCCAGATCCTATCTGTATATGACCAAAGCCTTCCTCCAATCTTTCTTAGGGTCTTCTCTGCCTAGACCGACTCCATCAGCCACCTTAAAGATTGAAGCACTCTTAGTTACGTCCCTTGCATTAAACTCATTCCCATTCATGTTATGTGGTTTCATGCTATTATCGCCTGCGCCGAGTCTTCTCTGGCTTTCGTAAGGATGTTTCAACCACATGCTATTATCGCCTGCGCCGAGTCTTCTCTGGCTTTCGTAAGGATGTTTCCTTCTTCTTATCACAATCGCCAACCTATCCATGAACTCCTTCCAAGAATCATTGTGCGCTCCACTTGGGACTACTATGTTTATAAATCGGCCATTCTGGATTTTCCCGATGCTAAGGAACTGTCCCTTTTTGTTCTCTCGTATCTCCGCTGTTAAGACGTAAGTTTGTCCTCTGTACTTTCTAACGAAAAATCCCTTCCTTTTCCATAAAACAGCTTCTTCCAGGCAGGCAAACAACCACCCTGCACCCCCTAACTCCATAGTGATAACGAAGTCATTAACCCTATTTCTTTCTTCTACCTTAAGGGACTGGCCGCCGTTAATAATACTAAGAAGAAACACCTTATGTTCAGTTCTGAAATCCTGATCTAAGTGTCTAAACATGGTTAAATTAAAGAGTACTTGGATGCTCTGTTTTTTGAACTCAGAACAGAGCAAAACAGAGGACTCTTCTCCAATGATAATAACCCAACAAACACCTTAACCTTGGAAGGAACTGGGGCTTTCCAAAAAATCCTAGCGTGGGGAAGACCAGCAATATTCGAATCATTGCTTAAACAAGCAAAGGCATATTTGACAGAAAAACATTCAGAAGAATCTTTCACCCAAACCCTCCTATCCTCCAAATTAGGACATATACAAGCTGGTTCCAAACGATTAAGAAGATCCAAAAGCAGTGGGACTTCTCTATCCTTCAAATTCCTAACGAAATGAAAATTCCAGCTAGTAGAACCTCCTAAGCTTTGATCTGAACCTCCTATGAATTCTGAAACGAATCTGCCTTTGGAAGAAGAAAGTCTATACAAGGAGGGAAAGTTCTTAAATTTATAAAGATTTTTTCAAATTAATAATAAATAAAAATAAGGTCCAAGTGAAAGTCCGCAGTATGTGTTCCACAAGTCAATACACAAAAATACAGTAATACATTCACTCAGCTCCATATTAATGTGCTAAAAGGATCAGGTCCATACACTGGTGTCAGATTTGCTTTAACTAAATGCCTAATATCGTTAAAAAAATATATAATAACAATATTTTTAAAAAGAAACATAAAAATTCATAATGTTTATTTGTTTTCATAAACGAGTCCAATTTTTTTTTTTTACAGAAACCTAAACATGTCCAAAAACTTTTGCATTCTTCAATTAACCAAACTGAACTCCAAAATGCACGTTAACCAGAACATCAGCAGGTGAAATAAAAAGTTAACCATAAATTTCAGAGCAGATAAATCAGTAGCGAAAATATAAACTTACATCCTTAGGCCACTCATACACAAGTGAGAAAAAGTTGAAGTCGTGAGTTGTATCAGTCCCATCAACTATGTCCCCAATTGCAGCAATATGGAGAATGAACTGTGAAAGAAAGGTTGTAGGCTTGTTACTTATTGGACCAAATAATCTCTTCCCAGTGTCCTTTACATCATAATCCACAGGCTGCTCATTATTTTCACCAGCAGCTGACGGTACAGCTTTCTGTTTGATAACTCTCAGCCCAAGCCCAAGAACCCCATCCTTGTCAAAATCCGAAAAAGCCTTCTGATCAGCAGATGGGCCTTCACCTTTAAAAATATTTGGTTCTGTTTCTTCATCAGCTATAGCTCTTGCAAGATTGTGGAGCTTACCTACAGGTAAATAAAAACATCTTGAATAATATTACTACCATGCAGCCTACACTGGAAAAGAAAGAAAGAAAAACTACCACTTAGAAACTGTCGTTTTCCCTGGTGAGCATCTTCAATCATCTGATGTAGCATAGCAAGAGTTCGTTCCCTTTGTCCTTGTCGGTGGGATTCTTTTGGCGAAGAAATAATTAGTTCTCCAGACAAAATGTCCTGAAGGGCTGGAGGATTATCCTAAAAGATAAATCAGGGAGCAGAATCAGTAAGCAAGTAAACGCTGGCAGAACTGAAACTATAAAAGATAAAAAACACAAGTTCATATGATATTCACTAGTAAATAAAACATGAAGGGAGGAGAAACCCAAAAATAAGGAACTATATCATCTTTAGCCTTAACATTATTCAATGTCAACAAGCAATTTTACCTCAACCTGTGGATGAGTTTTCCATTTTGCCACTTATTTTCATGTGCCATACCAACTCATACTTATCTACTCCTGGGATATATATATTTGCCAGCCTACCTCCTTACAACTTAAGGCTTTGGGTTGGTGATCTAACATGGTATAAGAGCATGAGGTCTTGAGTACAAATCCCTTACATTTGCAACTCCCTCACTTGTCACGTGTTGGATCTATTCTTTGTTGCATTTCTCCCTTGCTTGAATTGGCGCATGTTGAGCACTTTGTTTGATCTAGACACACACGTGAAGGGGGAATGTTGGAATTATTATTGTTGGCTCACCCCCTAACAAATTAATCCATTGGATGGACTGGTAATCTAACACTTACCTTATTAACTTTTGTTTTGCCACTCTAAATGATGATGTCAGACCTCAAGATACATAATTATAACAGACAACCATATAACAGATACATAATTATACGCGGAACGATGCTTGATCCACTTTGGATTTTCTATTTTAGTTGTAGGCTGTCCCAGCCATAGAGTTCTAGGTGAAACTTTTTGTCTTCCTCAATCTCTTCTAGTTTCCTTCGCTTTTTTATTTAAATAAATTCTCGTTTCTTAAAACTAAAAAATAAAATCAAAGTCAGGCTAGCTTTCATTACTAGTGAGAACTCTTACTCAATTAGAAGAAATCAAGATTTTAATACCTTATCCACGAACTCGTTTAGACGCTTAAGGACCCTACGTGAAACAGAAATAACACCTACTTCAAGAATCTGATCCCAGTAAGTAGAGCCTTTTTTTGGGGAGACACCTGGATAAATCTCAGATAACAAAACTTGGGCCTACATGATAACCAAATAAAAAATTTGAGTCTTCATAGTGCATATAATTAAAAAATCAATACATACTTTAAAGCCATACCACAGACCATATCTTTAAAGGGAACATAGCAAAACCAACAAAATAAGGTAATGAAACAGAAGCTTTTTTCTTTTAATAAGAATTGCCTGATCCAGAAGCTGCTGAGATATTTTTGCCGACCTTGCAGAAGTAGCAGCAATATCGATACAAAGAAGAATCTGGCAGGAAAAACATACAATCTCAAAGTCTAACCAAGTAGAAACTAAAACCATGTCAAAGCGCTCTGCAACCTGAACTTGCAGTGGAAATAGAGAATTTAAAAGTTAGAACTTACAGCAGCCAAAGGACCTAATTGAGAGCGTAAAGAGGAGAAATCTAGATCTTGCACCGTAGAAGTCCCATCAGCAGCACGAGATACCACATCTTCTACCTGGGAAAGCCGAAAAAATTTAGTAATTTCAATGAGGAATTAAATAAAAGGTAGAAAAAGTACAGGTCGACAAAACTTAAGGAATAACCACAATATTTGATGCACGCAAACATACTCACCTGGAAACCATCACAAATCATAAATATAGTAAATGCCATACTTAACATTCATGAAAAAAGAGATAAATATTCATGTTCAATATCGATAATGACAGAGCACTATTGCAACTCCACTACATGAAGTCAAGAACAAGTGAACAACTGCATATTCACATGGGGATATTTATTTAAAAAATCTGGACAGCTCTGATGACAAAATCCACAATGATATACTATTAAGAACATAAAAACAAGCATTAGCCCAGTTCCTAGTAGCTTAAGCTTTCAAGAGAATAAATATAAAGAAAAGAGTGTTTCATCACCACTGCTATATTTCTTCACAATTCCACTTATAAACCAACCACCATTATTAAGCTTTTACACTTCTATATTCTTTCGAGCAAGTCAACCATAGGCCATATGCCTTTCACTGATCAAACATCTTGTAATGTTTCACTTTGAAAGAAAAGAAGTTGGCCAGTCATACATGGATTTATGGTTTTCACAAATTAAGGCCAAACACCAGCGAGTAAAATTATAAACCGACTGTTCAAAGTGTACAGGGGCTGAAGCTAGATTGGTGGGAACTTGCCTAAAGAGTGAAGGACTTATTATAATTCATAATACTATATAATATCAGGAATATTACTAGATATTTTGGAGCTTATCGGTTGGCTCACGACTCTTATTATAGAAACCTAGGGAATAACAGATCAAATTACACACAAATAGAACTAGATTAGTCACAATCTTGAAGCAGAAACAACACAAACAAACAAGAAGTACAAATCCTCTATAATTGGCGGTATGGAAAATGAGACTATTAGCAAACGCATGAAAATAGCAAATACGGGTTATTTGATCTGAATCATACAGATGCTCTTCTGACTGCATTATCCACCCACTCAGCTAATTCTAGGGTGGCTTTGTCTTCTGCGGGTAATGAAAATCGATGAACTGCCTCTTCTCCAATGTCATACTTTGCTCTTTGCATGCAACTGCACAATAACAAAATATAGTTATATTCGTTGTCACATGATCTGGAGTAGAAAACATCATCACCAGCTAACTTATCATTTACCATCTCTCTTGTCATACCATTCATTACAACTATTTTGAATAGTGCAAAGATCTTTGGATCATAGTCTACAAGACTACAGCTTTTCTTTCAATAAAACAAAGTCCGTATTTTTTTTTTCCGGAAAACTTACTTTAACCTCCCAAAACTTGCAGTTGATTTGCACTGTGCCCCCATGTTTAGAAGTCATCAAATTGGCTCCTGTTCCATTACTTTGTCTGTCATATCAGTCCAATTACTGATGGTAACCTAAACTTTTTGGTTAAACAAATAATATTTTACCTAATATTAGTAGAGAACTTCATTTCAAAAAAAGGTTGACACATTGAACTTCGGTTAGTAGTACATTTTTACATCTTCATGTTTTTTCCCCCCCAACAATTGGACTGATATGACAGTTAAATAATTGAACATGGGAGGATACGATGGTTTTGTACATTGGAGCATAAAGTGAAAATGAGTGTAAAGAGCATTTATTCATTTTCAGTTTGTTTAAGAATTTCATCTTTCATGAATGAATGTCAAGACAAATTAGATAATGGAAGTTGAAATTTAACTATTTTTATGAAGATTTACTTGTATAGCAAACTCCAGTTGCAAATGCTCAATGCAACCAAAAAGCTGTTAATTAAGATACAATTATCCAGAACTTTCAGTGTTCATTCTATCCAACCATAAACACAGGTTTGGAAATCTATCTCTTATCATTAAATCTGAATTAGGCTCCGTGGCATTTAAAGATTTACAAAAGGTATAAAATAAAATAAAAATAAAAAGAGGAAAAAGAGGAAACTGTACGAACCGCATCCTCTAAAATATATAACAACCCAAGAATTAAAAAGGTAAAAATTCAAGCCGGTATGATCTCTAAAACCAGAAACTATCTACAATTTCAAAAAATAAAATCTTCCAGAATTCAGACATACTCTTTTCAAAAAAAAACATATGATTAAGTGAGAGAGCCTCATTATGTGCAATGGAAAAATTAGGCTAATAAACACAGAGGCACAGGTTCAACTCTATACGGCAGCAATTTCATGGAGAAATGCTCAAGGTAAGAATCAAATCTAGGTCTCCGTCGCAAGATTAACACAGGGCAATTGCACTCCCTTAATAATCTTCTATGAAGCAAAAAAATCCAACCAAGAGTTAAGGAGCAAAATGCACAGACCTAGACAGAACCAACCCTAACTCAACAATGTAATTATGATTTAAAAAAAATGAAAACTAAAATAAAAATAAAAATACAAATAAATTCTTACTGAAACATAATAAATACTCTTCTAACAGTGAACATTATATTGAGGCCTTGAATATCCAGATGATCATTATACTTCTATATAACATTCTTTTCCCCCTTTAATTTCCAGATAACATCAATCAAACCCATAGTATGACTTTAAGTGCAAGACCAAATTGATAATCTCACAAAATTTCAAGATAATAGCTAATGAAACTCACAGGTTAAGTAGCTTAGATGGGGCCGCACGAAGCACTGTCAATGCCTCCTCCCATCTCCACTGACGTTCAGCTAAAGGAAGAAGACGCTGCAAAATTGACAATCGCCATTCCCATTCTTCAATGAAACGGTTAGCTATTGACAATCTCCACTCTAATGCATGTCTTCCACTCGTAGTTAAACCGTCTGTTTGCGCATGCTGTAGTTCGGTCACAGATGAAGGAACATTGTGACGTAGTATATCAAGTAGCAATCCTGTAAAAGATATAACCATTTTGTTTCCCCCTTCAGATGTACCAAGATCAGTATGTTCCCATGCACAAGTATCGGGTGACTCAGTCCGAAATGACACGCAATGCCCCAACTTAAGAGAGAGATAATCCATATGTAAAAGTGAAATTATAACATTCACCATCATTATCTGCACCATTGAATAAATCATATATCTCATAAATACTTGGAATAAAAAGCAAAATAAAAAGAATAAAGTTTAAAATTGACCACATTAGTTATAATTTAGATCACTATTGTTTAGTTAATGTGCTCAAGGGATTTGTAAGGGAGGGAGAGGGGTGGATGGAAAAGGGTGTGGAAAGTTGATACTTAGTTTGTTTGGCAAGAGGGCGAGTAGCATGGAGAGGAAAGGTAGGGGGTTCTTGCCCCTTGGGACCCACAAAAACCAATCCATCCATTAATAGTTCATGTTTCACCATTTTCAACATTAAACTATGACTTTAACCCTTGGGAACATAAAATTACCCCATCCTTTACTGTCTCCAAAATATGGTAAAGAAACAAGGGACTATTATTAATATAAAAGAGACACAAGGAAAGGCGAAGAGAAGCCCACCAAAATAAAATCATGGTATAGATGCCCAATCCCTTAAGAACTAAGAAAACAACAAATTCCTAAATCCTATCACATTTTTTTTTTTTTTGATAAGAAACAAAAGTACTTTACCTAAATCCTATCACATTAACTCATAATAAAGCCTCTTCAAAACTTTACTCTCTATCCCGAATACTGTCAACATCATTTCCAGATTATCAAAGATTCTCTATTCCTTTCTAAGCACAATGCCAACATATAGCCATTACAACTGAATTCCACAATTACTTTCCCCTTCTATTACCCACCTTGCAAAAACCAAACCGAAAAAACCCGAATACTGTCAACATCATTTCCAGATTATCAAAGATTCTCTATTCCTTTCTAAGCACAATGCCAACATATAGCCATTACAACTGAATTCCACAATTACTTTCCCCTTCTATTACCCACCTTGCAAAATCCAAATTGAAAAAATCTGCAAAACATCTTTGAGTTAATATACATAATCTTAAACTCTGTCAATAGTTTATCTGGAAATGGTAAAATTGTTCAAATGAATCCCTCTTCCTCTCTTCCTTCTAAAACCAAACAAGGGAAAAGACAATAATACTCCCTCCTTCCCTTCCTTATATACCAAACAAATGAAGGTTAATACTCCTCCCTCTCTTCCTTATATACCAAACAACTTTGAGGAGTCCACTCTATCCTACACATCCTTCACTCCCACTCCTTCATACCCTCCTCCACTTCTGCCCTCCCTTCTACCAAGCATTGTGTAAAAGAATGCCATATTTAAGTCCTATTGAGCAATAATAGAACTTCTAGGACTAAGTAGAATAAAAACAGTTACTGTCCATACTTTTAGAGAAACATTTGACTTTTCTACCAAAAGATACATCATATATGCTATGTGTACTCATTGGTTGAACGTCTAATGCCAACAAGACAGAGAGAACTAAAGCTGAATAAATTGTAACCACAATCAGAAGACCTTGCGTGGAATATTAGTGATAGCATCCAGGTGGCTCTGCAGATCTTTCAAGTGACAAAAGGGCTCTTGATGATGACTTTCTCCTTCAGCACCCATGCTCTTTTCCATTGCTCGAAGTGCAAGAATTGCCGATTCCAGTGCATAACGCATGTGCATAAGTTCAATATCTTGCATCCTATGAAGAAAGAAAAAGGAGAAAGGAATCATCAGCTTATATGCGAAACTAAAGGTGAACCCAACAAAGAAAGACACGCTTGAATGACAAAATCTAAGAGAGAATGCTCAAGTTCTTAGACCAAGTCCAAATCTATCGACTCATATATCTGAACAAACCACAGATGCAACATACATAAACAGCCTTACAAATTAAAATAACCAATCAAAGGACAAACATGTCTTTAATTATCAACTATTACAACTAAAACACGCTGTGGGAAATGAAGACCGACCCATCAAAGTCATACGGTTATTATGCAAACCCGCAACCTAATAGCATCAGGCAACCCATCCCGGAGCATAGTGATTGATGAAATTTGCATGTTCATCTGATATAAAGTGAAGAGCAAGAAAGAAGACAACAAGCAGCAACCAGTAAGTTGCACTCTGCAGGACATCCCTACTATTATGTACTAATATTAGTGGACTTGTAGCACTTGCCTTCAAAGACGTGATTTTTCTCTTCTAGTTCTATGCATATTTAGGATAATATAATGGTATAACATAAAACAAACAACAGCACCCAATATAGTCATGCCTATGCTACGGACGCTATTAGCATACACACCTCTGCCAGGCAGCTACGTTAGAGGCAATTGGCTGCATGCTGATCAATTTAATAGCATCTTTAAAGTCTATGAGTGGCACGACATCAAACAATACCTGCACAAAATGTATCCCAACACAGTTTAGCATCTTTCACTGATCATCACTACAAAGATTAGAGGACGGTAGATTATAAGATAAATCCCCTGTTTTTAGACTTTTTGGCTGATTGACCGTCTTGTTATTTGAAANAAAAAGAAAATTTGTAAAAATTGAAAACCGACAAACATCAAGGGCATGGGATGAAGTTGGCTGAACATGTGTCTACATTAAAATGAAACTCTGATCATGAGAAAGGTGGATTTGGCATAATCAGGTTTTCACTCAGGTTTGGCTGAGGCACTGGTCTGATAACTGTTAAGAGGGAAGGGTATGTGCGAGCTCAACTTCAAACATTCAAACAAGCTACATGTCAGGAGACCACAGACTTTTTGGTGAACACATTGATATTGCATGTTGGCTATTGTAAAATATGTCAAGGGACATCGAAAAGAATAGAATAAAAATATATTTAAAAAAATAAAAAAATAAAAAATAAAAAAACACCCTGTTGCAGAACAGAGAGTTTCCGATGAAGACATTTTCAAATTGTTCGTTGGCTCAGCATATGAGGCACATACTAGACTAAACCAACCTTTATTTTATTTACTTTTCTCAGAATAGTTTGTAGGACTATACTTGTAATTTCAGTCACATCCATAACAAACAATACGAGGTATATATTTGTACTGAAAAGTTAAATTAATAACAAAAACCATTACAGTAATTTTTTTCAAAAACAAAAAAGATTTAGAGTTACAACAATCATGGTCATAGAAAGGAAGAATTAAAGTTCATCAGGATTCATAATGCCAATCCTTTTTCTTGTCAATAAAGTACTTACAACCTTACCCGAAGCGGACTTTGAACTGAAAGTCTTTCCAACACAAAATTTTGAACAAAAGGATCTAATTGAGCCTCATCACTTCCAAATGACATTTGTTCTTTTCTAGATAACATTATCGAAAATTTTGAATTCCATGCTCGACCAGAATTGACACAGGCAACAAAGGAGGCAAGATCAAGCTGATAACAGAGAGTATCACAGAGATGTTCCACGCATGATATCTGTCAAAAAATCACAAACACATAAATAATATGTTTCTGTTAACTACTAACTATTTAACAACAGAAAATATCAGACTGTAACACTTGAAAATGAGAATCACCTCATCTGATTCGTTACCATAAAGAGAAGACTCTTCCAGCCGTAGCACTTGAGACTTACTAGTCCAAAGAAGTTGCATTAATTCCCTCCGGCCTGTTGTCTTGCCAGATAATAAATCCCAACCCATGGCAGCTACCAGGGGCTGAAGACGCGGAAATAGTGAAAGGATCTGGCACATAGTCGAAGAAGCAAGGTTTTCCAGCGAAAATATCATCAATTCAGTATTGTAAAATGAAATAACCGGCTCGCAAGATAGTAACAACTACCAATACCATACTCACATATTCAATTTAAACATAAAACCGGACACATACATTGCTAGCTTCTTGAAGTTGTTCCCTCTTCACGGCAGACAGGGCAGCATCCATGACACATTCAAGAACATGACGTCCAGAGACACGAGCAAAATGGTACATGTCTCTCAGGCAAAAACCAACCGCAGTGTTTACGGACGGAGTTCTATTACATAAATCTGGATCAAGGTTTAGTTCTTCAACATATTTTTGGAAACATTCTAACGGGGGTGGAATTTGGCTATTATCAAGAGATCTATACAACTCTATCTCTTCCAAAAGCAAGTTATCATGAAGAACCTGCAGGAATCAACTATCAATACAATAAGGCCCTTAGAATATGAGAACATGCGGACACACATACACAAAGAGACATGTATATATATATATATGTAGGTATGTATACAAATCTGTATAATATATCAATCATAAACCTTACAGGGTTTCATAGCCCCTCAAAAATGACAACATGAGGCCTTGGATCAGACCAAAAGGAAAATAAATCCTTGGCCAGTAGGAGTATGCAATGCAGTAGGTCTGATTCTAATTTATCTACTTCAGGTTAATTTAACCAGTTCAGGTCTACTCATTGCCAACAGAAGCTACTGCTACACATTTATATGCTTCAATAGGATCTTAATATAATATGCAAAAGCAGAACATGAAGAACCAAAAATTGACCAGATTATCATGCTCAAACTGGTCTTCTGGTTTTCAAAAAAATTTCGTCCATGATTAGCTTGAGAAAGTATACTAAGCTTTATAAGAGGACTCTAACTAAACAGATCCTTTCACCCAAACAAGGAATAAGAACTAAATTACCATATACTATTTACGTAATGCTTTTTATCAAGTCTGGCCAAGAATTATACCATCCAGAATTACAATGAGAAAATGAAAACAAACATTACCTGTAACATTTGAATGAGACGTCTGCAATTTGATGCAAGAGCTGCACCATAAATCATCAGCAGATTTTCTCTCTTTGCACGCCAGGAGTCTCCATATCCCCCACATCCCAGAGAAACCACCTTCAGAAGATCCTGTAATAGAATGCTGTAGAGAATCGAAAGTGAATGCCTAGAAGAAAGATAGAACACAGCAATGTATATTTTGGATTTTCTAAACTTCAAAAAGAAAAGTGAATACAGGAAATCAGAACATTTTCCTAAGGTAACACGTCACAATTACAAGAAAACATACCATAATAATAACAAGACCAAACCCTTTTATCTGAGATTGATTCCCTAACGTAGAATTTTTCAAAGATTTTTAGTAACGAAATCATATCCTCAGCTTCCCTATAGTTTAGGTTAGGGCTGAAGTTGGATCCAATCGAAAGAATTATCAAAAGTTGGAGTACACTGACAAAATGGAACTAAGTAGACAAAGAAATTCTTACCAAAAATGAACAGAATTACCCATCGCTATATACCATTTTATGAAGCAAGAAAATTTAGTTAATCCCTGATATATATATATATATATATATATATATATATATATATATATATATTATACTTCAATGGACTTATAAAACCAAATTAGAGTCCTATTCATTCTGATCAACAAAATACTTACTCCTTATGACCATTCCCCAAAGAGGTTGTTTGTTCCAAACGAATCTCTAAAGCCATTTACCTAACAACGCCTCATTCTAAAGTTTCAAGTTACCCACCCGGCCACACCCAAATCGCCTCTTTTTTAACTCTTGAGACTTCTTTATCCCAGGATACCAAATGATTTTTTGGACCACCATATAAACCTTCCCACAAGATTTCTCTCATAAACTTCTCTAACAACAACGCTACTTTCTTGGCTACCTGAAAGAAGACATGTAATACATAGAATGCTAGATAGAACAAACTGAATAAGAATCAAGCCACTTCCCTAGACAGAAAAGACCTTTTCCAACCATCTAATCCTTTTGAAACCTTCTGTATCCTTGGTGTCCAAAATTCATACGTTAAAGGATTTCCCACAAAGAAAGCCCCATATATATTCAAAGGTCACTCTCCCAAACCACAACCTACAATGCCTAGCAAGATCACCAGAAAAATCTGTCTCCGTGTTGATTCCCACTAAAGTAATTTTTCCCATATTGAATTTCAGACCAGAAACATCACAGAAAAGCCTCAAGGTATAAATCAGATTGAGAAGTTTCCTCAGAAGCCTCGAGAGAAAAAATTATTTTAGAGTATTTTTCTCCAATTGTACTTTTTCCACATAATTACTATGTCTCGTTTCTTATCAATAAAAAAATACAAAAAAAGATGCCACATCTCAGAGATAGCCGTTAAATGCTCACAGTCTTGAATTTTAGAATAATCAAGGGTGTCGTAATCAACCCTGTTATCGCTACTAAAAGCAACCCAAAACAGAAAGCCTAAGAAGCTAAGCCCTGTACTAACCATGAAGTTCAAATTTGTTGCTCAATATATTTCTCAATTTCAAAAGAAGGAACTTGTTTATTTCTGGCTGAAATAAAAGATACAAGTTATAAGACTATTAAAAGGACAAAAGCTAGTAAAATTCAATACAAGTTATACAAGTGCTGCAATGAAATTAAAATGCAAAGAATCAAGTCAAACAATTTCGTTCTTCATTTTTTGCTAGTAGTGCAAACAGTCCATTTACTTCCAGAACATTCAATCTACGCTGTAAAAGAAAAATGACAAAATCAATAGGCATACCGATACTCAGAATCCTCTACTCCATAATCGAAATGAAGAAAACGAATGTGTGAAACAGCTTCATTCACATTGCCCTCCTTCACACACTCTTTAATAGCGTCTAAATGAGCTAACTGAACACTCCTTTGTATCAAACCAAGAACATCCACATCCTCTTCAGCCGTATACCCCATCACATTCTCTTCGCTCCGCGTCGTTATAGCTAAATCAGAAGGCTCATAACCCTCCCAGCCCGTCACTTGCCTCTGTATATTCAAGCACAAGGCATCAAAAACATCTGGATACTCCCAAATCACCTTCCTCAAGCACATCAATTCGCCTGCCTCGATCGCAGACGCCTGACTCTGACTCTGACTCTGACTTTGATCATCATTATCAGATTCATCTACACCTACAACTACATCTGCCTTCAACCTCTTCACTCCCAGCTCCAAAATTCTATCCAAAACTCCGACGGAACTGTCCCATTCGCCCCCGGAAGCCCTCAAATCGTCACTTTTATCCTCACTCTTATCCAGTAACTCAGCTCGCTCTTCAGTACTGTCACTCTCACTCTCACCTAAACCATCTCTCTCTCTCTCCTTACCAATGCTCTCCAAATCGAAATTCTTTCGCATAATCTCCGAAACCCGATCGATCAAGTGCTGAACCAGCAACAAAAACTCGGCTCGCAACCGCAGCGAATCGGGACCGAAGCTCCAAATTGATGCGGCATTATCGAATTGCAAGAGCTCGAGAGTCGCCAAGTGCGTGAGCAGGGAAGGAGACGGACAAGACGAAGACCACAGAACGTTCTCGAATCGACCAGAGCGAGCGACTATGGTCTGGAGCACGGCGAGAGCAAGCTCGGGGTTTCGGTCCCTGAGAGCGAGGATCACTGCCCTGAGAGGCTCGAATTGAGCGAGAAAGAGGTGGTTCGCGGCGAGGCGCGAGAGGATTTCGGTTTCTTTGTCCATTGGGCACCGAAGATGGAGAGGACGCGATGCCTAGGGTTCTGGATTTCAGGACATGTAGACCTGTGAAATTTTGATTAGTGTGTTGTGTTGGGAAACTGGTTGATGGGGGGTAGTATCTTTGTTTGTTGATTGATCAGTTTGGGGTGTTTGGTTGTCGGGAAAATTTTGGCTACAAACGGGTGTTTGGTTCTCGGGAAAGTGAAACTAGGAGAGTTGCGATGCAGATTGAGTTGGAAGGTTTGGTTTTGCGTGCGGGAATTTAACGTGTCTGAATTCGAGCGTTAGTTTCTTGGGAAAGTGGATCGGGGAGGAAAAGGAAATGAATGACGGAACAGCGACGTCTTGGACTTGCAGCTGGGGAGAAGCTACAACGACAGGACGACGATGAGTCATTCGTCGTTTTTCCTCTTCTGTACTTTTTTTTTTTTTTTTTTGCACGGAATATAAATGATAATGCATTATTTGGTTGAACTTTGAATAAAACGTGGAATAGAATGAAATAAATTATATATTGACAAAATTAATCTTATTTTTACATATTTTATTCAAATAAAAAGGAAAAAATCAATTTTATAAAATTTGAAATAAGTTGAAACTTTTATTGTAATTCTATTATTTAATAGAATTATAATTTTCATTCCTTTTCTAGAAATATGAAACAAACATTGAAATGTACTTATTGATGGAATGAGTTTTCCATTCTAAAGTTCATTCTTTCAAACCAAACATGCATAGGGAGAGGAAATGAAAAGGGAATAAAAATGACTTTCCCTTTCATGTGTTTACGTATTACACATAAAAGCATAACCTTCCCATCTATGGTTTCTTGTTCTTTTTTTTTTTTTTTTGGAGTAGTCCCATCTATGGTTTCTTATTCCTCTATATTCATTTTTATTCATTTTCTCTTTCATTTCATTTACGGATTAATAA
Organism: Trema orientale; assembly: GCA_002914845.1. NCBI lineage: Eukaryota > Viridiplantae > Streptophyta > Magnoliopsida > Rosales > Cannabaceae > Trema > Trema orientale. The sequence goes on from JXTC01000001.1 coordinate 828,218, forward strand.
ATATGATCTTGGTCTGTTCAATGTTTGCCCCTTGAATTATATGAAACTAGAAGTTATACCGCACTTTGCACGAGATGGTATTAATATTGTATATATTAAGTCTAATTTATAGTTAAGTACAATGTATTACAATATTAAAGAATGTATTTGTCTCTACATTTATTTTGATGAGATGAATATTACATAATTTATTGTAATATAAAATATAATTAATATTAAATTAAATATAATATTATATAAAATATTAAATAATATATTTATTTTTACATTTATTTTGATGAGACGAATATATCACAATAATTTGTTCGATGAACTAAATTTAATATAAGGTATCATTAATATTAAACTAAATATAATATTATATAAAATAAGTATATATTACAACTAATCATAGCATGAAAAAATAATAATAGGACCAATTATATCATGAAAAAATTAGGAATTTTCTAAAAAATTTTAAAATAGAATAGTGATTAAAGAAGCTATCAGAGTTTTTACACTCTCTGCTTCAGGCTTAATATATATACTTAGTTAATATATGTCTTGCTCCAAGTACAACCGAAAAGATAAATAAATAAATAGTCCTTCGCAACACAAAAAGGAAAAAGAAGATGGTCAAAGCTATATACGAAAATTTTATATCCTGTCATCATGGTTTCTAACTGAAAGTTGATATTCTTTCGTTATTGATGCACTCTATATTGAAAAGGAAATATGAAGAAAAAAAATGGAGATTCATATTTTCAGGTGAAGACTTTGCAGAGAAAAATTCAAATTCTACATGTAAGAAATTTATTCTGACATTTTATAATCAGTGATCTTATTGTTTTAAGAAAGTTTATTTCGTGGTAATTAAATTTGACTTGGAAAATAAAAAATTGATTTTATGTTGGTCTTAGGTAATTTCTCCTTCTCCTAATTCTCCTTTATTTTCGTTTTCTTAAATTTTGGTTTCTTATTTATGTTTGAAAAACTTAATTATCCTATAAAGTAATATATAAATCTCGTAGTTGTAGGAGATCAAATTTTGTTCATGGAAAATTACTGTATTTACCCTTCTTCTTTCTATTTATCTCGGTCTTCTGCAAAATCAAAATATACGGGTGAATAGTAGGTTAATAGATATCATATTTCCGGTATTCTTAACAAATCAACCGATTTATGAAGGGTATGATTTGACTGTAACAAAACAGTTGTGCAGTAGCAATGTGAATCCAAAAAATTGAGCTAATTATTAAGACGTCACCTGGGAGAAGTCTTTGTAATTANGAATGTAGCACAACCATTTATTCGATGAATTAAATTTATTATTAGCTATCATTAATATTAAATTAAATACAATATTATATAATACATGTATATATTACAACCAATCATAGCAAAGAAAAATAATGATAGGACCAATCATATCATGAAAAAATTAGGATTTTTCTAAAAATTTTAAAATAGAATGGTGATCAAAGAAGCTATCAGAGTTTTGAGCTTCAGGCTTAATATATATATATAGATATAGATAGATATATAGATATAGATATATATATAGAGATGTATCGAATTTGCCCATTACAAGAATTTCAAGTCAACTCTATTCCAAAATCACCAAAATCGTTGTTTTTTGTTAGGAAAAAAAATCATAATTTTAGAGTATTTGTTGAAAACCCATATGAATATTTTAAGAATGAAATAAGTGAAATAGCACGTGACAATTTGCCGAGTGACAATTTTAGTGGTTAAATATGCGAAGTTGAAATTATCAATAATTAGAGAATATATTAAGCCATGCCACAAAATTTTTACCTTTAATAAATAAATAAATAAAAACTTTTGACTTTTAATTAAATTTTCTCAAATTACACAATTTAACCATAGAAAATTACAAAATAAACCTTGGTTTTCCCTATTTTGCATCCAAAAAAAAACTTCGTACTTTAATAAATAAATAAATAAAAACTTTTGACTTTTAATTAAATTTTCTCAAAATTACACAATTTAACCATAGAAAATTACAAAATCAACCTTGGTTTTCCCTATTTTGCATCCAAAAAAAACTTTGTACTTGAAAAATGACAATCTTAACGTTTGATTTTAGATTTTTTTTATAAAAAAAATTATTATAATTAGCACACCATTTTACACTTATACAGACATTAAATCCAATAGGTTAATTACCAGTCATTTGGTGGTAAAATGTCATCTCTCAATAAAGGTTTTTGTTGTTGAGTAGTTTATAAGGGTTCTTTGCAAAATACACATTTGTCATAGTGTGTTTTAGGAACTATACCCCTCTTAATAATTTTTAGGTGAATACACATTTTTAAGTTTTAATATTTTAAATTCAAAAGTGCCCATAGTACTTATCTTATCAAGGATTCATATTTTGACTAGATATAGGAGATCGAGTTGCTAGACACCTTATCTAACATCTTTCGACACTCGTGTCTAGCATTCTTGACACTATGTATAGTTCATAATATTCAAACATGGATTTAGATCCGGCTAGACATGAGGGGTCGAGTTTCTAAATACCTTTTATAGTACCACTTGACACTCGTGTCTAGCACTATTAACACTCTATCTAGAGCTTAACATTTAAACTTTTTCTTTAATCGAGTTGCTAAACACTTTTGTGTAGTACTCGACACCATGTCTAGCACATTTGACTCAAGGATATATTAGTCCTTTTATACTTTTTTTTTTTAAAAAAAAAAAAGAGTTTAGTTACCTAAAACTATTGGGAGGGGTATAGTTTCTAAAATTGACTATAGAGGGGGTGTACTTCACCTAATTTCCATAATTTATATCCAATTACTTAAGTCTTCTTATCATAAATTTATTTCAAAGACAAATTAAAAAGAAAAACAAATAAAATTACAATCTAAATTAAATCTTCTTAGCCATCAAACCATCTTTTTTAATTCAAAAAATGATTTAAGTAAAAAAAAAATGTAGATAAGAAATAATTTCTAAATATTAAATTCGACTAGAGTCGAGAAAAATTCATCCATTATCATACACAAAAATAGAAAATTATTCACTTGCAATATTGAGCTCGAATGCTCAACCATGGTTGCAAATTTTATTTATAAAATTAGAACTTTTAGTTAGTGAAAAATTCAGAATCTCGAAATTATCTCGTGCCTCGACCTCGGTTAAAAATTTTCTATCATGTGGAAGGAGGCACGAACATGCTCAATAATGGTAAAAAATTTTCAACCACAGCCATAAAAAGGTACAATCACAGTCAAGATCGATATTAATGATGCTAACAGAGTGCTGCAAGTAGCAGTAATAACAGAAATGGTATGAGGTTTGTTAAAGAAGAATCGTTTTGGTGTTTATTAAGGAAAATATATCAAATTAATGTGTTAGTTTTGATAATATATATGGATGAGTATATTTTATCAACATGAGAGTATTAGAAAATCCTTGGGTGTAAAAATCTAAAAAATAAATTAAAATAAGATGGGTGTTGAATCTAACGACAGGAAATTTTAGGGGACAAATTATCCCTTTCCCCCTTAATTTTTGCCAAGTATAACATTTTGCCCAAGATAATTGACTTTGGTATATTTTGCCCTAAATTTGGCAAAAGTTGTGTCACTTTAACCTAGAATCTAAATGATGTTAACAGAATTGGGGGCTTTTCAGGAATTTCATATGACTTATTTTTATAGGATAAAAAAGACAATTTAGGAGTAAATTATTGAAACTTATGTCCCCTTATTCCCCTTTTTCATTTTTGGTAGTGGATTTTTAGTAAATTAGGCTATGAAAATGGAGATGACTCAGAGATAGCTTATTAGCTTCTTCTATGGAAGAATTTGATTAATGAGGTAATGAATCAAGGGGCGGAAGAGGAGGATGGCCTTTTTGCACTATAGAGGCTGAGCAACGAGTAGAAAAAGAAGAAGAGAGAATGTTGAGCGAGGCTTTAATGGCCAAATCTTGAGTCATGCAATTGCGTACAATAAGAAAATTGAAAACAATTGCAGGGGTTAAGGTTCTTGAACTTATAGACCATAATCATTTCCATCTTTCTCTCACATACCAAAAAATAAAAATGTAGTAGTGTTAAGTACCAAAATTATCATAACCTAATTTTATCTAGGTATCAAAACTAAATGAATTTAAAATAATATGAATAAAAATAAAGATAAAAGAATTACGTAAATAAGATATGAAAATTACTATGCACTAATGTACTAAGGACATGATTTCCCCTAATTATTCCTAAATTCGTCAAATTAAGCAATTATTAGACTATTTCTACTAAATTCACTAATAAAGGGACCTAATCTAACCTCATTCCCTCTCTCGAGTGCCGAATAAGATAATATGCCTAAGTACCCAAGTTGATATATCTATCTAACCCGGTTCCCTAAGCACTCATTAAATCTAGCCCTTAAGAACTTCCTAATTTAATTATCTAGGTATTGATCTCCTCTCAGTCTCATAACAACCTAAACTATGTTTCTCAATTCCGGTTTATAAAATCAAACTCTCTCAAGTATCAAAATCACAAGATAAGTTTAACTAATTCATTGGCCATATAAATTAGAGCAATAAGCAAGGAGAAACATAAATGAATTAATAATGGAAAATAAGCTAATAATTAACAAAATAAGCAAAACAAAGCATAAAAAGGATACATTAAATCCTAAGATAGAAAATTAATCCAAGCATAGTAAAATCCATGGCTAATCTCATAAAGAATTTCAATATTCCAAATAAATTATACAATATGCCTAATACAAAATTCAAATGAGATTAGGATGAGAAAGAGGAAGAGAAAACTCTTTTGTGGAGGTAGAACTTTAAGCCTTCAATTCTTTAAGTATCTCTCTCAAGTATCCTCTCCAAATTTCAACTCCAAAGCTCTTTCTCTCAAGGATTTTTAGCTCTCAAAGTTGTGCCTCCTCTTCCAACTCTCCACCCTTGAAATGGAGGTCAAAGTGTGTATTTAAAAGGTACTAAGATGACCTAAGAAAAGGAGAAATCTAACCATCCATTGGTGTTAGATCAAGGGCCATTTTAGTTTGCCAAAAATGAGTGGACATGTGGCTGCAAAATGGAGAAAATTCGGCTTGTGCGCGTGCTGAAATCACATTGGCACTGCGGCTCCAGTGCTGAGGCATCGCGGTGCCACTTTCTAGGTATCGCGGCACCAGCATTCTGGTTCTGAGGCACCGCGGCACCTAGCTGCTGGTCCAATTGAGCTTTTTAGCTCTCTTCGATACTCCGGGTCTCGTGTCGGCTATTAATGGCTTCATAAACTTCTCCTTTTTAGTGCCAAATATACACTAAGCCTCAATTCCTTATTTTCTATAATAAAAACACAAAACAACATTAAAACAACACAAATGCTTGAGAACTTACAATTATTTGAACTTGGAGAATACTTGATTTGTGAGTAAAATACACACTCATCAAGTAGATTTGAAATGTTATCTTATTAAAATTGACTAAATAAATACACACATTAAAAGTAATTTGGGAAGAACCATTAACTTTGAGTTGTGCTATTACCTTAACAAAACTGATTAAGAGTAATTAATTGGGTCATAAACCTTCATTTTATTTCCCATTTTAAGACCTTCAAGACTAGAATAGTACAAAAATCTAACGACAAATTCAGATACAGAACAAGACAAGTCTATATACATAAAATCAAGTTTTCAGCAAAAAGTTTCAATAATGAAAGACTTATATGAACTATATATCAGCTTCAGTCAGCAAATGGGTGACAAAAAATAATCAAGAATTATATGAGCTAATTTGATTCAATTTTGTCAGTCAACTCACTAAAACAAGCCTAACTGATGTTAGATATCATAAAATTTAATCAAAAAATATGTAATAATCTGTATATTTTGAGGGTCCGAAAACCCATTTGAGATTCAAAGGTTAAAGCCACAAACACAAAAAGAAAATTGAAAAAGAAAAAGAAAAAAAGCAGGCATGGACTACAAGCCAATGACTCGAGCACCAAGAACCAAAAAATAGGAAGTTGTTCTATATTTGGAACTGAGTTCCAATCAATTTACACTTTCAACTTTTTTTGGGAAGGTGGGTATAGCACAAATGGTCCATAAACTATAGAATTTGTGGTAATTTGGTCCTCGAAATTTCAATTATGACAATTACCCTAAATTTTTCGATTTATAACAATTTAGTCCATGGACTATCTACATTGCAATTTGCTGTTAAATTTATGACAAAAAACACATGTGAAGAGCATATTATAGAATCTAAAAGCGCACTTAAAAGAAAATAAACTGAACAAAAGGATTTGGAGAGAATGAAAAATATATATTTTGCATTTTTTGTTTTTTTAGGTTCTTGAAGTTGCAAATATAGAGGAAATTTTTTCTGTGATTATTCATTTCTATGCTTGAAATTCCCAAATTACTTTTCAAATACATTTTCAGATGCCACCGCTTGTGTTTTTGGTCAAAAATTCAACAGTGAATTGCAATTTATACAATTCATGGACCCATTTACTACAAATTAAAAAGTGCAGTGGCTTAATTGTTACGATTGAATCTTTGAAGACCAAATTGCCACAATTGGATACTTCGGGGACCATTTGTGCCATTAACCCTTTTTTCAAAAAGAAAAAAACAAGCCAATGCAATTACTGAAAAGCCCTTGTTAACCATGCTTTGCTTTTTGTGGTAAAGTGACACAATTATTGCCAAATTTAGGAATAAAATGTACCAAAATCAATTATATTGAGGCGGTTACACTTTGCATAAATTAGGCAAAAATATGTAATTTGTCCAAATTTTGTGTGATTTAGTGACAAAATTTCGTACATGGTGAATCAATTTAACAAAAATTTGCAGTTCAGAACTTCAGATGAGTGAAAAAACTTTTACACTTCAATTCAAGTTAACGGGAGAGAATTACTGAACTCAACCCCCGAAAACAGAGAGAGAGAGAGAGAGAGAGAGATGGAGAGCAACGTGGACTGAGCCGTGTTGTATTTTTTTTTTTTGAGCCGTGTTGTATTTATGTGTGTTAAAGTTCAGGGTTTTACATACAGCTCCATCTGTCTTAATAAATTTATACGCTCCGGAGTCTAAACCCACTCCACCCCCACCCAACTTCTCTTACACTCTCCCAGCCAATTCTTCGCCTCTGAAAATTAAAGTTCGAAAAAAAAAAAAAATAGAAAAAATGTTAGCAGCTAAAACGCTAGTAAAACCCTCTCCAAGCTTCTCATTCCCTTCCTCGAATTCAAAATCCCCCAAAATCCCAAAACACTCCAAAAGCCCTACCATCGCTTTCCCACCTTCCCCCAACTCTCATCATCATCCTCTTCGTCGTACGAAACCAATCGCCGCCACTCTCTCGAAATCGGTCCAACAGCAACAGCAACAGCATGCCGCCGACTCAGCCGCCACCACCCCGGGTCAGCTCCGAGTCGACATTCTCTCGGAATCGCTCCCCTTCATCCAGAAATTCCGGGGCAAAACCATCGTGGTCAAGTACGGCGGCGCCGCCATGAAGTCGGAGTCCCTCCAGGCCTCCGTCGTCAACGACCTCGTCCTCCTCTCCTGCGTGGGCCTCCGCCCCGTCCTCGTCCACGGCGGTGGGCCCGAGATCAACCTCTGGCTCAAACGCCTCAACATCGAGGTCAGCTTCCACGACGGCCTCCGAGTCACGGACGCCAAGACCATGGAGATTGTCTCCATGGTCTTGGCCGGTAAGGTAAACAAGAACCTCGTCTCTCTCATCAACCAGGCCGGGGTCAAGGCCATCGGGCTCTGCGGCACCGACGGCCGGGTTGTGACGGCCCGGCCCGCCGCAAACGCCGCCAAATTGGGCTTCGTCGGGGAGGTGGCGCGGGTCGACCCTACCATACTCTGGTCGATCGTCAATGACGGCCACATTCCGGTGATTGCTTCGGTGGCCGCGGACGAGTTCGGCCAGCAGTACAACATCAATGCCGATACGGTGGCCGGAGAATTGGCGGCGGCATTGGGGGCCGAGAAGCTGATTCTGTTGACGGACGTGGCTGGAATCCTCAGAGACCGAGACGACCCGAGTAGCTTGGTGAAGGAGGTTAACATAAAAGGGGTGAAGAAGATGATGGAGGAGGGGAAAATCGGTGGCGGAATGATTCCGAAGGTGAATTGCTGCGTCCGGTCGCTTTCGCAGGGTGTTAGGACGGCGAGTATCATTGATGGCAGAGTGCCACACTCGCTGCTGCTCGAGATTATGACCGATGAGGGAGCTGGTACGATGATCACTGGGTAACGATGCTAAATTTGATTCAGAATGGTGGCATTTAGAAGAAGAGAAAGAACAAGTGAGTTTGATTAAGCTGACTAAAATTATGCAAACTCTCTTCTGGGTTTTGGTAGAACCAGTGTTTTGGTTTTTCATATTTATCTATTTATTTCTACTGAGACTCTGGTTCGAAAATTTGGACAAGTTTTGAATGTTCTCTTTGCTTTATCTTTTCTTTTTTTCCCCTTGTTCAAGGCAGGAGCATTAAGGGGCTGAAATGAATGACTGCAAATAAGTTCTGAGATAACTGGAGATAATATGTGATGCTACTAATTGCAGAAATCTATTGAAATTTTCCATCAGTCAACCAAAGTTTTAGCTGCTGTAAGAACCCGGGCCAGTGATTCAATACACTATTAGATTTTAAATATTTAACCATGACATATTCAAAGTACCGACTTCAAATTTTTTTGGTGCCAAAAGACTCTTTCAAAATTTACAGCGTACGTGTGTTGAATGTTGCAACTTTACAACATACGTACTTCAAAAAATTTTCTTCCTTCACCACAAAAATCCAAAAGCTATCAGGTTTCACTTCGGCAGTCTTCTAGCTATCATATCACTTCTCTATTCTGGTTAGTAACAGTATCAGTTTCCATACACTCATGTTGCGTTCTTTGCTCAGCTTTCATCATCTGAATCTGGTATAACAATAGTGTCCAGAGCAGAGTTTCGAGTCGGTCTTTGTCTCAATATATTCTTCGTTCCCAAGTTTTTGTTATCCACAGAAGGTTGGCCAGTGCCTCCAGCTAGTCTCAGACTCCAACGAACACCAAAATGCTCAGCGAGACGGCTTGTCTGCTTCTGCTTCTTCTTCTTCCTGTCTACTTCAGATGTGGCTGAATCTAGAAAGCCACTGTCATCAACATCACCTTTGCCACTAAAATCGTCATCATCGTCCTCATCACTACCAACATCCTGAAGCAGATCAATATCCACGTCTGAATCTTCAACATTATCTTCCTCGGAGCTGTTCCTTTTAGGGGAATGGTCTTCCAAGTCTGTCTTTCTCTCTGTAGCAATCTCACTATCCTCTCTTTCTTCCTTATCTTCAGGACTTGTCCTCTTTCTGAACCACATATTGAAATTGACAACAGTAGTAAAACGTAGTTATATTGAGGAAGTATTTAAGCACTAAGCAGATTCATTCAACAACACAGAGGTTTCTTTTAGAAAAAATTTGGACTAACAAGCCATATTTCCGAAAGCAGAGAAAAATTTGTACGATAAACGAAATTATTACATTCATTTAAATAAAGCAATCGGCACTTGCAAAAGGGAAGAAGAAAACATTAATTACATTCTTGCCGAGGGTGATTCATAGGCTTTCTGATGCTTTTGAACGACATCAGATGAGTGAGCTGACATTCTGAAAGTAATCCTATGGACTAACATGCTCCCTAGTTGCGCAACAATGAAACTTATTTGTTAGGCTTCACCACAGGGTTAGGTGATTAGACATCAAGAAAACCGTCGGAAGCCTCTTTCCAATCTCATACTCTTCCAAACCCACCCGCCGTACCTTGTCAGGCCAAAAGTCTCGCATTTGTGCGTTTATTTTCATGCGGAATCAAAAGTTTCTTCCTATCCAAAAAATAAAAACTTATGCTAGGTTGGTCCAACACTCTCCCCTACAATAAGTATTGGGGGTCAGGGCCAGGGGTGAGCCACTGGCACAAGCTAGTAGAACATACAACACCAAATATCATTTAAATCATTTAGACACCTTTGCAACCTTTGCTCGCAAATTGAATTTCACTCGGCTGAACTACTGGATATCCTAATTCCTCAATGATTATCGTAATACACATATTGCATAACATGTATGATGTATGTAAGATGTCTTATATGCTCAGACGATCAAATGACATCACACAAGTAAAGATTGATGAGACTGGTGTAATAATATGGAAAAGAAAACAAAATTAAACAACCAAAACCAAAATCTTACTTTGTTTCTTGTATTTGCATAGCCTCTTTCATGGCCCGGTCATAGTCCTCTGCATATTTTCAGAGACAGAAAAATTATATATCAGCACTCAGAAAAATTCAAGGAAACAATAATGGATTAACATTAACCATTACTTGAACAAAATACATACACTGGCCATGTAGGCATATACATCATGTATGTATTGTCTACTATACTTAAATATATCATCAGAAAGAATGTTGAACATCAAGGCATGTCATCCGAAAAATACTTGAACAATAAATTCAAGTGCACGACAATTTTTTCCATCTGCTTGATTAGCAAAATTCTGGACGCACTGTTCCTTCGCAGAGTAAGAAGAGAAATATTCCCAATTAAGATTTCTTAACCATTTACTTAGTGTCAATTTTTTTCTGCCCTCAGTCTTCCCAGTGAATTGAGTGTCAATTTGATTATGATTTTACGTTGATACATGACTGAAAAATGGTTTATACCGCACTCAATAACCAAAATCAGACAGGAAACCATAGAAGTTCAAACAACTGGTTATAAGGACCAGAAGCTACTCTGCATCATTACCAAATAAAGAGTAACAACCACAGCTCATACGCGCGAGGCATATTTGATTCAATTAGAACTCCATAACAATAATGACCAATATCCGATATTAAGGCCAGATAATAGAATAACAGAAGCTATGAAAAAGGGAAACAACTGCAGCTCACCAAATGTGTAATTGACAGGCCTAAGGTTGCGACCCGAGCGAGTAACTCTAGCACCAGCAGCAGCATAGGAACTTCTACGATCATTCAGAAACATCTCTTGCCTTTGTTTCCTTTTCATTTCCCTATCTTTGCTCTGTGGAACATAAGTTACAGAACTGAATTTTTCAGTATAAACATCCAAAACTAATTAAAAGGAAGACCGCTCTTTCTTTCTCTCCTTAGAGGATGGTTCGTCCTCCATTTTTGTATTTTCTAATTATTCTTTTATCCCATAGATGTTCTGATATTAACTAAAACAGCCAACAGTTACAAAGGAAATCAGTGAGTTTACCTTCTGAAGTTTCTCAAGAACAGGAATAGCATCAGTTTCGACAGTCCTACCAACAGCAGCTTCTGCCAAAACCTTGCTTGACGAGAACTCATCCTGCCATTACCAGAAAGAAACAAAAATGAGGGGGAGGTTCTAGTCTCATATTTGACAGAAGTTTCAAATTTGGACTTACTGCAACTTTACGAAATTGATCAAGATTGGTTGCCAGCGTTTCCCATTGAAAACAGGGTGGGTTTAAACACTCTTTCCCCACAGATTTCGTCTTTGTACCAAAAGTAGTTACTTCCCTGTATAATCTATAACCAATAATCGCATTCCCATCAAACCTACCATGAACGAGGCGTAAATCAATAGAACTGAATCATACCAACAATAATACAAGTTAATTAACACATCCAAGCATTACCAAAAGGAAGTTCCATTCCCATCTCCGCCTATCTTATCTTTACGGAATGAAGACATTTGGGTTCCTTGTTTCAGATCGTCATTAATATAAGCCACTGCATCATCTTGCTGTGAACCAAAACAATGGCTTGGCTTAGCAACGAAAAAGAAAGAACTTTCACAGAGGAGAGAAAAAGAAAGGTGAAAATGGAAGATAATACATCAGCCCGGATTTCACATAGCGCTTTCAAAATCAGCAAACGCTTTGCCGGATCGAGTCCTTTGTATCTAGATATCTCCTCTCTGCATAAACAAAAGTAACAAGAAGGCCATCATTATCTCTTCCCAGATAAACAAACACGCTGAACATGTGTACAGAGTCTTTAAAAAACGCTTAAATTCCTATTTCATGCATACCCTTTAGAGGCCACAAGTGGAATCTCCCCTTCAGCAACCTGTAGTAATGCAAATAAGGGTTCAAGCTGTGTACACTCAAATCACCAAATGGAGTAAAAGGAGTCAACTTAGTAACTAATATACTTGATAATCACATACCCATGGCCACCATGGAGAAAGTTTCTTACAAAGCACAGTCACCCACGCATCAGAACCATCTAATGCTTTCGTTACAGGCGGTATCCCCTGGTAATTAGAACGCAACAAATTATATAAGAAATCTCAAAAAGGGTGGCATCAATATAAATGATCTATGACCCCAAAAATACAAAAGACTAAATATTGAGTTACAACTCTGATCAACCAGTTAAACTCGTCAAACAATTTCAGCTCTTAGCTTTGGAGAAAATAAATATATTAGAATAGTATAAAACCTTCAAAAGAGTAATGTGAAGCTTAGCAAGCGAAACATCAGGGTTTATCAAACCCGTCTCTATCTCTTCCGCCGATATCTTCAAATCTTTACCGATTACTGGCTTAAAAACCTGAAAACAAAAATAAAAAACAAAATAAAATCGTAGCAAAATAAACAAGCTCACATTCCCGGAGACCACCTCCACCACTGATTTTATAACCATCAGTTACCCCAAAAAAAAAGAGTATAAGGCCATGAAAGAAAGAATCGTACGATCAAGAAATTGAGAACGGAGGCTAGTTCCCATCGTCCACGTAACTCCGCAACCTCGGGTTTGAGAATACATTTCTGGCCTTGTTCGACGGCGTCGTCTTTCTTCGCCGGCTTGTCTTCTCCGCCGCCGCCGGGCTCACTCGCTGGCGGTTCATCCTCCCGCATCTGACGACGTCCAGCTATGGCTCGCGCGTGCGCTCAGACGCTTGGAGAATACGAAAAGTTGGAGAATGAAACGACGGAGGAGGGAGTTGGAAGGAGATGAAGATTTTTCTTTACTATATAATTACTATTCATTACCTTTTTTTTTTTTTTTTGGGTTTTTCCCGCCTAAATATTTTTACCTGCTCTAGGGTTAATTTCAGAACCGCGCCATCGTTTATCTCTGTCTCTCTCCCATTCGGCCATTCCCACGTTATATTATTTCTTGCAGCCGAAACGCACCGTTTCGTTATCTGAGGTAAAATGCAAATGCAGTCGTTTGTTGGAGGCATAAAGAAACAATGCAGGCCCTAAAGTTGGATTAATGGAAAACCATTAGAAGGATCTACTCACTCCTTGACATATGGCCTCTTGCTAAAATATCTCATATTGTAATCACTATTATAAAGTGCAGTGAAGTCCACGTATAAGTAGTGGATGAAAAATGTGGATTTAGTACTTTTAAACCCACTAATCCAATTTAATCACCAATCAAGTCCACTAATCTAATCTAATTGTAGACTGAACCTGGAATCTGGTCTAATCTAATTAGATGAACATGCGGCTTTGATAGGTTAGCATACGAGATGAAACGAGTATAATTTAGATAATTTGAAATGTGAAATTATGATTTGAAATTAAAGATGTTAAATGAGCTGAGCTATCCATTCAATATAATAGCACACTACGAACACATCTTGCTAAGCATTGTACTAAATGATTGTTTTTATAATTTATAACACTATGAATAAATAATGCTAATAATTGTTACCAAATAATACCAATGGCTATAAGAAAATTAATATTAAGTCTCACACCTAAATTGATGTAAATAGATTCATTTTGTCACAAAATATATGTTAATTGGCAATTAAAAAATAGCAATTAATTCCTATTTGAGCTTATTGTACTTGCATAATATGGACTTAACACTAATACAAACACGACACGAGATGTACTTATACCTATGGACTAGGTTATCATGAGCACAATACGATATTTTCGTGGGCCATACTAAACACAACAAAGCACGAATAAGCCTTGCCTTATATGTCATGCCCTCTACTTGAAATCGCTTGTTGGTCTTAGACGATTGGGGTGGGTTATTTGTTGAATTATATAATGAATGCTAATTTTAATTCTAATTTTCTTTATTATCAAATGATGTGGTAGACTTGTAGTTGACTTGTTATTCTATAATTACTGAAAATATATCGTGTTTGATTAATTAAATAAATGATGAAGATTTTTCTCAAACGGATTTTGAGGATTTTTTCAATTTTGAAAAAAAAAAATCAAAAAACAAGAAACATAAAATGTTATCAAGCAAATTCGTTGTGTTCTAATATGATAAGTATCACTTACATTGATCTTTCTAGTTATGAAAATAAGTGGAGACAGGAACAAGTTTAGTTTATCTTATGAAGCGATTGGGATGTTGGTAATTTTTCCACGATTTGCCATTTGATTAGAGAGATAGGAGAAAAGAAAAAAGATCCGGGGACAAGAGATAGGATTATTATTTTTTTTTTAAATCGTCCAAATACAATATGGGTTAGTAGGTTTTGTCTAAACGAGGAGGAAAGCCACACACATTCTTGTCCTAATTCGGTTTCTTAAATTTGCTTGCAATTTTATTGAGAAAGTTGGGAGAAAGAGATGCATGGTAGAACTCGTATGTTTCGTTTGTCTCTGTCTATCCTATTAAATTTTGATGCACTAAAATAAAAAATAAAGTATTTAATAAAGGTAATTATTTATAATTTATATTTGTTATAATTAAGTGATGCATAAAATAAATACCCAATTAAACTAATAATAAGATATATATGCTTCTGTATAAAGCTATCAAATATGTTATATCGTGCCAGTACGGGCCATCAAAATTGGGCATAAATATGCTTTCGTGTCGTGCTCAATTATTAGTCGTGCTACGCCCTGATGTATCCTGCTCAAAATTCAAAATCATTGGCTCGGTATGGCTCATTGGCCCACGGTAAATGTGTCGTGCTATGCTATGCTTCGTGTTGTATCGTATCAGCTAGAAGTGTAAGAAAAAACTGACGAATCGAAACTGACTATTTCACCAACCAAAAAAAAAAATCGAATTTTTAGTGCCACATCATCCCCAAAATTTTCGGTCGATTTTAGTTTATTTATAATTTCAGTCGATTTTAGTTTTAAAATGTGTTTTGGTTAAACCAAACCGACCGATATCTATATTTATATATATATATATAGATATGTTTTACACATAAAATGAGCTCAACTTAGTGGTAACATGGCATGTACCTAGTTTGCTCTTGTAGCTTAAATCTAAGACCTGCGGTCGTATGTACAATCTACAAGAGAGCACGCTACCACTAAGTTGCTCCTCCTTTTAGTGATTTATATGTTTTACTTTTTATTTATTACTTAATTTTCGACAAATCATACTTAAAAATAAAAAAAAATAAAAAAACCAAACACTAAAAAGTCGGTTTCGGTTGGTGTTATAAATTATTGCGGTCGGTTTCAATTTTGAATATAAAAAGAATACAAAAAACCGGTCAAATTACCGACTTTCACCCCTAGTGTCAGCCAAAATCCTAGATATGCCAGTTCATTTGGGCTAAATTTGACCCATTTAGATGGTAAAATTTACTTAATTTTAGTACTATTTTATGAACATTTTTTTTTACAAATAATTCATATGTATACACAAAATAAAAATCAATGCAATAAATTAAAGAAAAACTTTTTAACACCAAAGAAGAACAAAAAAAATTGTGAAATATTGTAAACCATAATTGAGTATAGATTATCTCTCATTCTCCCAATTTAGTTGGCACTAATAAATTGGAAAAATAATTTAAAATAATATATGTATAATGTATTATACCTACGTGCTAGTGTGTCATGCCAATAGGCCATGTCGTCTCGTGTCGTGCCTACAGGTGTGTCATGTCGTATTTTACTTTGCCCATTGTGCTTAAGTTATGAGCCAGGCACGACCCATATAATCCTATTGACAGCTTTCGTTCATAATGCCCTTGCAAAGACATCACATGATTCACACATAGATATTTAGTGACGACCAAAGGTAGAGGTAGTTTGAAAACAAGGACCTATGTATGACCAAATAATATAATTAGGGAATTAACTGAGGCAAAATTAAATGGAGATATAAGGCTATGTTTGGTAGGAGAAGAAAGGGAGAAGAAAGAAAATAGTAACAAAGAAAATAGGAGAGAAAATGGAATTTTAAGTTGTTTGGTAGGAAGTAAGATGAAGAGGAAGAGAAAATGGAAAAAAGAAAAGGGCACCACGTACTATTTTCCCAACATTATATATAAATTTATAAAGGTTTTTATACCAAAAGGTCTACTAATAACCTTACGATGATAAAATAGTATTATTCATATATTTTATAAAAACTAACATTCAATGTTTATTTAGATATCATCTTCCTTTACAAACACAAAAAATATTCTATTCCCTAATAAATTTCAAAATACTTGCTGCCACCTAGCACGTAGAATATCTCACTAGCACCATTGTTATATCTCATCCCATCCGACTTATAATTGCGAGCCTCTTTCTTTCGCTAACTGCCGTCCACGAGATTACCATTGGATTCGAGCTCCAGTAACGCTACTATCATCATGCACTACTGTGACTTCAAATTTGGTACCTCATCCCACCGCATTTCTCGTGACCGTCCTTCAACTTGCACCTGTTCTTGTTAGCCATGACCCCAAACTAGATATGATTTTTATAGCTTGGTTGAAGTATGGTGGTCAGGCATAGGCGTGCATTTTATTTATTATTATTTTTTTCACTCAAACCAAGGTCATTTTTTGTTTTTAAAGTGAATGATGAGAATTTGAGGGCAATTTCGAATTTCCAAAATTTTTATTAAAAACTTATAATTTCTCCCATATTTCACTATCGATTCTAAAAGAGCTTTAAAATTGATAATACCCTATATAAATACATATAAATATCTTATATGTTTTAGGCCATGAGTTATGATAGAATTGTTCAAAGGAGACGTAGATATAGACTTTGGTATTTTGACATTAGGGACCAAAATGGTTTCATGTTATAATTTAAGAATAATGCTATGATCTCACTTTTTAATTCACATAATCGGTTATGTGAGTTGTCTCTATGCAATTAATAAATGCGATTAAACTTATTAATGTTTACTTTTAATTTATTATTACTATTAATGCTTTGAAAAAAAGGAAATAGAAAGAGAATCAAAAGGAGTAAGGACAAAATTCGTATTCGTTGAGACGATCACATTAACATCCTCACACCTACCTTATTCTATTCCTATTCCTATTGGACAGGAGCATAATGTTTTATGGGCCATAATAGCTAATGGGTTTCGGGCCTTTAGGCCCGTATTGAGTCGTGCTAGGCCATCTGCCTCAGCATTCTCAGCTCTTGGCACCCGTATAATCTCGTACCAAGTCATAGCTCCTAGGTACTCTTCTACTTTTGCAAGGTATCTCACCATGTTGTCCTCTTTGGCCTGATATTCTCCTTTTACTTGGTTTACGATCAGTTGTGAATCACTGAAGATTTTAACACACTGCACTTAGAGCTCCTTTGCTAGCTTTAGACCAGCAATCAGTGCCTCGTACTTGGCTTCATTATTCGAAGTGAGGAAATCGAGCCTTAGGGCATATCTGACCTTCTCGCCTTCTGGACTGATAAGGACTAGACCTGCCCCGCTCCCGTTGGAGCAAGACGATCCACCCACATACAATTGCCAAACGTCGTGCTCGGGAGGCTTTCCAGTCATTCTCCTCGGTAACCTCGAGGTGCTCTCTTCGTTGAGCATTTTATTAATCTTAGTAGGGTATGTGAATTCGGCTACAAAATCAGCCAACACCTGCCCCTTTATGGCAGTCCTTGGGACGAACTCGATCTCGAACTTACCGAGCTCTACGGCCCATTTAGTCAAGTGGCCGGAGACATCAAGCTTTTGGAGAATTTGTCTCAAGGGGTGACTGGTCGGCACTTTTATGGTATGTGCTTGAAAGTATGGCCGGAGCTTCCTGGCGGCCGTTATCAGAGCAAGACCCAGCTTCTCAACCTCTGGGTATCGGGTCTCGGCGTCGAGGAGAGACTTGCTAACATAGTAAACCGGTACTTGTGCTTTCTCCTCCTCTCTGACAAGAACTTCGCTCACCTCGTTCTCTGATACCGCTAAGTACAGAATTAGACTCTCCCTAGGCACGGGTTTACCTAGGGTCGGGATAGCTCCTAAATAAGCCTTGACCTGCTGGAAAGCCTTTTCACACTCCTCCGTCCATACTAGATCTTTTCCCATTTTCAACGCCTGAAAGAATGGTCGGCATTTATCTGTTGATCGGGCTATAAACCTATTCAGAGCCGCGACCATGCCGGCTAGGCTTTGTATTTCCTTGGTTGTTCTTGGGGAATGAAGGTTGAGTATGGCTCGGATTTTTTCCGGATTTGCTTCAATACCTCTGTGATTCACGACGAACCCGAGGAACTTTCCAGATTCGACCCCGAACGCACACTTGGCAGGGTTCAACCTCATTTTGTACCTCCTTAGGATGTCGAACGTCTTTTTCAGATCTTCCACATGGCCGGCTTTCTTCAGACTTTTGACCAACATGCCGTCGACATACACCTCCATGGTTCTTCCGATCTGTTCTTGGAACATTTTGTTGACCAGCCTCTGGTAGGTAGCTCCAGCATTCTTTAGTCTGAACGGCATCATCAGGTAACAGTACAGTCCTTGGTCGGTTGTGAACGAAGTCTTTTCCTCGTCTTCCGAGCACATGCGAATCTGGTTATAGCCCGAATAAGCGTCCATGAAACTTAGGAGCTCATGTCCAGAGGTTGCATCCACCAGCTGGTCAATTCTCGGAAGTGGGAAGGAGTCTTTTGGGCAAGCCTTGTTGAGGTCCGTGAAGTCTATACAGACTCTCCACTTCCCATTCGCCTTTTTTACCAGGACCACATTGGCCAACCACTGTGGGTAATTGACTTCCCTTATAAATCCTGCCTTGAGCAGCTTTCCGACCTCTTCATTTATCGCTTGATATCTCTCTGGGTTAAATTTCCTTCTTTTTTGAATGACCGGTTTCATGTGCTCATTCACTTTTAATCTATGAACCATCACCTCGGGGTCGATGCCAGGCATGTCCTCGTGCGACCGTGCAAACACATTCCTGTATTCCTTCAGGAAGTCAATGAGCTTTTCTCGGAGTTCCCCTGGCAATTTGGAGCCAATTCTGACCACGTGTTCTGAGAATTGGCTGTCTAGTTGGATTGATTCCAGGTCCTCGACAGGTTCGGCTCTCCGTTCTTCCTGTTCCTCCCGGGGGTCGAGGTCGCCGATTATTCGCGCACCCTTGGGGACCATTACCTCGTCCACCAGGTGAATCGTGGTTATCATCTGTGCTTTTGAGTCGGCTTTGGTCGCCATGGCATAGCATTCTTGTGCTGAAGTCTGGTCTCCTTTAACCGTTCCGACTCCTTCTTCGATTGGGAACTTCATCATCAAGTGGTAAGTCGACACTACTGCCCTTAGCTTGTTCAGCGTCGGTCGCCCAATGATAGCATTGTACGCCGACTTTTGGTCCACGATGAGGAAGTCCACCATTTGGGTGGTCGATGCGGACTCTTCTCTAAAGGTCACGGGCAGTCCGATCACTCCTTCCGGGTGGACACATTCTCCCGCAAACCCGTATAGCGGGGTTTGTCTCAGCAACGCTCCCCCTATATTCATCCTTCTATATGCGGATGCGAACAGGATGTCTGCCGAATTACCGTTGTCGACCAGCACTCGAAAGACTCTTCCATTCGCAATCCTTAGTACTACTACAAGTGCATCATTATGAGGGTGGATCAGCCTCCTGGCTTCCTCTTCAGTGAACGTGATCGGCGCCGACTCTCGTTTAGATAACTTGGCAACGTGTTCTGCCATGTTAACTTGGTGCCCAGACGCGATCTCCTGAGCCGCTCTCACTTGACTTCGCCGAGCATTCGCCGAGTCTCTAGCCACCGATCCCTCAGAGATAGTCCGAATTTCATGGGGTGCATCATTGGCGCTGCTCGGACCCGGTGGTCTGCCCCCCCCGGTGTTTCCTCGGGGAGCAGAGGTGTACGGCGGTTTGTCTTGTTCGGTAGCTCTGTTCATGTACTCTCTCAAATATTCTTGTTGGATCAGTCCCTCTATTTGATCCTTCAAGTGCCGGCATTCCGACGTATCGTGTCCCAGCTCCTTGTGGAACCGACAATATTTGTTCATATTCCTTTTCTCTGGTGGGGCCCTCATGGGGAGAGGGGCCTTCAACATGTTCTTTCCCTCTATCTGCATCATGATCTGTTCTCTTGGCATGTTCAAGGGCGTGTAATTTTGCTTGGGTGTCACCATCTTATTTTGATTTGGGAGAGGTGGTCGCCAGGGGTTCATGCTGGTATGTTGCAGAGAGTTGTTGGGAGGTGTGACCTCCTGCTTAACCTTTTTTGGTTGAGGTCCGCTCCCTCCGCTTTCCGCTTTCACCTTCTTCCCCGACTCTCCTCCTGTGCCGACCATAGGGGTTATGGTGCCTTCTTTTACCCTGCTCAGAAAATACTCTTCTGCATCTGCTATTTCCTGGGACTTGACTTTGAATGCAGCGTAGGTGGTAGGCCTTTTCTTACTCATGAACCATACCAGTTTCTCATGTCGGGTTCCCTTTTGTGCTGCATTCAAAATTATTTCTTGGGTAACACCTGGGCACTCAAGTACTGCAGCATCAAACCGGGCGAGGTAAGACCTTAAGGATTCGCTTTCCCCTTGTTTTATGGTCTTAAGATAACTCCAACCCTTTTGTTGGATCCTCGAACCCAGGAACTGTAGTACGAATGCCTCGCACAACGCTTCGAAATCCTTGATAGATCTGGCTTCTAGCCCTCCGTACCAGATCTGTGCCGAGCCCGTTAATGTGAGTGGGAAAGCATTACATAGCGTGGCTAGGTCGGCCTTTGCTATAGTCATCCACGCCTTATAGTTTTGCACGTGGTGAGCTGGGTCTCCCTTCCCATCATAAAGTGGAATGCTCGGCATTTTGAAGTGTTGAGGGGGACATGACTGCGCTATCTCAATCGGAAATGGGGATTTGGTTTCTTCCAGAATTGTTCGGACATTTTCAGTTAGCTTCCGCTCAGCTAAAAGCTGGTCTACCTGCTTTCTGAGAGCTTGGTAGCGATCGTCTCCATCTTTGCTTTGTTGCTCGGGGATGGGTTCGGCCCGCGTCGCCTCTTGGGCTGGTTCGTCCCCACCTTGAACGAAGGGGTGATTGGCCAGAGCTCTTCGCTGGTTCAACCTCTCCCTAAGATCTGTAGTTCCCAGGTGGTCGGATCTTCATGGGACATACGTGTCCGTGTCGTCATCGAGGGCCAGTCGTTCAAACACAGTTCTCCTCGTCCTAGAACTATCTGTCCTCTCTTCCCCCCCGAAGCGACTAGTCGTCATTTGAAGTGTGGTATGTAGTTCGGTGGTGTCTCCTGCACCTTCTTCTCGGCCTCTGAGCGCCGCCGCTTTCCTCGGTTGGAGCTCGTCTGGTCGGGCGTGACCTTGCCTCGCTGTCCTCGTCTTTGTCCCTTTGGATAGGATTTCTCCTTCCGTCCTCTTGAAGAGGAGCCCTATTCGGGGCGACAAGAATCGGATGGACAGCGTTTTGGCCGATCAGGTTCGCCAGGCACTCGACAATCGAGGCTAGCTGCTGGACTTGCTCCCCGATCTCATTCACCCTATCCCGGCGTGGCCGTGGTGGGTAGGCAGTACTCGTCTGCTCCTGAACCCACCGGGGGGCACAATGTTCGCTCGGTCGCGCAAGTTGTACTGCTGATTGTCTCCTTCGCGGGTATTAGTTTGAGTGTGGTCGGCTGTTCGTGACCCTGACGCTCTACTAGTCATGATAGAGGTCGATTGGATTGGGGGGGGAGGGAAGTTGTTTGATGATGCTGGTTAGGGCTATGGGCTGGTTTTCCAGCTAGGGCCCCCCTTCCTCTAGCGCCAAAATGTTGGTGTGGATTTTAGTTCGTGACCTAACGCGCGCCACGCGCCCTTGAGTGGTTCTCTCTCAAGAGAGTCCAAAACCCAGATTTGATGTAGGTGCGGTCCGTACAACCTTGAAAAAGGTTGTGCCTAGACTTTTCACCA
>JXTC01000001.1:850598-889029 GCA_002914845.1 Trema orientale
CATGGAATCCGACCACGATAGTTTTTCCTTGGGGAACATGACTGACGTGGCTTCTTTTCTACATGCTCGGTTCTCCCTCGTGGCATGGTGGGGCTTCACTCTGGTCGGTCCAAAAGAGGTTGGGAGCAACGCCGTTTTTGATCAATATTGCGTCATGTCGTTTCCTTAGACATGTTGAGAAAATTCCCCCCAACAAAATTGTTTACAGTTAATTTTGTCGAATGGAAGTTGAAACAATGTGTTTACAGTTAAGTTAAAAAAAGTGTATGAGCAAGTAGTTAAATTTTGTTATATTTACATGCCTCTCATTTCTTCTTTATTTTAATGTTTGTAATGCTACAGTAAAAGTTCCAATTGCAATATATTCATGGATTTTTTTTTAAAAAAAAATTAATTACTTGCTAAAAAGTAAGCTAAATGTTTATAGTTAATTCATTGGAAATAGAGATTGAAACAATATGTTTACAGTTATTGAATAAATAAAAAAAAAGGCAATTGTTTTCATTTAAGTCTATGGAAATAGAGGTTGAAATTAGGTGTTTACAGTTATTGAAATAAATACAAATTCAACTTATTATAAATAATTTATGTTCTTTTCAAACGTAATCAACTAATAATGAGCCAAACTGTTTACAGTTAATTCTTTACAAATAGAGATTGGAACAAAGTGTTAAAAAAGAAAACAAAAAAAATCCAGTTGTTTACATTTAAATATGTAGAAATAGAAATTGAAACAAGGTGTTTACGGTTATAGAAAAAAGAAAAGCCAGTTGTTAAAATTTAAGTTTGTGGAAATAAAGGTTGGAACAATTTGTTTATAGTTATTAAAAAAAGGTATAATAACTCTAAAGAAATATATACCTGGAGATGGAACCATCAAAAGGAGGAAAGAGATTAAATGTGAAGAGAAGGGAACTGCACAAAGGGCGAGAGAGAGAACAGAGACCAGACCCTCTGGAGAGAAACGAATTGGGTCGAGGAAATTGGCCCAAGGGCAATATTGGGAAAACACTTTAAAAATGGGTAACAATTTATTGGACAAAATAAAAAGGGGTAATTTGGATATACCCAGCCCAAAAAAAGGCACTGGGTCTAATTTCCACAAAAAGAAAAAGGGAAATATCCCAAAAAAAAAAAAAAAACCTATAAAAGAAGGAAAGAAGAAAACGCCTACATGTAGACCGTAGCCTCCATATTCATATTTCATCTTGTTATTCTTCTTCTACCTCCACTGGTCCGCTCCTAAACCCTAAATCGCCATTCTCCGAATTAATGTCTAACGAGTCCGAAACGCCGTCATCGGTCTCTGATCCGCCACAACCAGAACAATCTCAGGCCGAGGACGAGTCCAATTCCGTCAGCAAGAAGGCCGCCAAGAAGGAAGCCGCCAAGCTCGAGAAGCTGCGCCGTCGCCAGGAGGCCGCGCTGGCCTCCTCCGCCGCCTCGCTCTCCGTCGAGGAGGACGACCCGCTCGCGGCCAACTACGGCGATGTGCCGCTGCCGGAGCTCCAGTCCAAGACTCCGGCCGACGTCCGTAGCTGGACCGACGTCGGCGCGCTTAACGAGGCCCTGAAGGACCAGTACGTCCTCGTGCGGGGTCGAGCCCAGACGATCCGACCCGTCAGCAAGAACATGGCCTTCGTCCTGGTTCGTGAGAAAGGCTTCACCCTACAGTGCGTGGTNAAAAAAAAAAAAAAAACCTATAAAAGAAGGAAAGAAGAAAACGCCTACATGTAGACCGTAGCCTCCATATTCATATTTCATCTTGTTATTCTTCTTCTACCTCCACTGGTCCGCTCCTAAACCCTAAATCGCCATTCTCCGAATTAATGTCTAACGAGTCCGAAACGCCGTCATCGGTCTCTGATCCGCCACAACCAGAACAATCTCAGGCCGAGGACGAGTCCAATTCCGTCAGCAAGAAGGCCGCCAAGAAGGAAGCCGCCAAGCTCGAGAAGCTGCGCCGTCGCCAGGAGGCCGCGCTGGCCTCCTCCGCCGCCTCGCTCTCCGTCGAGGAGGACGACCCGCTCGCGGCCAACTACGGCGATGTGCCGCTGCCGGAGCTCCAGTCCAAGACTCCGGCCGACGTCCGTAGCTGGACCGACGTCGGCGCGCTTAACGAGGCCCTGAAGGACCAGTACGTCCTCGTGCGGGGTCGAGCCCAGACGATCCGACCCGTCAGCAAGAACATGGCCTTCGTCCTGGTTCGTGAGAAAGGCTTCACCCTACAGTGCGTGGTTACGGCGATTCCTGATGTTGTTAGCCGCCAGATGGTGAAGTTCGTCTCTGGGGTGAACCGCGAGTCCATTGTGGATGTTGAAGGAATCGTCTCCGTCCCCAAAGATCCCATCACGGGTGCCACACAACAGGTTTGCCCATCGTTCTTTTTTTTTATTTATTTTTTATTTTATATATATGTATCTCGTGACCATGAGATTGTAATAACTGTTAAAGGATTGTAAGTTCTCTGGTTTTTGACATCTTTATGAAGAATTGTCAATGAAGAGAGTGTTTAATTGCGACCCAAATGGGGAATAACCTTGCCCATACGAAGAAATGGGAGTACACAGAAAGCTGAGAAAAAAATCGTTTTTTGGGTTTTCTTTATTGCAGGTGGAGATTCAGGTGAGGAAATTTTACTGTGTCAATAAGGCATTGCCGAACCTACCTATAAACATTGAGGATGCGGCTCGGAGTGATATTGAGTATGAAAAAGCTAAGCAAGTAATGATTTCTATCGCTGCTTACCTCTTTGAAGAAAGCTTTGGTTGTTTTTTAAACCCTTTGTAATTGATATGTATTTGATCATGTGGTGGATTTAGGCTGGAGAACATGCTGTTCAAGTTCATCAGGATACACGTTTAGATAATAGAGTTATTGACATACGAACACCTGCTAATCAAGGGATATTTCGCATTCAGTGTCAAGTTGGAACTGTAAGTTGCTCCTTCTTGAAATTTGCGGTTCTTTTTTTGGCTCCACTTCTTTCTATGCATATGCAATATAGGAATGTAGTGAGTTTTTTATTTTCTAAATTAGAATCAAATCGTTAAGACTTATTTGAGGTTTTGTTTTATTTGTCTCTCTATCCTTTACATGTTAAGAAAAATCGTTTTTCTTTTTAAGATTTATTTCTATATGTTGTAATGTGTCATGTCATCATGCAGGTATTTAGGCAGTTCTTGCTTTCTGAAGATTTTGTCGAAATTCATACTCCAAAATTAATAGCTGGCTCCAGTGAAGGTGGTGCTTCTGTATTTAAACTGGACTACAAAGGGCAACCTGCATGCCTCGCCCAGTCACCTCAGCTTCACAAGCAAATGGCTATATGTGGTGATTTCGGGCGCGTTTTTGAGATTGGTCCTGTATTTAGAGCAGAGAACTCTTTTACTCACAGGCATTTGTGTGAGTTTACTGGTCTTGATGTGGAAATGGAGATCAAGAATCATTACTTTGAGGTAGTGTTGCTTCTTTAAGGATAGTTGATGTCTAGCACCTGAATTGTTGATGGCCTGACATTTTGAGTATTCTATTGGTTTGCTCAGGTAATGGATATTGTGGACCGTTTATTTGTTGCAATGTTCGACAGTTTGAACAAGAATTGTGTGAAAGAGCTTAAAGCTGTAAGCAGGCAATATCCATTTGAGCCTCTAAAGGTTGTGATACATATTTCACATTTATATGTTTTTATCAATTATTTCAGCAAACTTTAAGAAATGTTTCAGCCTTTATGTTTGCATCTGATTGTTCAATTTGTCAAATTTGCAGTACCTGAGGAAGACTCTTCGGCTTACATTTGAAGAAGGTGTTCAAATGCTCAAAGTATGGAGTTTGTTGGTTCACCCCTCCATTTTTCTTTTAAAATTGTCTGCAAGCAAAAGTTACTATCATCTTGCCCATTGCATGAAAATTGCTAGTTGTCTTGGACTGCTTTTGGCTGTTAGGAGTTCTATTAGTTTTCATTTAGTTTTATTTTTTAATCCTTTTACTCTGTTTAGTTTTTATGTTATGTTTTACTTGCTTGTACAGGATGCTGGTGTTGAAGTTGATCCTCTAGGGGACTTGAACACGGAGTCAGAGAGAAAATTGGGCAAGCTAGTTTTAGAGAAGTAATATACTCCTTATACTTTATCATACTCTAATGTTGCATTATAACATCTCAAGTTTTCGTCTATTTAAAGTAAGTTCTTGCTGTAAATATATGAACTGCTTTTCACTTGATTTTAGGTATGGCACTGAGTTCTATATACTTCACCACTACCCTTTGGCTGTTAGACCATTCTATACAATGCCCTGCTATGATAATCCTGCTTACAGCAATTCATTTGACGTCTTCATTCGAGGTATCGAGACAATAATTCTGTGAATATTACTATTTCTTTTTTTCAGATGAGCGTTGTTTCGATTTTGTCATTGCATTTATGTAACTGTATTCTATTTTCATACAAGATTTTGAGATACAAATTGATAGTAGGCATAAGTAACATATGGAATAGAAACCAGACTTAACCGGTAAAAGAAAGAACATCTTAAGGAATAAAAGAAATGTGAATATTCTTCAGTTGAGTTGAACTGATATGGATCTTTGATCTTTCTCTTTCTCTCAGGTGAGGAAATCATTTCTGGAGCACAGCGCGTCCATGTACCGGAGTTATTGGCAGAACGTGCACAGGCATGTGGAATTGATGTTAATACGATATCAACATATATTGATTCTTTCAGGTATTTTTCTTTCTATTACTCTTTCACGCTCTTTTAGTTAAATGCTGCAGCCACATCCCTATGCATTTGACCAAGCTTTACAAATTGCCTTTTGGGTTGTGTCAAAATCTTCTATTATTCAGGACAATAGATTTTTAAGAGTGAGTGCATCTCGGCCAAGAAAATCTCAGTAAAGTAAAACATATATTTTTTTTTCTGTAAAATAAGGAAATGTTTTTTGTGTTAGTATTCTTTAAGTCTGCTATTCTGGGGTGGGGAAATTTTGTTGGGGTAACGTATTATGCGCATTGGCCATCAGGTGCTTTTCCTTCCAAATAACCCGAATGCCTTTGTGTTATAAGAAACTAGAAACTTTAGTTTTGGAATTAAAGTATGAGGTAAGTTTAGAGCCAGAGAACAAGATGTCCTCTCCATCCCATAAGACAGCAAATCTTCTTTAGCATTTTAATAAATTATCATATTTCGTTTTTTTTTTTTTTTCAAACGTAAAGATAAAACAACAATATTCGAAGACAGCATTGCAAATACATGCGGGATTTACTTTTTAATTTAGTACCAAGTAAAAATTAAACTGACTGAAATTGTTTGCATTACAATGTCATAATATTTTTCTTTCCATTTTCTCCTTTTTCATTAAGAGTCTGCTGTGGAAAGGTTAAACTCTAATTTTCAGTCCAGAAAAAGTGATTAGCCATCAAAAGTAACAGCTTTAGCATTCCCATTTTTGCATCTTCTATGCTGTTGGATTATTATGAGGCTGAATGTTCTTAAGCAGCCAAGTAGCTTTCCTTTAGAACCTTTTTTTTTTTTTTTTTTGAATCTATATGTACAAATGTTTCTTTTTTCTCATAATTCTCATGGTTGGAAACTGCAGATATGGTGCTCCTCCACATGGTGGATTTGGAGTAGGGCTGGAGCGTGTAGTTATGCTTTTCTGCGGTTTGAATAACATCCGGAAAACTTCTTTGTTCCCGCGCGATCCTAATAGGATTGCCCCTTGAAATTGAATTCCAGAGATTGATCACGATTTGGTTTGCTGAGATTTTTTAGGGATTTTATGTTGTCCGGCCCCCATAGTATGTGAAACTTTTGTGACTTAAAAAGCAATGGTAAACATGAATAACATTAGATTCATTAGTGTTGTCGTTCTGTCTCTGGCGGCCGTAGTGCAAGCTGTTGTCCAGATATATTTATCCTTCAAACTTTAGAAGTTTGGAGTATTTTTCGTTCGATTTTAGAATAAGTGAAGGAATTCGGTCTAGAAAAGAAATTGACAAATGAGTTTGAAGAGGTACAACGATTTTCCCAATAGATCGTTTAACAATCCACAAATCTCGTATTAAGTAATTGATAACTTGTTTAATATTCTCGGACCTAACATTTTGGGTGTTATCAACTATATATTACTGAAATTTTAGGTAATAGAAATGTATTTTCTCTGTTATTACATATTATACCTTTCTTCTTTCTGTGTTGATTTCTATTATTGAATGCATTTTTAACTAGAGGTGAACTGCAAAAAAAAAAAAAAAAAATGGAGAAAGAATTAGAAGTTTGAGTGTACTGTAATTTAATAATACTCTTGAGATTTAAGAATTTTTAAAAATTAATGGATTGAATTTTTGATCAATTTTAGTAACGAATAAACAATAGTATTTTTTATTAAAATTATATTAATTTTTACTATTTTTTTTAATTTTGCGGATATTATTATCTCATTTGAAAAGTCAATTCAGGATATTAATTTAGAAGAACTTTTAATCATAAAATATTATTTTGTAGTGTTTAAATTTAAATTATAAAATATCCAAATCTAGGATAATTTAACTAGCGGGCTCATCGATCCATAGGCATCATATGCCAACGAATTTGAAACTATGGCCGTTTGGTATGGGGCTTCTGAAGAGGGGAATGTGAATCTAAAGGATTCCAGTGTTTGGTTAGTGGTTTGGTTAGTGGTTAAGTCCTTTTTGAAGGCCGGAAAAGTAATTCACGTGGCTGTCACATTTCCCCAAAGTGGAGCAATATGAAACTCACCGGAACAGATGGTTTTCATATTCCAGGGAAAGTCAAATCTCATCAAGGACCAGTTTGGTTTAGCTTTTTAACAAGCTAAAAGTACTTTTCGAACAATCTGTGAATTCAAAAGTGTTTGGTAAAAATCTGAAAATCAGATTATTCAATAATTTTTGACAAAGCTATAGCCAAAAGCCAAAGCTAGCCTAAGACAGCTTTGATTTTTAGATTATGCAAGAATCTACACCATCTTTTAATGAATAATCATAATGGCTAAAATACCCTAACTTAAAAGTAAAAATGCCACACATTTAATTAAATTTATTTTCATATCAATTTTTTTTTTAAAAAAGTATTAATATATTTAAATCATAATTGACTAAAATACTCTTCATATTAATTATTTTGAAGTAACCAAATTGATTCTTTATTGAAATTTTAAATTCAGATGAAAATAAAGTAAATTAAAATAAAATAAAATAAATTTAATTGCGTAACTAATTTAATTGAGTTTATTTTCATATCAATTTTTTTTTAAAAAAAGTATAATATCTTTGGCATGTACAAATATGCATAATTGTAAAGAATATTAGTAAGCTCTCTCTATAAATATGCATAATTGTATAATGATGTTTATTTTGGTCATTTTATATTTGCACAACAATTCAGTCATACAGTTTACCAAATATTTTAATATAGTTTTTTCAAGTCACAAACACTTTAAAATTATAGTTTACTAAACACTCTGCTACTTTACACTACAGCGGATTTTTCCTTCAGCACAGCTAAAAGTGTTTTCAAACAGCTCTACCAAACTGGCCCAGATGTTTTCATCCTCAATTGGTATCGCTAATTTAACTCATTGTGTGCTGTTAGATTGCTTTGTGACCTAGTGATTAGAGAGCTTTTTGTGGAATTCCTAACCCATGCAGTTGTGCCTATGCCCTAAAAATAAAGGGTATTATTAACCTGTAGTTTTGTTGGGCATAAAAATGGACACAATTGAATCATTTTGTGTAGTACTATGTTTGGCCGTCAAAAAAGGAGTTGAATAAATTTTGTAAAATGTTGCTAAGATTCTTATATTTCAATGCATATGGAGGATGAGTTAAAAACTTAAATTAGTTTCATATACGCAAGAAGTATTATGAACAGTCCCAGCACCAAAAAAAAAAAAACGTGAGGGGGGTGTTGGGGGGTATTGTGAACACAGTTCTAAAAGGTTAATTCAGTTACCAACAAGCCTAAATTTCTGCTGTGGAAACGACATTTTGGATAGTTCAGGTCATGTAAATAAGAGATTTCGAGGCTTAGCTATCCATCTCCTTTTGTCAAACATCTTATCTTTTCTTTATTTTTAGTGTTTGTGACACTAAAAATCTCTAAATTCTTCAACTAGTGACCATTTGGTCACTTAACAAAATGAATGTCCAACAAAATCCTTAAATTAACCAATTAGTGATAATAAGATCATTTTATGTCAAAAACTGTTAATATTATTAAAAATTGGACGGAAGAAAATGAGTGTAACATGTAGTTAAAAAAAAATTCTCTTATTTCAGATGTACATAAATTCCTCAAATTTGAAAATTATTTCTTGATGAAAATCTTTAATTTTGACAAAAAAAGGACCTTATTATCACTAATTGATTAATTTAAGGATATTACGGACATTTATTTAATTCAGAGACCAAATGATCATTATATAAAAAAATTAAAAAATTCATGGGCCTTTGTACTACATACCCTTATTTTTATTTAGTTTCTTTTCTTTTAATCAAATATCCCAGCTTTACCATCCAGATCCATGACACATCGGATTTTGAGTTGTCAAAGCTGAAAAGTAATTAGTAATATATCCCAATTATAAATCTTAATGTATTGAGGGAGAAACATTGTCCGGCTCCTGGGCGACGCTACCTCACAGTTGCGCCTTAATCGAAAAAAAGAGTAGACTTCACCGTTAAACTTTATTATTAGCACCCACCACAGACCATTTAGAGTTCACCATATCAGTAACCAATATCCGAAGATTATCAACAGAAAAACATCGGTCAAAATAAGCACGTAAACGAAATGGAATTGATTTATGTTTCTCAAATTGTAAACAAAAACCACCATGGGAAATAACCCACTGTAAAACAATAATTACATACTCTGGCCAACTAGTGATATCCCTGACCAATTTATAACTATTATAATCAGTAACCATAACCGTTCCCTACAAAATCCTCTCCTTCACTACTAAAAGACTCCACCAATTGACTATCATCCCCATCATCATCATCACCTTCTGTCATAAACTCGAGTATTCCTGGTCCACCATCAAAATCCACATAATCCCCATCATCATCCTCATCATCAAGGTCTGTCGAACTATCATCATCATCATTGCTCATATCATCAACATCAGTATCACCATCCATATCAAGATCCGGACCAAGTAAAGGGTCAATGTCATCATCATCGTCGTCATCATCATCCTCATCTTCTTCCTCGCTCTCAGCGTCATCTGGATCAGAATCATCATCGGTTGGTCTTCGGCGACCGATCTCATACACCCTAGCTGAAGCAAACATCTCATCTTGGTCATCCATCGTAATCAACCCAAGAAATGAATCAGTGGGCTCCGTCGCAAAGTCAAGGACACAACGATCAACAGGGATTGTGGCAATCTCTGAGTAGTTAATTGCATCCACAGTTCGGAAAGCATTAAAGAGAGCATGCTTTACTCGGCGTGTGTGGAATGACGACATTACATCCTCAAGATTTCTCCTGAGAATTGCATAGATTACATCACCACGTGCGTTAAATGTTATTGTTGTTTGGTCAAGTGAAGGAACACTGCGGAGGAGTCTTAACTTCCGGAGATCCCAGACCTCAGAGTTTATAATAACCTGTTAAAAAAGACAAAATTAGTAAAAAGTATCTATAATCAAAGTACTACAAGATTGCAGGACCACTGATCATATGGTTCAAGATCTTACAGAGAACAGATTTCCTTAACACAAGTGAAAATCGCCAGCCACCACAAGAAGAATTTAAAAAAAAAAAAAAAAAAAAAAAAACTTGGATGAAAGACTTTTCCAGGTCTATCGTTTTAATTTTATGTTTTGGGTTATATAAAGAATATTAAAAGTCAAGAAGAATTAAGAGTATAAACCATATGAAGAATTTATTAAACAGGTCTTAAGCAATCAATATAATCCTTAAACTTGAAAACAAGGTCCAAATAGAGTACAGGAAGTGTAGCAGTTTTCACATACCTCATTCCCA
Source organism: Trema orientale (assembly GCA_002914845.1). Lineage (NCBI taxonomy): Eukaryota > Viridiplantae > Streptophyta > Magnoliopsida > Rosales > Cannabaceae > Trema > Trema orientale. The sequence goes on from JXTC01000001.1 coordinate 860,613, forward strand.
GCAGGATGGAAGCCACCACCACCGTAATCTGTAAACTGATCAAAACGATGAACATGATTGGATTCTCGCCTGTCCCATAGGACCCCATTCCATAGCAACATTGTGTCCGAAGGATTAAAGTGTACATTTGAATAGAAATGAGCCCGACCAGTTGAACTGGCAGATGTGTCTGACAGTTTCCGTTCCAAATGGCAAGTTTGAATATCATACAGGAGAATCTCTCTTCGACCTGGCTCTGTTGGTAAAGCTGCAAAAGCGTCTCCAGAGTTGCTAAACCTAGCAGCCTTACATCCTTCAAATGAGTGCATCGGCCCACCTGAGACAGCAGATGCATCCCATAACCTCACCTCCTGGGAGCTAGAAGAAAGCACCAGTTGGGTCTCACCAGATGGGTATGACTGCACAATTGTCAAAGGAGACTGGTGGCTTGTGCAACTCTCCAATACGCTGTTGGTGTTTGAGTCAAAAATTTTGAGCTCTCCAGAATGGCTTCCTACAGCAATATGAGAGGAGTCACTGAGAAAAGTAATGCAAGTTAAAGGGGCCCCAGATTCATCCCGACAAGTTCGCCATGGCCGGAATCTGCTGTATACAAACTGACGATCTCTACGATTTCCATGAACCCCACCGTACATACTTCTAAACTCACGTGTACCAAGACGAGCTGTTACATTTGAAGGAGCTTCCAGGCTGCGTCTTGGTTCAGGACAAACATGTGGGTGTAAGAGAGAGAGTGGTGGAAGTGTGGTTATAGGAGCAGGACACTGGCGATGCTGGTGCTTTAAATACTGAACAACAAGAGAGTCTAGAGTCAACCGCTCCACGTTGCTGTTCTGAAGATCACTTTGAAGCCCAATTTGGGAGGATGGTGTCACCATACCCACGTGGGAATTACCATATTGAGTATCATCCAAATAATCTGATAGACAACCACTTGCTGTTGAACGTCCATGATCTCTCACGCTAGAACTCGGTGTGAAGAAACCCATGGCATCGGTTGATAGACTGGTCTTACGAACAGTATTTGGCGTTGGACCAACAGGTGATTTAAGGCCTTGCTCACCACTGTGGAGACGTTTTCCAGAGGAAGACAGAAACCCAGTATCCTTTAACTCGGATAATTTTCGTTTCATTGGCAACATGACTGGAGTCTTACATTGAGATTCTGTATCCATGTTAGGTTTCAACAAGGACTCTGATGGCGGTTCTGATACACCTGCAGATGCAGTAGACTGTTTTGACACACTGAAGACCTTCCTGACTGATGGTGGATGGGAATCATGCAAATGTGCCTGAATTCTTGACTGTGAACCAAAACTTGGTGAGAAAAGCAATGGCTTCTTCTTTGAAGAATATATGCTGGAATTACACTTCAAACTTGTATCCTCATCCGAAGCTGTTAGTTTTGATTTATTGGTCAGAAATCCACAAGGCGTACGACCAGAGGGCCACTGAAATTGTATGGAGGAGCCCTCTTGTGAGGAGGCCTGGTTTACTAGAGATGGAGCCGCTGCCAAGTATGGCAAAGGTGTCAACTGGGCCTCTTTCAACAGTGTTGAGGCTGTCGCACCCAAACCAGATGCCTGTAGGTGTTCATGAATTAAGAGTAGAAGTTCCCTGAAATTAGCAAAGCACACAGAAGAAAACCAAGTCAGAGTCAAAAAGGAAACAGCAATGTAAGAAGAATCACTGAAGATAATTAATTTACTATTTTGCTACTACAAGAAAGCACTAAGTACCTCGAATGATAAGTAATTGGAGTGGCGGCGGCTATAGCTGCCCTTTCTATGCGCCTCAGTGTAGGGGTAGCAGCATCAGTAGCTGCCAATGTACTAGCACGTCCTGAGTTCGTTACAATCTACAAGTAGATGGCACATTATGAAGTTAACCATTGTAAGATGATTAATAACATCGGAGCTAGTCAAGACTAAAATCCTAAATTAAATTATCCTCTTAAGCAATCTCATATACTAGGAGAAAATAACAATGCCTACCCCAATTAGCTCAATTGCTGCCTGAGAAAGTTCAGCTTGCCACCTCCCTTGCTCAGTTCCATGTGTTTGACTGCCTGAATCTCGAATAAGCTCTGAAAGCTTTTTCCCAACCTACAACACCATGTCGTGCTTAGTAGCAGGATTAACTAGTTATATGAAGTAACATATTAAAAAGGAGAAGGCGAAGAAGAAATCTTTGACAACACAATATCAATAAAAATCATGGAGCTGAGAACTTGATTGATCATCAACATATTGATACAATTAAACTAAAACTGATAAACAAAAAAGGTGTCCCCAGTTCACAACTAAAGTTCCCCAACTCACAACTAAAGTGTAAGTCATTTTATTGTGAACAAGTAAATCAAAATGAAAGAGAATTCAGCACAAGAATTTTAGCAAGTGAATTGAAATACTCTATTAAATCTGACAGAGCTAACTAGCATAAAGCATATTACCAAATCCAAAATCCTTTATTTATTAAAAGAACATAATTTCACCCTAAAAGCAAAATCCAAAATCATTATCAACTTAAAAAATGATCATGTATGTATCTTTCTCAAAAGTTCAACTCTGCATCATATTGTTTTCCTCTCTCTACAGTCCTTGGTTTTCATACACCTATAGAGTAGTTAGGACCAAAAGCACATTAATCCCTCGAAACTCTAGAAGATGGTCATACAGTGTTGACCATTTTTTTTTTACATTGGATTAATGTAACACTCAGCACCAGTGTTGAAGTAAATGAACTAATCAGGACCTCATAATAGTCAAATTTGTTTGATTGTTCTTTTTTTTTTTTTTTTTCCTTCTTTTTTTAACATGAGTTTTGCGCCAAACCCATTTTCCAAACTATTGTCTTCAAGTTCCAGCTTACAGAAAAAATCAATTTGCATAAACGTATCAGTCATTTACCTGAAGCTTCGTCAATATGTGAGCAATAGTATTATCTCTTGCTAAACCAAGTAAGACTCGGCAAGCAAGTGCACGGAGACAGTCAAGAGCAGCAGGAGGTGAATAAAGGCGTGGTTGGAGGAGATGCAGCAGAACCTTTATACCATTATTGGCACGGACAGCCTCGCGTGCCTGACGATATCCTTGCTCTAATTGTGTGGCGAGACCAGCACAACCTGCTCCAGCACCTAAAGATATTCTACGATCTCCAACCAACCCTGAAGTTGGCGTGGGAGGAGGAGCTTGTGCATTGCTACTGTTGGGTTGTGTACTGACTGCTGCTGCACTGCCTCGATCCATAGCGGCAGATTCTCCGCCTCGATCATTTTGGCTGGACACATTCATAGCTCGATCTGAGACATTTCGCTCTATGTTTCTATCCCTGGTCTCCACACTAGGACCATTTGTGGTTTGTGCAGCAACAGACTGCTGGCCTTGAGCAGGTAAAGGAGGTTTGTTACTGATTGAAGGTGGAGGGCAAACAAGATTAACCAACACATTTAGTGCTGGCTGAATGATCTGCAAATAAACAAAGCAACAATTATAATAACTGTTGATGAGAACACAGCACACAACTAGGCTCAAAAGTCGGCAAATAAATGATGCAGAAAATCTTTACCTCTGGGTCCACATAACTACCGGCAACACTTGCTGCATCCAAGATGACAGCTACTCCCACACGATTGTTGCTCAACATGGCATTAACAATCATCCTGCGGCTGCTAGGTACCAGTGTAACTATATGAAGCACACCCAATGCATATTGAAGTAAATCGTGCAAATATCGCTCAACAGGTGGAGCCTGCGGAAATTCAACTTCAAAATGAATGACTAGAAAAGGCAGAATACTTGAAAGAAACGTGTCCAGAAAAGGCAGCAACTGTGGAACCTAATAAAATTATACCTGACATAATTCCAGCATAGTAATATGGCCGTTTAAGGCTAAAAACTTCTCGACAGCAGGCCATCGAGTTCTAACAAATGCAGGACCTAACTTGCGGTCCTTCTGAAGCTGCAGAAATACAACATCGATAGCCTCATTACTGATGTCGAGTGGCTTGTAGGCTGCCCTTACACTCGAAATATTCCGAGCTGCACTTCGGTTGCTTTTATTTGGACGAATGGAATCTACAAGTAAAAGAAGATGAGCCCTGAAATACTGCCGCAGAGCTACACAGGTATGATAAGCTATCTGCTTCTCTGATGATGTCAGAACTTCTGCAGGTGACCGATCATTACGAAGTGATCCTGCACTAGACAGTCCTAATGCACCAGAGTTTACTCCTGATCTTACAGATGCAGCATCGTTTAAAAGGCCCAGTAATTTCTGTAAGCCATCCTGAGAATCAAAAGCATCAAGGACTGCTCTGAAAACAAATGCAGCAGAAAAAAATAAGGCTGCATTCTTTCTGACTTGATCCTGTGGACACTCAAGAAGCTGAAGAGCTAACTCAACCAACTGGTATACAACATCGGAGGGAAGAGCACATACACGCTCCATAATCCCCTGAATAGAAAGGAACTAATTTTAGTGGAAACTAAATAAATAGAGGAATGGAAATAAGTTGTCAAAACGGCACATATGTACACATCTAAGAGTTAATCATTGTGGGCCACTACCTGGAGAGAACCAATGGTGAACAAGCAAGAAGAAAGACCAAAGAAGGTTTGAGCAACTCTGGGGACAGCAAGCAGTTTCTGCATGCCACCACGATCCACAAATAGTGCTGCAAACTTCCGGTGAGCAGCCAGAGCACAGATGAGCTTCATTATGTCGGGCAACAGCATTGCAACGTCTGATGGCTCTGAATGTTTCAAATTCCTCTGTAATAAAGCAAGACAAACATCTACCCCCTTTTCATGCAGAACAGGCCCAAGAACTTCAACATATTCTCCAAGACTTTCAAGGCATTGAATGCAGTATTTTTCTCTCAACTTTGCAAGGGATTCAGCATCAGGAATAAAATATTCTTCAAACTCCACATTGGTTTCTGATTCTGTGACATTTGGGTTCACTGAATCAGCCTCGGTACTTCTGGAGCTCCTGCCACCAACCAAAAGGGATTGGATGTTATAAATTGGTACTTAATCTATGTTTACCATAAGTCAAATACGAAATTACCTACCTTATTACTTCAGTTGCATTGGCAGCATCGATAACAGTAGATGCAGCTTTGGAGGCAGCCACAACTGCAGCTTCTTCATTGTTCGTAGCTTTAAACTCCTGCATATCAAGTAGCAAACAATAGAGAAGTAAAGAACCACACAAATTTAAAAAATGAGGAAAAGAAAAAGACAGCGACTCTGCGAACCTCTAAAGCTGCACTTTTGACAACTTCAGCAGCAGCATCCCCAGCTGCTCTAATGGCCTCTTCAGGTGCATTGGCTGCTCTAGCTTCAGCTTCAGCAGCTCTCACGGCTTTTCTAACCAGATCAGAGAAATCTTTAGTTCCAACTCTGCATCCCTGGAAGCAGTCATCATTATCTCCTCTTTCCAATGGGAAAACATCAGAAGTATTTCGGCCCAAAAACTTTTTAGCATCTAATACTTTTTTCACATCTGAAGTTTTTGATGAACTCCTGTCTCTAGTATTACGCCCTGATCCAACTCGGCTACCTGATCCTGGCGAGGTCAATACCTGTTCATTCTCAATAGATCCTTCAGTAGTTCTTCCCTTCCCTCTAGTTCTTACCCATCCACGACTAAGTTTGCGCCGTGAGGAGTCATCTCGCACACTTTCATCAGTATCCACAAACTTGGTCTTCCCCTCACATAAGTCACGAGCATGCCATTTGTCCTCACCATCAGCATCACCAGGCGGCTCTCTACCATCGACCCAACATTCTTCTCCAAATGCTTGACCACATATGCTTCTTTCCTGATCCCTCTCTACACTTTGATCATCTAGAGACTTTTCATCTGTAATCCTTGAGTCATCCAAATGAGTAGTTTCCAAAACGTGCCTAGCCTTGGTCCGACTTTCATCTCTTCCTCTTATGGAGATGGCACTAGACACATTCTTACTTTCAGTTAAGTGACCAGAATCTTTCTGACTACTAGCACTTATCTCCCCCAAGACTCGAACACGAAGATAACGCATTAGTTTGGCAGACAATCTAGATGTCAACACATCTTCCACAATTGGGCCACCACTGAGATTAATTAAACATCAGATATGTGAGCTAAAAAGTGAACAAAAGAACGTAATGAGAAAGGAAAGATACCATATCCCTAGCATATGCTTACCCAGCCAGAAGATAAGCAAGGAGTCCAGTAGAATAGGTCTTCAACATTTCAAAATCTGAGGCCTCATTTCTCCTGAACTCGTGCTTAGAACTGTGGAATTCTCCCGAGAAGCTGGCAGTTTCATCCATCACTCTATCTTTAATGGTGTCCATTACAGCGTCTTCAAATACATGAGGATACTGTGCCCATTCGTGAGCTATAAGGTTTCAAAAATAATAATGACAAACCAATAGAACAAAAGGGAACAAAAGAAGAACATTCTTACGATCCATGTCACTGAACAGCTAAGAAGAAGCCTTGCAACGGCTGCCTGGACAGAGGGAGGGTATCGTGTTTCTGACAGATATGTTGAAGATATCAATTCAAAGAAATCATCATTCTCCTGAACAAAAGTAAAACAATTTAGAAGAGATTCCATACCATAAACAATCCACTCAAATTCACATATTCCTCACTCAACCCCATCCCTAACAATTGGCAAAGGTAGAGAATATCGCAAGCTAAACAAGTTACCCGGACTACGGTTCCTAGCCGTCCAATGATATGAGAAGCACGGCTATTGCTGGACGCATGACTATTCGCTTCCATGAATCTGCATTTAACAGCATTTCGAAAAGAAAAGTTAAATGAAAAAACTTTACAGAATGCAGAGCAACAGAAAGTGAATACAGAAGCTATCACAGAGCCTCTACAGAAGCTCATAACATGTTTCCAGAAATAAAATGTAATAGCGTAAATCTAGAAAACCATTTCGAAAGATAAACTGTATTAATGCAAGCTGTTAAACTCTTATCAAAACTCAATGTATTATTGTTTGCTGTTAAACTCTCATATAAACTCAATTCCCTTCTTGTTTTCCATAAGCTTAACTTCTATGAATCAAGAAGTGGCCCCATATCTTCATAAATGATTCCTAAACTCTCAGTATATAGAACCAAAATATGTTTCTGAATCCGGTTCAACTTCTTCCACGTACACCAAGGAAACCTCAAAATTCAGAAATATCCATTTGGTACTCTTGCTTTCTACTTGGAGCTAGTTAAGAAGCTTACATTTACTTCTAAATTATGGCTGCATTCAAAGAAATACAGCACCGGACTGAAAACGCCAGTCCAAATTCCCAACACTTGTTCCAAAAAGGCACTTTCAAATTTTTGTCACATTTTTAAAATAGAAGTAGGCAACATTAATGCCTTCCAGGCTACCAGCATTACTGACTTCAAACATCTCAACGCACCCTACCCCACCAGCCCCTCCCCCAACCCAACTCCAAAAAAAAAAGGGGAAAAAAACATATATTTGGGCACATATGATCAATAATTAACAAAGAAAAAGAAGAGTAATTGAAATTTGAAACTAATACACTAAATTACATGATTGCAACCAAAAAAAAAAAAAACAGACAAGATCGGCAACACCTAAAACTCGTAAAACGTACGGAAAACTTCAAAAGGAACAAATAAAAGATCAAAATAAAATGAAATGATCGAAAACCCACTAAAACATGTATAAGCCTAACCCATAAACACGAGAAAGGGGAAAAGAAAAAAGAAGATAAAAAGACCAATAGCAAAACAGACTAGTTCGTTTATGAAATGTAAATACAGAGAAAAATGGGGAAGCCAAAGATAATTATACCTGGACTCTTGGGTTTCGAAAAGGGAGGCAAGAGCGTGGAGCACAGTGGGGTTAGGGTTATCAGGCGAAGAAGTGATCTTCTCCATCAACTTCTGAGCCTTAGTAATCAATTCATCGTCTTCATTTTTCGCTTCCTCCTCCTCTTCTTCTTCTTCTTCCTCATCTTCTCCTCCTTGAGATTGCGATTCCGGCACGGATGGAGGCGGAGGAGGCGGTGGAAGCGGGGGCTGAGCTTCGCCTTGCCCTTGGGCTTGGGTAGGTTGTTCGTCCATGGCGGCCTCCATTTACAATTAAAGATTGAAATAAAGAAGAAATTAAAATCGAAATTAACGAATATTAGGGCTAATTCTTTTCAATGTTATATATATTCGAGTATACAAAGACTGCATATATATATATATATATGTCTGTGTATATATCGTATAAATTCGTAGTTGCAGAGTCGGAGAGGAATATATATTTATGTGTTTTATTTATGAATGAAAGCGAAAAGAAGAGAAGTGTTACCTTTGGGGAATTTATAGTGGAGGAGGAGTGAGAAAGAACGGGTCGGGAATGTTCCCGAAAGATCCGACCCGGTCATTGGCTAACCCTACCCTACCGCTGTTTGTTTTGGATCGGGTCGATATTTGACCCGTTTTGACAAATGGCCGCTCTATGTTACCTCCTTGGGTTGAGGTGGTGGGAAAATAACGGTCGAATATATGCGGATTGGTGAACGCAGATTCGGTGCACCCATTGATGATTGAAAACAACCATGGATTTAATTATTTAAAAAAAAAAAAAACTGAGATGGAATTTATAAAGTTTTTTGAAATAAGATAGGATATGGAAGTTGTAACTTGCACTTAATTTTCACTCAAAAGAAAAACTTGCACTTAAATTTGTGATTAAAATCCTTCAAAAAATAAGTTGTATGTATATAATAAAATTTCTTGAAAAATATACTATAATATAATCGTTTACAACAATTTATTATTTTGAAGGAGGAACTTCCTCTCATTTTTTTTTTTCGGGTAAACAAATATGTTCACACAAATAAAATAATCCTCCACTTTTATGACTATCCTAATCGAATTAAGTGTAATTCGTTAACCACAATATATTCAAACCAAAAGAAAAAAGAAATGAAAGGAAACGAAAAGAAAAGAAAAAAATTAATTAATTTTGGAAGCCAGAGAAAAAATGGCCTACTTACTTTCTTTTTTTCTTTTTCTTTTTTGCAATTATGAACGCCACAAACTCTCAAAACATAATAGTCTTAAACAATATGTTGACGGAGGACATATTACGGCTTTTTAGGATTTTTTTTTTTTTTTGGACAATATTACTTTTATATCTTATATTTTGATACTTTGTTGTGTTCTAGTTATTATCAATATTGACCTTTAGATTTAATATTTGTTACAAATTTATACCTCGATAATAATTTAGAGCGATTAATTTATCAATATGATTTAATAAACTTATTCTTGGATTAGTTTTTATATAGATTATTTTCAAATTTTTAAAATGGTATATAAGTAAATTAACTATTCTAAATTGGTGTTAGAGTATAAATTTATAATAAATATTAAATTTAAGAGTTAATGTTAATAATAACTAAAACACAAGATATAATTTGAACAAAATATCAAAATACAATGAATAAAAGTGATATTATCCCCCTTTATTTTAATAAACGTATATATTATTATAAAAGAAGTCATACCTTTTATAACAAGAGATTCTAATAGAAGAAGAGATTCTTTTAACCAAATTAGCTTATCGTCTAATCCTAAAACGAACTAAGCTAAATCATATGTTGTTGTATTAGCATCACGATGCACATATTTAACAAACACTAGAAAAATAAGACAATAAATTAAATGTATAAAACAATAGATGACCAAACTCTAAATGGTAAACAAAATTATCATTACGAGATTGTACCATTGTCAATACATCCGACTCCAATATTTGGAGATTTAATTTACTATTTTGAGGGTTTAATTTATTACTTTTCGAATTTATTTGTCTTATATTTTCTTAATTAGTTTTATTTTTTGTCCTATTTAGTATTTAAGTAGATAAAGATTCTATTTTACATTTAGGAATGTCCTATATTTCAGGAAAACCTAAAAATTGATTAATAAGAGTTCCAGTCCAATCAAGACTCTTATTAAGCTTTTTAGCGTCTTTATTTAGGTGGTTAATCGTCTATCCATGTAGTCAATTTTCATAGTTATAAAATTAGTGTCTAATTTTCTTCAAGATTTGTTTCCTAACTCCTTGTATAAGTTTAAACTGCACATATTTTTCTTCCCGCTTCATTATACACTTTTCTTCCTGCTCCATGATATGTTCCAGCTATTTAATTTCATTCCTACTCCTCGTTTATTTTTATGTGTTTTCTAGTACACAAACATCTTACAATACATCAAAATGAGAGTCATAAAAACCTTCAAAATCATATCATATAAATTTTTAAGAAAATTTACAGATTCTATTTGAGCATAATAAAAAGTACAAATAGGATGGTTGCTTTAGTGGCCATGGGAGAGGATAAGGGTAGAAGACGAAGAAGCGAGCAACATAATAAAATCCCTAATTTTTCATTTTCTGAGCATATTTTTTGAGAATTAAAATTCTTAGTTCTTTATTAAAACTTTTTCTGAATTAATTTCTCCTCCCTTTTTCTTGGCTCGAGACCAAAAAAAAAAGGGAAGAAAAAAAAAAAGCAAACCCTAAAAGAAAAAAGAAATAAAAAAATTTCCTCGTAAAATCCGAGTTCCAATCAGGCCAATCTAATTAAACTATATGCAACTTCAATAATTCTATATTATATCTAGTTAACTAAAGCGCCATAACAAAAACAAAATAAACTATAACATCCAATGATAGTAGACCAAATTCTAAACAATAAATTGGGCCATTAATCAAAGCTTGAACTATCATGAATGTATCTAACTCAAGAGACTGGATATTTAACCCTACCTATAGAAAAGACACTCCAAACTCCTTACGCCGCATGTAGAGATGCAATAATGAGTTACCTGGCCCGACCCGGCCCATTTTAGGCAGGCTCATCGTGGGCTGCGGGCCGGGCTGACCCACCAAAGAAAAAGGGTGGCCCAGCTCAGCCCATGGGCTACTCAATATGTGGGCTGAACTGGGCCAGCCCGTAGGCCAGTATGGACCGGTTCATGGGCTGGCCCATAATAACTCATCATGTGCTAGCCCATTCTAGTTAAAAAAATATATATTTTGTTTAACTTTAAAGTTATTTTTTTATCAAATCTTAAATAATTTATATACAATTACAAATTAATTTAAGTGTTAATTAATATAAACAACAAAAAAATATTTACTAATATTACAAAAATTAATTTGGATAGAACTAAGGTGCTGTTTGGTAATATTTTTATTTTTTATTTTTTTAAACACAAAAATGAAAGTACTTTTTCTTATTTTGTTTTTTGCATTTCAAAAACAAAAATATGTTTGGTAACAATATTGTACTTTCTGTTTTCTAAAATAAAAAAATAAATACATATTTGGTAACTAGCACTTTTTACTTTTGAAAGTGAAAATCAAATAGGAGAGTAATAAAGGAAAATGAAGGAGAAAATAGGAGAGAAAAAAAGTGGTACTTATCTAAATAAATTTCATAAGTGGTATTTTTCAAAATAAAATTTTAAAAATTGATATTTTTCTTAATGTTTTGGGATATTTAAAAAAAAAATTACCAAATTTTACAATAATATTTAGAAAAATACCACTTTTAAAATTTTTATTTTGAAAAATACGACTTTTAAAAAATTTAGAAAAATATATTTTTACATGAGGATAAAGAGATAATGACAAGAAAAATAGTGATGAGAGAGAAAATATTAAGAGAAATGGTGATGTGAGTCTAGATATATTTGAATTTTGATACTAGCATTTCTACAAAATTATTTAAAAAAATTTTGAAAATAAGAAATTTTTATTTTCAAAATTTTAAAAATTTTGTTGTCAAATTAAAAAAAATGAAAAACAAAAGTAGTTTTACCAAATATACTTTTGAAAAGTATTTCCACTTTTTTGATTAAAAAAAAAAACTGTTTAAATAAGTGGTTACTAAACAAGCCCTAAATAATTATGTAAATTATTAACAAAATTTTTAGTTATGACTACTTTATTAAAAATCTTACAAGTCAAATTCAGTGGGACAATATAAAATCTTAGTTTAGTAAAGGAAAAATAGCATAAAATATTTAAGATTATACAAAACAAAATTAAAAAAAAATAAAAGAACAAAAAAATATAAAAATAAAAGAAGAATGGGCCAAAATGGGTCGACCCATGATGGGTCAGCCCGCGATGGGCTAGAATGGGTCGGCCCACCTTGGGCCATCATGGGCTAGCCTGTCCTGGCCCAGGCCCAGCCCATCATATGAACTTTGGTAGGCTAGATCGGACTGGCCCGTAGACCACAATATTATGGCCCAATACAGCCCATAAATAGTTGGCAGGCCGGCCTAGCCCATCTAAAGTACCAAGATAGGCCTGAGCCTGATACTGTAGCATGACGGGCCTGGGCCGGCCTATGGACCGCGGCCCATAGTTGCATCTCTAGCCGCATGCTTCATTAAGAGGAGCACGTGACATGTTAGACTATATCCACTGTAAATAATATTATTAATTTTATATTTTGACCTAAAAGTTAGCAAAATGGTAACTTTGACACAAAATTTAGATCTTCAATACAGTATACAGAGTTATTTAAGATTATATCCAAATTTTATATTTAAAATGAATAACTTAATTTTGTAATTGGTTGGATATTAAAAAATTTATTGATTGAGCATTGAAGAGTGTTTAAATATCTAATGGAACATTGGAAGTGTGAATTTTAATATTTCAAAATCATAATATTATTCTATATGTTACTATTTTGGCATAAAAAATAACATTGCATTTGAGGATGCACAAAAATAATACTTACAAAGCATAGTGGAGTACACATGTTAAGAATACATGAGAACAAAAAAGATTGTGTGCCAGCCCAAGCACTTCACGCATTATTAAGTGTGAAAATCAGCCATTTTGCTAAAAGTCCTTTGAGTATTTATAATAAATTCCCATTTTATCACCTATTTCAATAAAAATGCTTGTTTTTCTAAAAACTCTTTTTTTTTTTTTTTTTTCGGCAAAACGGCCGTTTTATAGTAGATTAGTTTTTTGAGAAATTTAGGTGGATGACCAAAATTTTAAATTTGATTAAGTATATGTCCACTTTTAAAATTTTATAGCTAAATGTCCAGGTATATATATTTTTACACTTGGTAGATACACATATCTACCAATTTTAGTTACTGTACTGAAATGCACTGGGTATATAATTTTTTATACTTGGTATATAAAATTTTACACTTGGTATATATGCATATATACCGGATATTTTATTGTAACATTTGACAAAGAGACATTTACTGAAATTGGGCCCAAAATTTGGTCGTATTTCTATAAGCTCCTAGTTTTTTCATTTCAATTTTTATTATTAAATCAGTATATATTAATTTTTACTTATTAGTGTATTAATTTTATATCAGTATATCAATTATTGTATTTTAATATATCAATTTTTATATTAAATTTGTCGATATATAATGTTTTTCATAAACCAATGAACTAATGTAAATATTAAAAAGCTGATTTATTTTAGCTTTTTTTAACTAAGATAAATTAGAGTGACTGTCCTGTTTTTACACTTTGTTTAATAAATTCTATTTTTCTCTTTTTTATAGCTAAATGACTAAGCACATAAATTTTGCATTTGATATATAACCAGTTTTAATTTATGTACGTATTTTAATTTTTATATTGAGTGCTTCATATTTTATATCTGGTATATCAATTGATATAATATATACCGATTATTTTGTTATAACATTTGAATTATGAATATTTACTAAAAATGAGCCCAAATTTTGGTCGTTTTGCTTGCTAGAAACCCGTTTCATTAACTCAGCAACTTCGCAATTTTTTTTTGATAAATTTGGCCATTTTTAATAGTATTGGAAAAACGACAATTTCTTAAATTTGAATGTAAAAATTTGGCCATTTGGCGAAGAAGCCCAAGTTCTCTGTACAAACAGGGCCTAAAAGAACTTGCTGAGCCCAGCCCAGCCCATATGTCACCGTGTAAGCAGACAGCTCACAGCTGCCCTTGTCGGGAAAAGAACATGGGTAAGACTAACTTGGGCTAAGATGACTTTTTTGTGCATTTTTAAAAAAATAATATTTGTATGAGCGTCAAGAACTTCTTGACCTATGTTCAAAAAAATATCTTGGCCACAAAATGTCCTAAATAATTGTTTTTTATAGTCAAAAGAGCAATGCTATGGGGCACCAGTGGTGCCCAGCACCACAGTGATGTGTCAGTCTGTCACTGAATGATTTAATTAATAAACTGGGTCCCACATAGGTCCCACTTAAATTATAATTATGATTAGCCAGTGACAGACTGACACATCACTGTGGTGCTGGGCACCACTGGTGCCCCATAACATTACTCTAGTCAAAAAGTTCTTAACCATAGATCAAAGCGTTCTTGACACTTTTTAAAATATCATTTTAAAAAAATTGTACAAAAAAGTCATCTTGGCCCAAGTTAGTCTTCCCCATGTCATTTTCTCCAGGGGTATCAACCATTAAATATCAAAGGTCCCAGGCAAGTTCAACCGTAGAGGTGCAGCAGATTCGTTGATTGGTTGCATGGATAACTCCAACCCGGACCCGGATAGCGCACCCGAATCACCATCACCATCGTCTTCTTCAATGGAGGAACACCAAAATTGGAAAGAGTAAGCAAAACATAGCCATTAGTACACATATTTTTATACCCAAAATTCAATCTTCACATTATTCTGGATCTTTTTTGTTTTTATTTTTATTTTTATTTTTATTTATTTCATTTTCAGAGCTCAAGATTCTCTGAAGAAGAAACTAATCGAAGAAGATGATTTCTCTTGGGAAATACCAATGTTGAAATACGTGGGTGGGGTTGATATAAGCTTTTCCAAGGAAGACCCATCACTAGCTTGTGGGACCCTCGTTGTTTTGGACCTCCATGCCCTCCAACCAGTCTATGAAGACTTCTCTGTTGTTAATCTCCATGTCCCTTATGTTCCTGGCTTCCTGGCCTTCAGAGAGGTCCTGTTACTTCCGCTTGTTTTAACACCTATGGGATCTGTTTGGTTGCTAGGAAAATTGAAAAGAGAGAAAAATGGTTTTGATTTGTGTTTTTGGCATTTTCAGTTTCTGGGAGTATAGTTCTCCACTCAATTGAGCTTGGTTAACAAACTTCGGATGCTTTAGCTTACATTATTTTCCTTGCTTTATTTTCAAATACTTTAATTTGGTGCTACATTTTGGTTTAGTTCTTTTATTCATCTGGGTTTTATTCATTCTTAAATCTTAAGCACTTATTGTAGATATTTGTTGGGGGTCTCTCATTTATTTGATTATTTTCTTCTACATGTTTGTTTGTGATTAACTGCTCAACGCATTTGGCTCTTCTATTTTCTTTTAGGCCCCAGTGCTTCTTGAGCTTTTGGACAAAATGAAAAGCAATGCCAGTCCTTTCTACCCACAGGTACATCCCATTATACAACTTTTTAATTGTTGCATTTGGATTACTTAAAATTACAAGTTGCAGGTCTTACAATAGGAATTGGTTCAGAGTGTGAATCTTTAACTTTCATCCTCTACATAAGTTGTGGGAATGATTTGTTGTAACTGAATTTTACCTTTAATTTTTACCTTTTGGACAATAAAACGTACTACTCTCAATTTACTTCAAAGTACCAGATACGGACAGAAAAGTAAAAGACTAAAGTCATTAGTTAACCAGTTCCGTACTTATGTTAGGCTTTGGACCCTTTTTTTTTTTGGGCGGGGGTGGGGGTATTATTTTGAGCACAATGCGAAGAAATTTCGTTTACACTTTCCATGATTGCAGGTGCTAATGGTAGATGGAAATGGAGTACTACATCCTCGAGGCAAGTGGTTTTAGCACCGATACATATTCTTATGAATTGGACATAGAGCCTAAAAGAAGCATTTTAGTTAGTGGTTTGAGTGGGGATGAACATATTGTTTGATTTGATTGTTTTGTGCTGGTGAATTAGTATGAAATTATTTGGAACATGGATTTAATCAATTAGTTTTTACTCCATTCAAATTCTGTAGGATGAAAATTATGCGAGATACGGGATACATTCATATAGAAGATGAATCTGATTAGTGGGGCATTGTAATAGTGTCTGAAGAATGATCTCTGTTCACCCAGAGCACGCATAAGCGTTGGATTTGGCAATGAATTCTAATCCTACTCCTTTCTTTATTGTTTTTCTGGTTAGGTTTTGGCTTAGCTTGTCATTTAGGCGTGTTGGCAAATCTCCCTACTATTGGCATTGGAAAGAATGTGGTTCCTGACTCTATAACCCTTTAACACCTCCCATTTTTACTATCAAAGCTGCTTTCATTATAATTATGCTTACATGTGTACAATGATTATCCTCTTTTGTATAGATCCAATTTTTGTGTATTGGAATATAACAATCATCATATAATCTCGGTATTGGAAGGGAAAAGAAAAAAAGAACAGTATATGAATGGATATTGTTTATATATGCAATAGTTATCCAGCAAGTGTCACAATAGTGTTTATATTGTTCTATGCTGATTTGGAGTTTAATTATGTTGCCTACCATAGTTGTGTGACACAGCGAATTGATTCCTTATTGTTATGCTCTCGGTTAAGTCCATAACAAACTGTATCATTTGTAACTATCAGCTGCATCATGTGGATGGTCTTACGCTGTCTGGAGTGAAGGAACTTTTTAATGTAAGAGAACATTATTCCGAAGATTTCGTTACTTTGACGGGAGACTCTGGACACGTATGGGGAGCGGTAAGAGTTTGAGTATTCTTTTTCTCCTTGAAGAACTTTTGAAATCTCCTGATGCAGAAGCATTATATGGTACTTAATAAATGACAAACGGTGATGGAGGATCCAACTACCAACCCCATACGGTTGGCATAAGTGGATTTTGAGATTATTGCTTTATAAACTTTCTTAAAGGAGGTTTCCAGAGATTTAACTTTATTGGAACATTCTAGACCTTGTTTGTTTTAAAATATGTGGTCACTGGAGGGTTGTTTTCAGTTTACTGTTAGTACATGTGTTTATGTTTCTTAGCTAACAAGGGCTCAACGTAGACCCTTAAATCTTAGTAGCACGCTAAGAAGTGCCGTTATCAACTTTGATGAAGTTTACCTTAGGGCAACTAAAGATCATTTGCTTGCTAATGATTTTTTTTTCTTTCCCTAGTGAGATCATGATTCCATTATCCCTTTTACTGTCTTTAAGTTTAAATTTTCGCATCATGCTTTGATGATTAACCTCCTCTCTTCCTTTTACTTGTTCCCTTTTGTTTTCTCTAGGCAATAAGATTGACAGGAGGTTCGTTCAAGCCAATATTTATATCAGTTGGTCACCGTATATCACTCGACACTGCCATCAAAATAGTTAAAATGACTTGCAAGTATCGTGTGCCAGAGCCTATCCGCCAGGTGAAATACTAGAACTCCTTGAAAACTTGGAATATCTGCTTTGGAAACTTTGGTCCTTCTGTGTGAGGAAAGAGTAATCACTCAATATTCATTCATAAAATTTAGCAATTGAACACAACTAGGAAAATAGACAAATTCTAGAAACTGATAAAAACGGAAAACATAAAACTACTTACTCAAAATTAAAATAAACCTAATAATTAAATAAAACATATAAATAATAATATTAATTATAGTTTCCTAATTTAAGAGTCCTTAAATTGTTCCAGATTGGAAGCTATTTTAATTTCTGGTTTGATGAGAGCACTGGCAATTATCTTGTTTTCTTCCCCATAAAATGATTTTCCACCATGTTGATCTCAGTCTTTCTACTTTGAACTTCAGAATTTTGAACGATCTTTGGTGTTAACAAAAATGTTCAACTTCCAGTCTTTTGTTCTTCTATTATATGAAATGCAGGCTGATATAAGATCAAGAGACTACCTCCGGAAACATCAGATATGAGCTGTTCCTGGATGATGAAATTCAATGAACCTGGTAGATTCATTCCCTTCATTTTGTTTGATAAATGAAAATTACTGTATCATGCGATAACTGAACGAATAAAACCTTACAAAATAAAATAAAATGTCTCAGGGAATTGTTGTAGTTACCTCCTTCTTGCCTTGTTCCAATAAAAATGATGAGATCCTTGGATATTCTGTTTTGGATTTCTTAGTCAGGACTAACCTTTGTGCCACTTTCACTGCTAATAAGAGCTGTAGCTGTATTGTGATGTCCATAAAAATTCAAATAAATCAATCCACTATGGCTAATGAGAGGGAAAGTTTCTTAGATACCCAAAATGGGTCGGAAAATGGTGCTGAGGTAGATGAAAAAGTAAGCGAAGACTAATTTTGTAGACGATCTGTACTCAAGCAGCATAAGTTACAACAATCTAGCAAGCTAAACCATGTTAGGACATTCCATATATGTATGATAATACATAATTGATACTTGTTTAAACAACTTTTTTGACATGGATGACATTGAACTTTAATTTGTGTGTTTATGTATGCACATATACAAATATTTCTATCTATATCTATGGGAGACTGAAATAATAGGAAAATGTTTAAGCGAGAAATAGAAAAGACAGAAAAGAGAGAGGAAAGAAAGAAACATTTTTTTTGTCTCAAGAGTAGATTGAAATTGATCAGAATTTTAACAAAATTGAAAGCATAAATATTAGCAGGCTGATAAATCTGCTGTCCAAATATAATAATATCTACACCCTTCATTGAAAGTCGGACTTTACACCCAAACTACTAACTACAATATGTAACACTCAAACTTATTCTCTATAAACATCAATTGGAAAAGAATAATACAAGTACAAAACTCAAAGAATCACAAAAACATAAAGAGAATCACAAACAACAACAGCATCAAACCAACGGGCTTTTCAAGATGCCCAACTCCTCCTCCCAGATTAGCTGGGGAATCAGTTTGGATCATGATCCTAAATTTGCAGTCTCCAAGTGAGGGGTCTTGGTTAGTGAGAACTGAGAGGTTTGGGAATTTACAGGCACTCTCAAGCTGGTTTTCTATCTGATAATAACTGTTAAATGCATAGGAAATATTTCCTCGAGCATCCAAGTTTGCACAGGAAGTACCATATCCAAGACTAGTACAATCACCATTTTCACAAGCATAGCTCACGCTCGGTGCCAATTGAGGATCCTCCAAGTTTGCTGATGGGGACAAAACACACCATTGTCGAGCCAGATAATGCACATTGCTTGCTGCGACTAAGCCATTCGAGTTAGTCCCTAGATTGAGCTGGTACTTGGGCGTTCCATCAAAGTAAAACAGACCCCAGTGGCGTTCAAAGTTACCCGGCTGAATGCTCTTGTGATCTTCATCAATGAGGCTAAACAAGTAGACATCCATGGAGCCAGGTCTCATTGGGGTTCCTGTCCCAGCATTGTACCGGGACATGAACCCTTGGTTGAACCGCTGAGCAAACTGCACAGTCGCGCTTTTGTCACCATCAGTAGGCCAGCCTATCTCACCAACAATTACGGGCAAGTTTCCAAATCCATTTTTCTGCAGAGCCCATACTAGGGTGTCGTGGTTTGCATCGAATACATTCTGGTAGATCTTTCCATTGTCATTTATGGCAGCTGAATAGCCATCAAAGAAGGCAAAATCAACAGGGAAATTGGGATCGTTGTGGAGGCTGATGAAGGGATAGATGTTTACGGTAAAGGGACCACCATTGTCGCTTAAGAACTTAACAATTGCTATCATGAGATCATGGATGTCTGGTCGAAAGTCGCCGTCGGAAGGTTTGTCACTCGAGCTGCCATATACATCTGCGTTTAGAGGGATAGTGACTTTAACTTGGTTTCCCAGACCTGCTTTTATAAGGGCCGATTGAACGTTTTGAAGAGCAGGGAAAGTTGTCTGAAGGAAGCTTCCATTGTAGGTTGACAAGAATGGTTCATTCCCAACTGCAACATACCTTGCAAAATGATACGTAAATAGAATAAGTCATTGCAATGGATGTATTTATATAAATTAGTTCTGATAGAGAGAACATAAAAGTGCATGCTGAACTTTGTACCAGGACACAGGACTACCTTATATGAGGGTAATAAAAGCTTGTGTCCGATATGACTCATCTCATAACTTTCGGAATTTCTTTACAATCTTAAAAGGCTGTACTACATATTCTTTCTTACCATTTGCTACTCGTCTGTGAAGTGCAATACGATCTAAATACGTGAGTCATAATACTTAAAAGTACTAGTTATGAAAGAAGTTCGAAAGTACAGTTTGTGTGTCTATTACGGAAGAAGTACTAATTATGAAAGAAGTTCGAAAGTACAGTTTGTGTGTCAATTGCGGAAGAAATATACCGTCACTTTCTCTTGATTTTCTTGAGAAGATCATAAACTCTCTATTTTATTCATTATGATGAAATTATATGAAAAGTATAACAAATCAGGTTCCATTTACTAGCTTCATCACCAAACTGGGTTTAAATAACTTATTTAAAGCAACTAAAAGATGTATAATGGTGTTGCAAGCCATGACTCAGCAACTCAGGTAGAAGATTTGTGTGATTATTCTCTGTTTACTAGTTCAGCGACAGTCCGAGGCTCTGAGTCCAGTCGTTAAATCTCTGTCTTGTAAGCTCTGAATTCCATCTACTTTTTCTTAGGAAGGAAAATAATTTATACAGGGAAAAGGGAATGTTATAATATGCTCTCGTGATTCTTTTAAAGGCACAACAATCATCATTTAGCATGAGAAAATATTTGAAATAAAACGAGTTATTACCCGAACTTTTACTCGTTTATTTATTTATCTTTGAAAAAGAGGAAAAACTCGCTCTGAAAATGAAATGTACTACCAAGCTAAAGACCATTATGAGGTAAACGCTAACTTGAAGATTATTATATGTGGCTGCAATTCAGTCTCTCGAATCTGGATAACCAAACCGAACCAATTTTACGGGAAACTAAATGTTCAAAACAGCTAAAACAAACACAAACTGCACTTTTTTTACCTTATATCCACACCGTTTGAGACAAGATAGGAGACATTCTTGGATACCCAATTCTCAGCTACATTGACACCACTAGCCAAACTACTGAGCATGTCGTTTGGGATACCCACCATGACCTGAATCCCAGAATTTCTTAAAGCATTCAAAATTGTCGTATCTGCATCAAACAGCTTAACCTTTTGGATCCCATTGTCCCTTAGCATCTTCACCACTGTTGCAGGAGGCAAAGGGTGAGTTGCCTGAGTTCCCCAGTTGACTCCAATTCCCATCACTGAGTTCACCAACAAGGAAATTAGGAGAAACCCACCTAGAAAATCAACTCCTTTCAACAAACCCATAAACCCCTTTTCCTGAACACTTGGAAGAAATTGTTGTTTGGGATGAAAGAAAAAGAAAGAGAAAATGGGTGTTCTTCTGTTTTTTTTCTTTCTTTTGTTGAATTTGAAGCTGATTTCAGAAACTGAAGCTTAAAACAAGATGACCCAGATTTCTAAATTGGAAAGTGAAACTGTTTAATTGGAGATTGTTAGTATAGGGGATGAAACAAACGAAAGAGAAATTGGTTCTTTTAAGCTTTGGATATTGAAGCAAGAAGGCAGATTTAGCAGAAGAGCTCGAACCTGATTTCTGAAACTGAAGCTCAAAACAAGATGACCCAGTTTCTAAATTGGAAAGTTAAACTCAAAAACTGAAAGACAGTTGTTTGTGGATGAAAGAAATATCAAAGGAGAAGTGGGTTTCTTTTAGTGTTGGATATGAACACAAGGCAGATTTAGCAGAAGAGCTGGAACCTGATTTTCAGAAAATGAAATTGAAAATAGGATTGACCCAGTTTCTGAAATGGAAAATGAAACTTTAAAAACTGACTTAGATCAATCGAGAAAACCAAAAGTCAAGCAATTAAGGAAAAGGTTATTGGAGTAAGTAAAAAGAAAAACAGAGACAGATAAACCCATAGTAAGAGTTGAATCACAGTACACAAATATGAAAAATACATATAGAAAAGATGTGACGCAATAAGCTTAGAGCAACAAACCCAGAAATGGAAACATTTTCTATTAAAAGAAAATATGGGATTAACAAGTTAGTTACATGATGGGAAAATCTGCCATGAAAGTAATAAAGAGAAGTAATATATGAGCTAATAATTAAGCATGATTAAAAAAAGTCAAAGAAAGAAAGATAAGAGAGATCAACATGCAGGAAGATGCCGTTGAAATTTGGAATGATCATGATTTAAGCTTTGGCATATGACAAATCACTCTGTATAATCGTTTGCATAAATTAAATATAATTTGAGTGTCTACGTGGTTGGATTGGTTGACAAGTTTTTTTAAAAGCTAATACAATACAATACAACAGTAAACATGTTCCTTAAAAAACATTTTAAAGAGAAAAGAAAAGAAAGAAAAGGAAAGAATGTTGCATGTTTCTTTGTTGGGACAAGTGACAAAGGTCCCAATGCATTGAACTATTTGATTTGACCCTTTTAACTAGAAGCCGGAAGAAACTTTTAAAAATGACAATATATAAATATAAAGAAGAGTCTTGAATCCTGGGGTTACGTATTTTTTATTTAATTGAATTGTTTACGTAATTATATATGGTTTCCTGCATACCCTCTAATGAAGTCAAAAGTCTATTGCAAACTAATTTATATAAACAATTCAATTAAAAAAAACCTCAATTGCAAATATATCCCCTTTAGTTTGATAACAACGTTATATAGTATTTTAGAAACCGTTTCGAAATAATTTCTTTTTTAACCCTAAATGAGAGTGAAATTTTAATCAGTTAAACTATTTTCTCTCAAATTGAATTTCAGGAGAGTGAAATTAAAATTTTATGATAAATTTCAAGAGGAGAATATAGTTTTTTTTTTTTTTTTTTTTTGGAAGGGAGTGAAATATAGTTTTTAAGAATGCAGGATTAACTTTTAAAAATAAAAAATTAAAAACGATATATTTGTAACTATTTATATAAATATATCTTTTATATGTATATATATTTAAAAAAAATTAATAAACATTTGGCCCAAAATCTCCCCACCCAGAACGGGTATTGGCCTATTGGGTCTGTCCAGCTCATAAGTTATTAAGTCATGACAACTGGGGTGGGGATGGTCTGAGGAAATTCTGCCGACTAAATTCCTAAAAATATTAATTTAACTAGTTACAATTTGCAATAGATTATCCTTTTATTTAACTTAAACAATGTTATAAAATTTCAACTTAAAAAAAAAAAAGTGAAACAATTGTTTCTAAAATCTTAATCACATATTAAAGTCTAATTAATTTTTAGAGTTGTACTTGAGTACATTCCGAGTTCTGAGATGGATGAGCTGAAAAAGAAAAAAAACGACTCAGTTCAATATAAGTAACTGAGCTTTGCATTGAGCTCCGCAGGTATGAGCTAAGTAAGAATATGTCTACAATAGCATTGAGTGTGTCCATATGATTTAAGCCACAGAATAACTTACTAAAGTGGCCCAGATGGTTTAATCTAATTCTAGAGCTATAATTAGGTAGGCTCGTCCCAATAATGAGATAAAATAGTTTGAGCTGGAGCTAAGTAGTAAGGAGGCTCACCTCAACATTGAGCTTCAAAGGTTGGTATTACTTGTCGTTAGAACTAGGCAATGAGGTTCCTGAGTTGAGGCTTTGAGTAGAAATCTACTTGCGGGCTAAAACACTTAGGCTCTGTTTAGAATTTGAATTTTTGGTAGAAAAAAAATTGTGAGGGAAAAGTCAAAGAAAAAAGAAGCAGAAAATATTTTCCCAAAAATTTATAAGACTCTATTTTGAAAATTTTCTCTTTTTTAATCAATTTGTTCAAATTTGATATACTAAAAAATAATATCAAATATAACTCTTGCTCTCATCTAAAAAATTCTAAATATAACTCTTGCTCTCATCTGAAAAATTCTTCTCTCGATTTTCTCTTGAATCCAAACAAGAGAAAATATAATCCCTTAAAATTTTTTTTCTTTCCCTCCAAAAATCTAAGTTCCAAACAGGGCCTTAAAAACTCATAATTATAAGGGAAAAAAAAACCTTCTAAGGGAACTTATGATATTTAACATCAAACATTGTAAAAGTGTGAAGTTCATCACAAAAATAAAATTACAATCACACTCATATCAGTGTCCATAGCATTGCTATAATCCAAACAAGAGCATTAAACGAAGAAAAGAGATAGTATTATAAAGTTGCTAATAGATTTTAGGAAACATTAGATCCAAATAAAAAAAAAGAAAAATAATAAATATAAAAAACTCCTATTTCATTTTCCCAAAAGAAAGTATGTATAAATATAGGAAATTAGATAAAATAGACCTTTTTAATACTGTAGTTTAAGAAATAGACTCCTTTTTAAAGCTCTTTGTAAAATAGACCTTTTACTCATGTCGAGAGTGATTTGGCGAGCATGTGTACAATCGAGTGCGATCGAGTTATAAAAGGGTATATTTTCCAAAACACACTATCAAAAACATATATTTTCATGCTCATGAATATACTTGCCAGAGCACGCTCGAGCATATTCGACGTTCTTTTTAGACCAATAAAAGATCTATTTCACCAAGAGTTTTAAAAAGGGTCAATTACCCTAAACATATTATTAAAAAGATTTATTTTATTTTTACCTAATTTGGCATTCTTGTTATTAATAAAAAGACTAGAAAAGACAACTCATTAATAAAAAAGCGCAATAAAATTTGATACAAGCACCATGTCTTTTTTCATTCTTCTATCTTTCCGCACCATCTTTCTGTCTTTCAATTTTCCCTTTTTTATTATCTTTATTTTTATTAATTTTTTTAATGTCTATATTTATGTTATGGACTATCTTATATATATATGGTTCTTAATCCAATAGGTATTCTTTTAACCTATCTATAGGTATTTTTTTTTATCTATCTATAGGTATTTTTTTTAGCTGTTAGATCATTATCTAATAACTATAATCATTTGAGTAGTTGAAAAGGCGTACATATTATTTAATAGCTTTTTTCTCTACCTTTTATCATGTAAAGATGTGTATGATGAATTTTAATTAGACAAAAAAAAAATTTATAGATAGGTAAAAAAAAAATACCTATTAGAATGGTACCCTATCTATATATATATATATACACCATTGTTTTGTGTTGCAAATGATTGTTGAAGAAGGTTGGAACTAGACTAAATCATAGCAAACACATAATTTAAATAAGGGTTGATAGTACAAATGGTCCCTAAACTATCCAATTTGTGGTAATTTAGTCCTCAAAATTTTAATTAATAGCAATTAAACCCTTGAACTTTCCATTGAAATAATTTGATCCCTAGACTGTTTAAATTATATCTTGCTATTAAATTTCTGACTAAAAATATACGTAAGAAGTACATGATAGCATCTGGAAGTATATTTGAGAGATAATTTGAGAATTTCTCTAAATTTGCATGCATCTCCAATAATCCAAAAAAAATGCAAATACATTTTTCTTTCTCTTCAAATCTTTTTATTCAATTTATTTTCTCTCAAATATACTTTCAAATGCTACAATGTGCTCCTTACATGTGTTGTTGGTCAGAAATCTAATAGCTCAGAGACTAAATTGCTTCAAATCGAAAAAATTCAAGGTCATAATTTGCCATAATTAGAACTTTGATGACCAAATTACCACAAACTTTATAGCTTAGAGATCATTTGTGCCATAAACCCTTTAAACAAAAATGAGAGACACAGAAAAGAAAACCTAAGAAGTATTTTTACATCTTTATCAAAGATCAAATGGCCAAACGATAATTTATTTAGAAGTATTGAAAATTATTAATACAATAATGATGATTGCTAATTAATAGGGGTGTTCATGATTTGGTACTGTCAGTTTAGTTATAAATCACAAATCAAACTAAACTATTATAAAATCACAAATCAAACTAAACTATCATTTTAAGTTGGTTTAGTTTCATCGATTTCAAATTCTAAGGTAAAACCCATAACCAAACTAAACCACATGATTTGTTTAATTTTGAATAATTTACTTTTGTTGATACCAAAAGTTGGTATAACATCGGGGTTGGTGATTTTTCTTGGAAATAGAGAATAGTAAAGAAAATAATTAAGACAATAAAGAACACAAAGCGATTTTTAGAGTGGTTCAGCCTTTCGAATAAAGTGCCTACGTCCACTATAGCCAGTGTTATTTTCTCAGTATACTGGATACAGGAGAGCTTTCAATTCGGTCCCTTTCTCTGCTCATGAGCCGTGTATTTATAGGCCTGAGGAGATAAGTTCTTGTTACAGATAGGATCCTTTTGAATATAAAAAGATTACAAAAAGATCATATTGAATACGGATTTGAATCCGTATTTATCTTCCCAAGATCTAGTAAAATCTTTATTTGAATAATCCTTTGAATTCCAAATCTTATCCCTAATATCTTGGAGATTTTAGATAGAGGAAATATCGGGATCACAATCTGTGGATTTGATGCATAACAATTGCCCCCCGGTTCTTGGTGTTACTTTGTGCAGCAAGAACCTTTTTTCCTTCTCGATTTACTTGGGTTGCTTCTTCTTGTGAGGAGAAGGAAGGTGTCGGGAAGGTGTCGAACCACCACTCCTTTGTCTGCTTATATTTGTTGTGAGCTGAAAATGGGGGTCAAGTTAGGAGGTCGAATATTTTCACCGAATTGATTTTCTTCGCGAATATCTTATTCGTCGAATTTCTTCCAACATTGCTCGCATTATGCTTAAGAAAACTGTATTTCCCTTCGCGTTACGAGCAGCTTGGTTTTTAAATACACTTGAAGAAAGTGTTTATCCTTCATAGTATAAAACAAGCAGTTTAACTTAGCCACAATTTTATTTTAAAATTGCTTCATTTAAGGCTAAGAACTTCAATTTCTCTCTGAGGTCTTGATCTTGTTCTAGTACTTGTCACGATCTGCGAACACGATCCAACTACCTTGATCACGATAGTTTTTTTTTTTTTTTTTTTTTTTTAATTTAGAATTCTTCGAGCACCCGAACACTTGATCGCTCGAACATGCGAGCACTCGAACCTTGAACACTCGATCATTCAGACCTCGAACTGTAGTACTAGAACGCGATTACCTGTGTTTTACTACACATTATGCCCCACTAGTCTTGAAGTGACAAAGCAACATGAAACTAATTATTGAAGGATTTTTACTTAAGACAAATTCAAAAAATGAACTTATCATTGTTCGAGTAGAATTGATACAATAAGAAGGAAAAAGCAGATAGGACTTATTGGTAATATTTCCTAAGGTGTTCAGCATTCCAAGCTCGGGATAGCTCGTGTCCGTTCATTCGAGCAAGTTTGTAGGTCCCAGGTAGAATTTCTTCAGCGATCTCGTAAGGTCCTTCCCAATTTGGGCCGAGGGCTCCTGCTCCTCGTTCTTGGGTATTGGGCATTACCCTTCGTAGGATCAGGTCACCTTTTTTGAACCGTTTCTCTCGGACTCGCGAGTTGTAATACCGAGCTACCCTCTGCTGATATGCTGCGACCCGTATTTATGCCTGCTCACGTTTTTCCTCCAGGAGGTCTAGATTCCCTTGTAGGAGCTCGTGGTTTGTTTCCTGGTTGTAAGCTTCTACTCTTTGAGTTTCTACTTCAAGTTCAACTGGTATCATCGCTTCTGCTCCATACGTCATTGAGAACAGAGTCTCATTTGTCGTAGTTCGAGTAGTTGTTCTGTAAGCCCAAAGTACTTTAGGGAGCTCGTCGACCCAAGCCCCTTTAAGTTTTTCGAGCTTAGTTTTTAGATTCTGCTTAAGTATTTTGTTGATTGCTTCGACTTGACCATTGCTTTGAGGATGGACAATAGCAGCAAAGCTCTTCATAATACCATACTGTTTGCAGAATTTTTTCATTTCATTACTCTCGAACTGCGTGCCATTGTCTGAAATGATTTTCTTTGGAACTCCGAACCTGTATATAATGGATTTTGCGACGAATCCAACGATCTTACTCGAGGTGATGGACGACAAAGGTTCAGCTTCTACCCATTTTGTGAAGTAATCAACAACAACCACCGCATACTTGGCTCCTCCTCGACCAGTTGGAAGGGATCCAATCAAGTCAATTCCCCAGACTGCAAAAGGCCATGGAGAATTCATTGTGGTTAACTCGGTTGGTGGTGCTTTCTGAAAATGGGAGAAACGCTGACATTTATCGCATTTTTGCACATAGTCCATCGCATCTTTTCTCATCGTTGGCCAGTAATATCCTTGAAGCACGGCTTTTCTTGCCAATGACTGCCCCCCAGAATGGTTACTGCACACCCCCTCGTGGATTTCTCTAAGAATTTTGAGTGCTTCTTCATCGTTTACACAACGAAGTAGTGGGACCGAGAAGCCTCGTCGATATAGCTTGTCATCGAGCAAAATGTATCGAGCAGCTCGATACTTTATC
>JXTC01000001.1:892779-994572 GCA_002914845.1 Trema orientale
CAACTCGGCCATCTCCGCAACTTGATCGGCATTGCTCATAGGCTCTTTTCCAGGTCGCTTCCTGGCTTCACCCTGAATTGTGCCGATAGTATCGCGGCTCCGTACAGTTTCTGGGCGGTTGTTTGTCGTGGCAGCAGGCTCAGATCCCATCGGCAGATCTCCGGTACGGATAGGTTGAGATTTGGTAGCGGCAGCATCTCCGGTTTGAGAATTTTGACGTCTTGTCATCACCATATTTTAGATTCGAGAAAACTAGAAAAATGGTGATTTTGGCTGGATATTTTTACCGAAAGCCCTCCTTCTAGCGCCAAAATGTTGATACCAAAAGTTGGTATAACATCGGGGTTGGTGATTTTTCTTGGAAATAGAGAATAGTAAAGAAAATAATTAAGACAATAAAGAACACAAGCGACTTTTAGAGTGGTTCAGCCTTTCGAATAAAGTGCCTACGTCCACTATAGCCAGTGTTATTTTCTCAGTATACTGGATACAGGAGAGCTTTCAGTTCAGTCCCTTTCTCTGCTCATGAGCCGTGTATTTATAGGCCTGAGGAGATAGGTTCTTGTTACAGATAGGATCCTTTTGAATATAAAAAGATTACAAAAAGATCACATTGAATACGAATTTGAATCCGTATTTATCTTCCCAAGATCTAGTAAAATCTTTATTTGAATAATCCTTTGAATTCCAAATCTTATCCCTAATATCTTGGAGATTTTAGATAGAGGAAATATCGGGATCACAATCTGTGGATTTGATACATAACAACTTTCATCCGTCTATTTTTTGTTTTTTTTGAATATTTTAATATACAGAAATTTTAAAAAAAATTACTTGGTTATACATTTGTTACGAGTTATAACCAAATGAGTTTTTAAACTCGAATTTCAAAGAAAAATACAACACAAAGAAAGTTAAATTAAAGAAAATTGTATACAACTAGACACCTAACGTGAGGTGAGGTGTACAATA
Organism: Trema orientale; assembly: GCA_002914845.1. NCBI lineage: Eukaryota > Viridiplantae > Streptophyta > Magnoliopsida > Rosales > Cannabaceae > Trema > Trema orientale. The sequence continues at coordinate 893,752 of JXTC01000001.1, forward strand.
AATTTTATAGGCATCCAAAAAAAAAAAAAGGAATATCACCATTTTTATTATATGTATACATATATAAAATCATATATAATTTTTCAAAAAGTATCGTAGTGTAGTTTTGATTTCACCAATTTGATATGCTAAAAATGTCACGACCAGAAATCTAAAGCCGTGATTTTTAGTGATTTTAAGTGAAAATATAATTAAATATTAATTTTATGAAATTCAGGAAAAATCAAGTATTAGATAATTTCATTTTGGTCCTCAATTCATTATGAATTCCATTACTATTAAAACTCTTATTAGTTTTAAATTACTTAAGAAAAATATCCGATAAAGTTCAAAAAAATTTCCAACTATCTCATTTGGATACTCGTTGAGAAATCATAAATTTTTGGTAAATTGAGTTCAACTGAAAACTTTAGTTTAATATCTAAAATAATTTACAAAAATATATCCACTTAGTAGATTTACTAATCTTGGCTAAATAGAATATTAACAGAGTATAGACACCCACTAGGGAATGGGAGTATGAATGTAAGTACAAGCTATGCAGCTTGTCTGACCACCAAGATGACTACCTGATGTAGAACAAGAGTGAAAATTTAGAATAGATGAGAAAGAGAAGAGAAAGAGAGGAATTTAAGAAGAATTCAGAGAAAAAGAGGAAGAACTTTAGAGAGAGAAGAAGAATATTAGAGAGAGAATTTCTGAATTGTTGTATATTATTAATCAAGTCTGAAAAATAATGAACATAGAAGAGCTTATTTATAGAGAAACTCTTAGACAAAACTAGGAAACTGACATATTCTAGAACCAAACATAAAAGGAAAATAATAAGCTAGTTACTCAAAATTTAAATAATACCCTAATAAAATAATTAAATAGCTAAATATCTACTTTCTATATTTTACGCCTAACATAAGTACGGAAAGTAGACATATGATCTCCATCATTTCCCCCCGGTTGAAAAGAACTCGACTCCGACGAGGTAACACGCAGGTAATTATCCAGTAAATCAGGATCAACGCGGCAAAATTCTTCTTGAGTAAGCCAAGTGTCATCGGTCGAAGCACGATCTTTCCAACAAACAAGAAAATGACGGTAACCATCAGAGGACGAGGTAACATATTCATTATCCAAAACTTCAACAATGACGTCTGGTGGGTTCAATAGCGCAGATGGAGCATGGGGAATTGGTGAGGAAGATATGCCTGCAGAAACAGAAGAAGGCAAAGTAGAAGGCTCAAAAGTGCCTCGGTAAGGAAACAAATCTGCCACATTAAAAACTGGACTAATAGATATGTGCGATGGCAAATCAATTAAATAAGCATTGGATCCAAGCCTACGAAGAATAAGATAAGGACCAATTATTTGAGCATGTAACTTTTTAACAGCATTTTTAGGATAACGTTAAGGACAAATGCGTACCATCACATAATCACCTTCATTAAATTCTCTATGCCTACGATGCGCATCAGCAGCTAATTTATAAGTATCATTACTCAAAACAATTTTTCGTCTAATTTCAGCATGCAAATCATGTATATGCTCAACAAAAGATTGGCTAAAATCAGATGGGCGATAATCAGTAGGCAAAGGAATAAGGTTAATGGGTGGACGTGGGGAAACACCATGGACAATCTCAAAAGGACTTTTACCAGTCGATCTATTCACAGAATTATTGTAAGCAAACTCAGCATGTGGCAAAATAAGATCCCAATTTCCAGGCTTCTCTCCCACCAAGCATCTAAGCAAATCACCTAAACTACGGTTCACAACTTCAGTTTGACCATCGATTTGAGGGCGAAAAGCAGAAGAATACTTCAATGTAGTCCCAAACAATTTCCAAAGAGTTTTCCAAAAGTAGCTAACAAACTTAACATCCCTATCATAAGTGGAATAGCGTTGTTTTGCCTCATTGAGTTTCTCACTAAAGTAAGCAACAGGGTGACCATCTTGACTAAGAACACCTCCTATTCCTACACTGGAAGCATCACATGCAACTTCAAATACCTTAAAAAGGTCAGGGTGCCTAAGAACAGGAGCTTCTATCATCTTTTGCTTAATGTCAATGTAAGCTTTATGTGCAGCTAGGGTCCACTGAAAAGTACCTAACTTCAAACACTCGGTGATTGGGGCAGTAATGGTACTAAAACCCTTAATGAATCTCCTATAGAATAATACTAAACCATAAAAACTACGGGCTTCAGTCAAGGTAGTAGGTTCTGGCCATTCTCGAATAACTTTAACCTTGTCAGGGTCGGCTGAAATACCCTGAGCAGACACAATGAAACCTAAGAACAAGACTCGATTTTACATAAATGAGCACTTTTTGAGGTTGGCAAACAGTTTTTCAGCACGAAGAGTCATCAAAACCTGACGAAGGTGATCTAAATGGTCATCCCTAGTCCCACTGTAAGTGAGAATATCATCAAAGTACACAATAAGGAACTTTCTTATGAAAGGACGTAAGACATGTGTCATGACTCTCATAAAAGTACTAGGGGCGTTAGACATTCCGAAAGGCATGACTAACCATTCATAAAGACCATCTTGTGTTTTAAAGGCTGTTTTCCATTCATCACCTGGGCGAATCCTAATCTGACGATATCCACTACGCAGATCAATCTTAGAGAACCATTGGGCACCAGCTAACTCATCTAACATATCCTTGAGTCTAGGAATAGGAAACCTATACTTGACCGTGATTTTGTTAATGGCTCGACTATCTACACACATTCTCCAAGATCCATCTTTCTTAGGAGTTAACAGAGCAGGATCAGCACAAGGACTAAGACTATGGTGAACAAAACCTTTCTCCAGAAGACCCTCGATTTGTCTATTCAATTCGGCTCTCTCTACAGGATTCATCCTATAATGGGAGAGGTTAGGCAACTGGGAACCAAGAACTAAATCAATAGCATGCTGAATATCCCTCAAAGGTGGTAGCTCAGTAGGTAACTCATCAGGCAGAGTATCTCGAAACTCATCTAACAGATGGGAGATATCAGGCGGATAATCTAAAGACTCAAAAGGTAAGGTAAAGCTATTTGTAGCTACGAGGGCAAACACAAATCCGGACTCAGTACTTTCTTTTTCAAAACTCTTACGAGACAAAATCTGTAGCCAGTTGGTTTTGGGTATACAAGATGATGATTTAGCTACTGGGCGGGCTCGAGTGACAGGCTTTGCAGGTCGCAAAAGAATGGTTGTCTTATTATGGGTGAATCTATACGTATTGGCACGACCACAATGTTTCACATCATTATCATATAACCAAGGACGACCTAACAAAAGATGACCAACTTGCATAGGTAAAACCTCATAGTAAATATCCTCAGAATATGATCCAATCTTAAGTGTAACAAGGCAACGCTCTTTAACAGGTAAAGAAGTCTTATCTACCCAAGAGACCTTAAATGGACGAGGATGGGGTTCGGTCTTAAGGTCAAATCTATCAACTGCAGTCTTAGAAACTACGTTCATGGAACTACCCCCATCTATGACTAACTTACACAGTTTCTTGTTGAGTGGAACAAAAGTATGAAAAATAGTAGTACGTTTCCACGAATCACTATCACTAGGAGTAGACAAAATATACCTCATAACAGAAACGTATTCCTCATCATTGGGAGAGTCATCCTCATACATCACAGAAGGATCATCCTCATAATCGGGCTCTAAAGGATCTATCATCAAAAGTTCATTATCATCCTCAGGTTGGGAATCATCCTCACAATCATGGACTAAAGCACGTTTTGGACAACAAGAAGCTATATGACCTTTGACATGACAATGGTGACACTCTGTCTGGGTCGTAGAAGGGCGAGAGCTAGAAGATACTTGTGATGTATTCTTATCTGAAGCCTGGGAAGGGGCACTAGGTGTAGACCCTGTTGGTGGCTTAGAAGTGGTAGCTGGAGAACTAAAGCTAGACCTAGGATAGGTACTAGTGCGACTAGAGGGCTGAAAAGTGGTACGTCTAGGGTCAGAATTAAGGTACCTCTCATACTCTAAGGCTGTCTGATGAGTGTCAGCTAAAGTATATAGGGGACGAACTCTAACCTCACGCTTGAGATCGGGCTTAAGTCCAGTGATAAACCTAGAAATAAGAACCCTCTCTTCTTCATTAACCTCACATCGGACCCTCAAAGACTCAAATTGGGACGTATACGTACTAACTGTGGAGTTGTTTTACCGAAGGGTAAGAAATTGATCTAAAAACTCATTCATGTAGTAAGGTGGTACGTATTTAATCTTAAGAACATCTTTCATTTCATCCCAAGTTAGAATTGGTGGACGACGTCTAAGGTCAACATCACGAACAACAGTTTTCCAAAAATATTTTGCATCACCCACTAGCTTAATCCTAGCCATACTAATACGCTGAGCCTCAGTCATGTTATACCAATCAAAGTATTCATCTATCTGATCCAACCAACGTAAAAAGGTAGAGGGGTCTAACCTACCATCAAATTCTGGAGCATCCAACTTAACTTTCCTAACTGGATCATCAGCATAAGTGTGTCTGGGTGCTTGATAGTGAGGTTATCTATCCTGAGATTCGATGTGCCTAGGATAATAGGTGGGACGAGGTGGAAGAATAGGGTCAGGAGCATTATAAGTGTCGGGATAGGCATCGGCAATCGGAAAAGAAGCGCTAGATTGGCCTATGTGAATGGGACCAGTTGGGGTGGGTAATAAGCCTGAAGGGTGGTGCTTAGTGTCTTTAGGATGAGTGGGAGAACTAGATTTTGGAGAGACATTCGACACAAAAACAGGATCAGATTGTGAACGTTTTTCATTATTACGACTGATTTGTCTAATCTCTTCATCCATATTGTCCATTCTGGTGTTATATTTGGCAACTGCATCAGTAAGAGTTTGAAGTATATTCTCTATTTTATCAAATCTTTTATCATGTTGATCTTGACGATTCTCAACAGTTTCAACAAGGCTTTCAAGATCTTTCACAGTCATAGGCATGGTGAAAAAGAAAAAGAAAGTGATGCTGAGACAAGACTAGAATTGTATTAACTAATGAGAAAAATAAATCAAGCAAAGATGCACACAATATGAATGAAAATCTAATGAAAACAATTATATAATGAAGCAAAGTCCTAAAAAAAAAATAAATAAATAAAACAAAGCTTTTTTTTTTCTAATTGAGAAAAATTAAAACAAAAATTTTAAACTTGTAGTAAACTAAGATCCGTTGCAAATTTAATTACAAAGTCAAACAAACTAATCTAAAAGTAGAGTAATCAAGGTGGAAGAGATATTACCCAATTTTGACCAATTTGGACCTCCAAAAATGCTTCTACTGTTGGTATGTGAAATTGGGCTGGTGGGGAGTTGGTGATGTCGGAGACTGATGCGAAGGCAGTGGTGATCGGTGGCTGAAGCAAGGTGGCTAGGTTTAAGGAAGATGACCATATATATATATATATTTTTTGGAACAGTATCGGTTTTGAACAGTACCGGTTTTGAACAGTGCCGGTTTTGAACAGTGCCGGTTTTTTTTTTTGGACGAAAATAAACACAAAAAAGAGACTAAACTAGGACAAGATCGGGTAACTCACTGTCTGTAATGGAGTTGCCCGATTTTAAGATCGGGTAACTCACTCCTAATGCGATTTTTTCGCCTTTTCTGCAAACTTTATGACCCAAAACTCAATTTTTAACCCTCATAGCATCAAATACTAAATAAATCATGTAAAATTACAAATCATGCATGTATAATCTAAACCCTAGAAATCCAAATGGGCATAGATTTTGAAAACTACAGACATACATGAAAACCTAATCAATTTTAACATGAAATCCCGCTCTGATACCACTTGTTAGAATTTCTATATGGGATTGCAAAACCAAACACAAACCCTAGAACATTCATGCTAAAACTGATGGGTAGGGATTCATTGAGTATACCTGAGTCCATGATTCTGTACCGTAGTCTGGACGATGAACCGAAAGCGGAAGTGATAGTGATTGACTGTATATGCTAGAGGGTTTGATCTTCTGTAGCCTTAAAGCCTAATGACACTCAGATGGAATTCTCTGTAACTGATGGTGGGTTACAGAGAATTGAGCGTACGTGTTCTTTTGGCTACAGGGACCATAACCCTAATATGTTCTTTATATAGTCCCCTGTTGGGTATCCATCAAACCCTAACTGGGTGACTAACAGGATATCCACATTGGTATCCATACCCAGTTGGATATCCTGACCCAACCTAATTAAATTACTTATTGGGTCTGCTTAAGAACAATATGGCCCAATACAATTGTCCAAAATATATGTGGCCCACTATAGGAAATATAATTTCCTAACATGAAGTTCTTATGCTATCATTTCTTTTAGCAATATTCGTTTTATTAGAATTAAGTATAGTTATGGTGAATGGATTAATTGGATGTAAAAGTGCGAAAAAAAAAGAAATAAATAAGTAATATTGAATGAATGTAAGTATATATTGTGAGGGATGTTTGTGACTTTCGGATATGAGAGGTTCAAATTTTGGTAATGATAGGTGTGTGAGTTATTTTTCTTTATCTTTATAATAAGTGTGGTGGTCATTAGTTAAGTCTCACTTAAATTAAAAAAAAAAAAACAAATTCGTTTAAGGGCCAGAAAAATTTTTCGTGGGGAGTACGTTAGTACCTGTATGTTTCTGTTTTGTTCTGTTTTCTTTTTTTGTTTTTTTGTTTTTTTTTTTGGAGGAAAGTTAAGTTCCACTTAAAAAAAAACAAAAAAACAAAAAAACAAATTCGTTTCAGGGCCAGAGAAACTTTCCGTGGGGAGTACGTTTGTACCTATTTGTTTATGTTTTGTTTTGTTTTTTACTCTTTTTTTTGGGAGGAAACATGAGTATCTGTTATTGTTATAGTAGATATATAACACACAAGATCAAATAATTAAAAAGATAACTCACATATTTTCATTTGAATCTGATAATGATAATAATAATAATAATTATAAAAGTTTCCTTTAAAAAAAAAGGTAACAATGATAGAAGTTGATACGGAAGAGAAACGGCAACTATAATGACACAGTTTTAAAATTGGGAAAGTCTAAACTAACCTGAACCTATTTGAAGCAAACCAAACCGCTCATTATATGTATATATATTTGATGCTTTTCTGTCTTCCAAGCAAAAAGTATCGAAAGAAAATTTGATGAGCGAGAGAGGAAGAAAGAAAAATTAGGGAGAGCAGAGTCTAGAGGGAGAGGGAGAGGGAGATCGATATTAGGAGAGAGAGAGAGAGCAGAGACAGTGCGTACTAGCTAGAGAGAGAATATTAGCGAGAGAGAGCTACAGCGATGGCGGAAAGAAAGGTATTGAATNNNNCGTCGGCCCAAGAAGATGAAGCAGCAGCAGATTAAGGTTCGCAGCATGCTGTCGATGAGTACAAGGTGCAAGACGTGCGGGAATTACATGTCTAGAGGTACGAAATTCAACTCTCGTAAGGAAAAGGTGATGGGAGACAAATATTTGGCTTGCATACAAAAATACAGACTCTACTCTAAGTGCACCAGATGCTCCGCCGAGTTTTCGATTTTAACCGACCCACAAAATTCAGATTACATTGTGGAGTCAGGTGCCACCCGAAATTTTGAAGCTTATTATTATTATATTTATAATGATGAGAAGCGGAAGAGGGAAGAAGCAGATCAAGAAGATGGTATGCAATCTTTGGAGCACAAAGCACTCGATTCCAAAAGAGCGATGGACATAATCTCATCTTTGGATGAGATGATTTCAATGAAGGCAAGACGAGCAACTCTCACTCAAGATGCACTTCTTCAGTCCTTGCACCGCACTAGTACTAGTGCTGCTCGGAAGAAATTATTAGAAGAGGAGGAGAAAGAGAAAGAGAAAGACGAAGCCCTAATCAAATCCATAATTTTCCGTAACAAGTCCCCAAGGACTACTACCACTTGCAGTAGTACTACTCCCTCTACTATACGAAATAATTATAATAGAGCAAAGCAGTAGCCAAATATTGATCATGATCATCATCTCGGGCAGCCTCTCTTGATCAAATTCGTTTATACCAAGAAACGGCCAAGACTACTTGACGATCATGATCACCGCGGTGCCGCTACAGGGCACTGCAGTGCCGCTACAGGGCACCGCGGTGCCACCAACCGGGTTTCAGACAATTTTTAGGTCTTTTTTGACCTAATTGAGGTATTCCGTCTCGTTTTTTGGGTAAAATTGAATCATTTTTGACTCAATTTAAGGGGTTCCAACCCAAAACTTGACCAATAAAGTTTATTTTCTCAAACCCAATTTCAGTAAGACCCAAATTTATCCGTTGAATACTCTTGTTTGGTTTTAACAGTTGATAAATTTTTTAAACTCAATTAATTTTGGTCCGTGCTTATGAAAATTTTATTGGTTTGGGCATTTCGGATGATTTTCATTGCACAATTTGTCTTGTATATTAGATTAAACACAATAAAGCAACATGTTGCCAAAGTAACCTCTGTTGTGTAGTTTTGTTTAGTCTAACGTATAAAGATGTTGTGGGTTTGTTGTTAATGCGGATAACTATCGGCCCAAAGGAAGGTGGTTATTTGGCACGACAACAAACGCACCTGTGATAATGAGTATGTGACGGTTGTTTGGTTTCCATATGAGCAATAAATCGGCCCAAAGGAAGGTTTGTTATTTGACAGGATTTACCGTCAGTATTTGATTATTACACTTAACAGTACCACTTGCAAGTTAATACGTCGGCCCAAAGGAAGGCCTATTAATGTTGCGCTAGGTATCTTGTGATGGTAGCCCACCTTATGTGATATATGTCATATTTGCATATTTGTGATTATATTGTATGCTTATATGTGACATTTAAGTTGTGAGCATGTTTAATTTATGTATTATTTTGTTCTCTATACAGTTTCTGCTGCTAATTTTTCTGCCAACTTGAGTACTATTCCTGTGCTTACGGGCACAAACTTTAAGTCCTAGAAAGAGAATGTCATGATCGTACTGGGTTGTATGGATCTTGACCTGGCACTTAGAAAGAACCAACCCCTTGCTCTTACGGAGGAAAGTTCCACTGAGGATAAAAGGAACTTTGAGCTTTGGGAAAAGTCTAATCGTATGAGTGTCATGATCATGAAGCGCTCTATTCCGGAAGTCATGCGGGGCTCTTTGCCATAAGAGGAAAATGCTAAGGATTTCCTTGCTGCTCTTGAGAAATTATATCTCAAGAATGAAAAGGGTGAGATGATTAGTACCTTGGGGAAACTCATCTCAATGAGGTACAGTGGCAAAGGAAATATAAGGGAGCACATCTTGCAGATGTCTCATTTGGCTGGCAAGCCTAAGGAATTCAAGTTAGAAATTAATGAGGATTTGCTTGTGGCCTTGGTTTTGCTTTCTCTTCCTAATCAGTACGGGAACCTACAGATCATATACAACGCCCAAAAGGACAAATGGAATATTAATGAATTAATAGCCATTTGTGTTCAGGAGGAAGAGAAAATCAAAGCCGAAAGGCCTGAAAGTGCTAACTTGACCACTACCTCTAAGGCAAAGAAGAGGAAAATGGATAAAGTTAAGGAAACTGCAGGGGTTCCACCTGTTAAGGCACAGAAGAAGCAAGATGAGGAAGGTTGCTTCTTTTGTGGGAAAAGTGGACACCTAAAGAAGGAATGCGTTAAGTATAAAGCTTGGCGTGTTAAGAAAGGTAAGCTTCTCATTTATGTTTGTTCTGAAGTTAATTTAACTTCTGTATCTAAGGACACTTGGTGGGTAGATTCGGATGCTACTACTCATGTTAGCGTTTCCATGCAGGGTTGCCTGTGGAGCCGAAAGCCAAATGATGATGAAAGATTCATCTATGTAGACGACGGTCAAACAGCTTCGGTGGAGGCCATTGGGTACTTTAGATTGTATTTGAATTCTGGAAAACATTTGGATTTGTATGAGACTTTTGTGGTACCGTCTTTAAGACGGAATTTGGTTTCAGTTTCTGTATTGGACAAATTCGGTTATTCTTGTTCTTTCGGAAATAATTTATTTAGTCTTATGCGTGATTCAATTGTTGTTGGTACCGGTTTTCTTATTGACAATCTTTATATGGTAAATACCCAATCATCCGTTAATGAAACTTTGCATGTTAATTCAAGAGGTACAAAACGAAAATTAACTAATGAGGACTCATCGATGTTGTGGCACAGACGCTTAGGACACATTTCTAAACAAAGAATTGAACGTCTTGTGTCTGATGGGATCCTTGGTCCCCTTGATTTGGCAGATTTTACCGTCTGCGTTGAGTGTATAAAGGGGAAACAGACAAACGTTAGGAAGTTAGGTGCCAATAGGAGCTCTAGCGTCTTAGAACTGATACATACGGATATCTGTGGTCCATTCCCTACGGCTTCTTGGAATGGACAACAGTACTTTATCACGTTCATAGACGATTATTCTCGCTATGGGTACATATACTTAATTTATGAGAAATCAAAATCACTGGACGTATTTAAGGCTTATAAAGCTGAAGTGGAAAATCAGCTTGATAAGAAAATTAAGGCTGTCAAATCTGATCGTGGTGGTGAATACTACGGTCGGTATGACGGATCAGGTGAGCAACGTCCAGGGCCTTTCGCTAAGTATTTGGAAGAGTGCGGCATTGTCCCGCAATACACCATGCCTGGGAAACCTAGCATGAATGGTGTTGCTGAACGACGTAATCGGATACTAAAGGATATGGTAAGGAGTATGATCAGTCATTCCACCTTACCAGAATCACTATGGGGAGACGCACTCAAAACTGCAGCATATATCCTTAATAGAGTACCGAGTAAAGCAGTAGCTAAAACCCCTTATGAACTCTGGACTGGGCGAAAACCCAGTATAAATCATTTACACATATGGGGTTGTCCAGCTGAGGCAAGGCCTTACAGGCCGAATGAAAAGAAACTGGACTCAAGAACAGTAAGCTGCTATTTTGTTGGGTATTTTGAAAGATCCAGAGGCTATAAGTTTTATGATCCCACATTAAAGTCTTTCTTTGAGACGGGAAATGCCAGATTTCTTGAGGATATTGAGTTTGGGAGGGATGATAAGGTTAGGAACATTGTTTTTGAAGAGGAATTCGTTTCTCTTCCTATGGTTGCTATTGACAATGGTCAGGGCATTCAGGTTCATGTTCCTGACAATATCATTGTTCAAGATGCAATCGCTCCAGTTCAGGACAATGTTCAGGGGGTTCCTGTCCCAGTTGAGGTAAATGCTCCTGTAGAGCAAACTCAACAGCCTCAAGAACTAGTGCCTTTAAGGAGGTCCATTAGAGAAAGAAGAAGTGCGATTCCGGATGATTATGTCGTCTATCTCCAGGAACATGAGTTTGATATTGGGATAGTGGAAGATGATCCAATCAACTTCACACAAGTCAAACAAAGTTCCAATTCTCAAAAGTGGATCGATGCCATGAATGAGGAGATGAAGTCTATGAGAGACAATGACGTTTGGGATCTCGTCAAATTGCCTGAAGGTGCGAAGCCCATTGGTTGCAAATGGATATTTAAGACCAAACGGGATTCGAAAGGCAATGTTGAGAGATATAAGGCACGTCTTGTCGCTAAAGGCTTCACTCAGAAGGAAGGCATTGACTTTAAAGAGACCTTCTCTCCGGTTGCTTCGAAGGACTCTTTTAGAGTTATTATGGCACTTGTGACTCATTATGATCTTGAGCTTCATAAGATGGACGTTAAGACAGCGTTTCTCAATGGAGACATTGATGAAACAATATATATGGTACAACCAGAAAACTTTGTATCGGGAGATCCAAAGTATATGGTTTGCAAACTCAAGAAGTCCATCTATGGTCTCAAGCAAGCTTCTCGTCAGTGGTACCACAAATTTCATGATGTAATTATCTCGTTCGGTTTTGAGGTGAATCCTGTTGATGATTATGTATACCATAAGTTCAGTGGGAGTAAGTTTATCTTTCTGGTGCTTTATGTTGATGACATACTACTGGCAAGTAGTGATATAGGCTTACTGCACGACACCAAGAGATTTCTTGCGAAGAATTTCGAAATGAAAGATCTTGGGGTCGCCTCTTTTGTATTAGGTATACAGATACACCGAGATCGTTCTCGGGGTATCCTTGGGTTATCACAAAAGAGCTATATCGAAAGAATGCTCAGTAGGTATGGTATGGATAAGTGTGTACCAACGGACACTCCGGTGTCTAAGGGAGATAAATTTAGCCTCAGCCAAAGTCCCAAGAATGATTTTGATAAAGAAGCTATGCAACAGTTTCCTTATGCTTTGGCTGTAGGGAGTCTGATGTATGCTCAAGTATGTACGCGTCCGGATCTTGCGTTCATAGTTGGTATATTAGGCAGATACATGAGTAACCCTGGAGTGGATCATTGGAAGGCAGCAAAGAGGGTTATGAGGTACTTACAGAGAACAAAGGAATACATACTCACTTATCAGAGATCGGACATTTTGGAGATCATTGGGTACTCCGACTCTGATTTTGCAGGATGTCTAGACAGTAAGAGATCCACATCGGGCTATGTCTTTCTTTTAGCTGGAGGAGCTATTTCCTGGAAGAGTGCTAAGCAGACACTCGTAGCTACTTCCACTATGGAGGCAGAATTCATAGCTTGTTATGAGGCATCCAATCAGGGAATATGGCTGCGAAATTTTGTCACCGGGCTGCATGTAGTAAATGGCATTGAGAGGCCATTGAAACTTTATTGTGACAATAACTCGGCAGTCTTATATTCTAACAGCAATAGGAGCTCATCAAAGTCAAAGCACATTGACATTAAGTTTCTAGCTGTTAAAGAAAGAGTTCAGAGTCGTTTAGTGTCAATTGAGCATATCGGTACAAACTCTATGTTAGCGAATCCGCTCACCAAAGGTTTACCACCTAAGGTCTTTCACGAGCACACTGCTCATATGGGTGTTGTATTTTTGGATGGTGTGCAGTTTTAGTGGGAGTTTATAATTTGGTTTAGATGCTTATTGTGTGACACTTGTTTATGTTTGTTTACTGCAGTATTTGGTTATTGATGATGGTTTTCATTGTAGACTCTGTTCATTATATATTATATGATGCATTTCATATTTTCTGGCTTTCCCATTATGGTTAACAATAAAGTTTGCGGTAATGCACTAAAGGGGAAAGACTACGGTCGATCTCAATAAAGTTCAGGTGGACCAGTTGGAAATAGACACGGTAAATCACATTGCATGTAATTTTCATGTCACATTCCATACTCGATCTATGTCATTCGGGTGTATTAGTACGGTGATCATTGAGGGTTCTAGTTGCCATCCAAATAAGTACGACGACGAGCGCTTTGGTTTCGTGCTGATATGTCTGATGGACGGGATTGCAACTTCGGGGATATTCAGGAATAATATGGTATATTAATGGCCATACTTCAGTTTTGCAATACAATTGTATTTGGTTCATATGTGACCCAAGTGGGAGATTGTTAGGAAATTATATTTCCTATAGTGGGCCACATATATTTTGGACAATTGTATTGGGCCATATTGTTCTTAAGCAGACCCAATAAGTAATTTAATTAGGCTGGGTCAGGATATCCAACTGGGTATGGATACCAATGTGGATACTCTGTTAGTCACCCAGTTAGGATTTGATGGATACCCAACAGGGGACTATATAAAGAACATATTAGGGTTATGGTCCCTATAGCCAAAAGAACACGTACGCTCAATTCTCTGTAACCCACCATCAGTTACAGAGAATTCCATCTGAGTGTCATTAGGCTTTAAGGCTACAGAAGATCAAACCCTCTAGCATATATAGTCAATCACTATCTCTTCCGCCTTCGGTTCATCGTCCAGACTACGGTACAGAATCATGGACTCAGGTATACTCAATGAATCCCTACCTATCAGTTTTAGCATGAATGTTCTAGGGTTTGTGTTTGGTTTTGCAATCCCATATAGAATTTCTAACACTTCATCTATACAAATCATATTATTGATAACAGACTTAAATAGTACAAATTATGGTCATAATAATAGTCTGATAGTAGCAAAATTAACTTAATCAGTATCTACATTTACTTTTTAACGTTTAGGGTTTAAATTTACAAATAACTCCCCAGCTCTTTCATTTTAGAATAATTTATAACGTGAACCATCGATGTTTGTGATTATCATTTTTAGGTATTATAAGCTCAACAAAGTTGACTCACTACTACAGAAAACATTTTCTATATCAGTTATAGGGTGACGTGGTAGAAAAATTATGTCACTCCATAAGTGACGTGGAAACAGATGATGTGGTAGCCCCACATCATACCACGTCACTTTAAAAACAACGTGGCATGCTGGCCTATCATGTCGCATATGTATAAAAAGTGACGTGGTATAATGGCTTACCACATCACTTGTATAGAAAGCGACGTGGTATATTAGCTTATCATAACATTTGTATAGAAAGCGACGTGATAGGTCGCAAATTATCAATTATTAGGGTCCTACCACGTCGCTTTTAGGAGGATACCACGTCACTCTTCTAGGAAGCTCTCTTTCCGCCATGGCTGTGTAGCTCTCTTCTATGCTCTCTCGCTAATATTCTCTACATATGCTCTCTCTTCTCTCTCACGGCGATCTCTCCTGCTCTTGTTGATCTTTCTTTCTCGCTCTCTCCAGCTAGTTTTTCTTTCTTGCTCTCTCGCTCATCAAAATTTGTCTTTTGTTTTTTTAGGCTTTTTCCTTGTAACACAAACAAGCGTAGATATATATACCCCTATATACGTTGTTTGTTCCTATGTCATGAAGAGATTCGAATGCAAATATGTGACCGATCTTTTTTTATTATTATTTGATCTTATGTGTTTTATATATCTTCTAACAATAACAGGTACCTACCCTTTCAAAAAAAAAAATAAATAAATAAAATAAAATAACAGGTACTTACGTACTCCCTGCGGAAAGTTTTCGCCCCTTTAAGGAATTAGAATAATAAAGATCACAATATTTACATTCAACCAATATTGTTTTTTTTTCGCATATTTATTCATCATAGCTATACTTAATTCGAATAAAAAAAATATTACCAAAAGAAATCATAAGAACTTCATCTACAAGCATATTAGCAATGATTAAGACTTATATAACAAAAAATTATGCTATAGTAACAACAATTTTATAATAGCAAAATTAACATAAATCGGTATTCCATATTCGCTTTTTAATGTTTAAGGTTTACAAATAATACCTGACTTTTTCATTAGAATAATTTATAACTTGAACAACGTTTGTGATCATCTTTCTTGGGTATTCTAGGCTCAACTAGGGTGATTCTATCTTGTCTTGATCCAGACGTGAGAATAAGCACTAAGAAATTATATTTGTTGAGAAATGTAAAATCGTATGGATATATTAGCGCTTCTGCGTAATAACTCTAGCTACAAAAGGTGATCCTATTATCAGAATATAATGTTTCATAATGTTTCCACTATGTTCGAAGTTTTAAACATAATATTTTTTTAAGGTTTCACTATAGGAAACAAGGCATATTGAAATGTCATGGCAATAGGCCTGAATGTAGTGGTAATAGGTTATTGTGACGATTGTGTTGTCGCAATAACTCGTCGCGGTAGTTTCGTCGCAATAGAACCCTATAGCGACAATTTTTTTGTGTTGTAGCTATATGGTTCCCATATTGCGACGACATACTTCAAATTTTTAAAAAAATTATAAAGAACAAATAGGTTTCCAAAGAAGCTATTGCCACGACATTGTAATGGCAATTGATTTCTTATTTTCTTAAAAAATATAAAATTATTCTTAGCTACGTATTTTTCTCTTTTTTTAATAATATTTTTACTTTCATTAAATTATTTTTATGAATGGCAATTAATTTCTTATTTTCTTAAAAAAATATAAAATTATTCTTAACTATGTATTTTTCTCCTTTTTTAATATTATTTTACTTTCATTAAATTAATTTAATTTCATAAATATCATTTTTTTAATTTTTTATTTCTTTTCCTAATTATTGAAACTTATTCTTAGTTATTTATTATTCACTTTTTTAATATTATTTATCTAAATTATTTTCACTTTCATTAAATTAATTAATTTCATAAATATTATTTTTTTATTTTTATTTTTATTTATTATTATTATTTTTTCTTAATATATATTTTTTTTTTACTTTCACTAAATTCATTTAATTTCATAAATATTATTTTAAAATTTTTAGTTTATTTTTCTCGTTATTGAAAATTATTCTTGATTCTTTATTATCTCTTTTCTATATTATTTATTTAATTAATTTTTATTTTAATTGGTAAATTAATTTTAAGTCTAATAAAATTGTTTTTAACTTTATTAATTAATATAATAATCCTAGTAATAATCCTAGGTGATTATATATCTAAAACTATACACTAATTAATTTATCATTCATTAACCATCAATCTAAACTAAAAAAATATTTCTTATGTCACAATTCCATAGATCACATAACTATAAAACACAATTCCACACAAATCATAAACATAATCCACACACCATATCTATATACATTAACAAAATATTAAAATCTAACATTTTTTTGGTTAGATTTAACCAAAATTCCACCAAACAACTCCACAAAAAGTCACCAAAGTTGACCCACAACTTTACAAAATCAACAAACAACTCTACATATAAACAAAAATACATTAAAGATTACATAATATCTCATACAATCCATGCCCAATATCTCCCACTTTAAAAAAATCCTATCGTTTAAAAAAAAAAAAAAAAAACCAATTTGATATCACTATTTAAAAAAAATGGAACCCACTAACCGATAACCAAAAACCTCCCAAAAGTCGTTGAAGTTGTTGAGGTAAGAGCAAAACCAGGCGAAGTAGGGGAAATGGAGTGGAGAGAGGCAAAGAAAGGGAAATGGGAAATGGGGCGCATAGAGGGAAATGGAGAGAGAGAGAGAGAGAGAGAGAGAGAGAGAGAGAGAGGGAGGGAGGGAGGAGAGGATAGCGAAAACAGGGGTTTAGGCATGAGGAAGATGAGAGGATTTGAGAGGCTTGAGGACTGGTGCGGAGGGGAGCTTCACACCAGCTTTTTGAGATCTGAAAAAGCTACTGTGGCGATCACGTCGTGGCAACAACCTATCATGTCGTGGCAATAGGCCAAAACGAACCGTTTCAATTTGCATTTAATTTTCGGTGAAATATAATGGCGAGGACTATTTACTGGTGGTGGGTTTTTTCAGTCAACTCTATTGCCACGACATGTTGTGGCAATAGGTATTTAAACAATTTTCACAAACAAAAAAAATTATTTTAACATTTTTCATATTTAATATGCAATTGCTAATATCTAGTAGTCGCAATAACTGGAACATTACCACTTTTTGGCGTCGTTTTATGACACCGTTATATTGCCACGATATGAAATATGTCATTGTAGTATGTCGACTTTATTGCCACGACAAGCTTCCTTTTCCAATAATGTTTTATGGCATATTTGGTCCTTATACTATGGGTCAGTTTGGTTAAGCTTTTCAAAAAGTTAAAAGTAATTATTGAACAATTTGTGGACCAAAATATGTTTGGTAAAAATCCAAACAATGAATTATAGGAGAATTTTTGACAAAGCCACTTTCTAAAGCTGAAATTGGCCCAAGGGAGCTTTAGATTATGGATTATACGGGAATTTGCTTCAGCCTTTTAATGAAAGTTTTAATATTCCTAAAATAACCCTAAACAATTGAAGAAATTCCAATAACTATTCATTTCTTCTAAAAACCTAAAACACGACAAATCCACTGAAAGTTGGAGTGGACATGACTGAGGCCAGACCTTCTCTCGTGAAGACTATCAACTTAAATACCAGCCCCTAAATCCCTGCACCTACTACGAAACCTGACACTTGTTAGGAGAACGGCTTTACCGAAGTGACAACACACAACTAAAATACGAGTTGAGAAAATTTGGGTAAAATGAAAAAAATAATTTACACAAAAGAATCAATATCCTTTTGTGGCCTAAGAACATTTTGAAAAAGCCTTCAAAATAGCCCAAAATGTATCTTGAAGCAACTTCTTTCTACATGAGGTGAATAGGCTCATGTAGAAAAGTATAAATCCCTAATATATATATATATAGGGCACCAATCAAGTAGGTATTTTTTTTTTTTTTACTTATGCATAGGTATCAATTTGGCCAATAAAAAAATTTTTTGCATATTTTTTTATTATAAAAGGTAGGAGAGAGAAATAGCATTAATAATGCACGTCTTTTTATGTGACTGATTATAGCCGTTAGATGATGATCCAACGGCTAAAAAAAAATACCTATACATAGGTAAAAAAAAAAAAATACCTACTGGATTGGCAACCATATATATATATTATATGGTTCCCAATCCAATAATGTTTTCTTTTTTTTTTTTAATTTATTCTTGGGTATTTCATTTTTTAACCATTAAATCATTATCCAACGGTTACTATAATTTAGGTAATTGAAAAAAAATAAAAATAAAAATAAAAACTTATTATTTAATGTTTCTCTTTCTCTTTCTCTCTCTCTCTCTCTCTCTCCACTTTTTACCATAAAAAGACGTATGTGGTAAATTTTAATTGAGTAAAACAATACTTATCTCCACTTTTTACCATAAAAAGACGTATGTGGTAAATTTTAATTAAGTAAAACAATATCTATGAATAGGTAAAAAAAAATACTTACCAGATTGGTATCTATATTATATATATATATGTGTATATATATAGCGTGATTTTATGGACACCCCATATATTTGGCACTTTTGTTATTGCGAAAAGACTAGAAAATACATCTGAATAATTTGATGGGCTTTCTTTCCCCACTCTTTTTCTCTTTTTCAATTTCCCTTTTTATTAGTTTTTATTTTTTATAAAAAGATTCAGTACTTTCTATATTTATGTTATGAATCTCCTTTCAATTTTGCATATATATATAATTAAACCTCGGTAAATAAATATTCGATAAATTAATAAACTCAGTTAAATAATAAAATATTTCAGTCCCAACTCAGGCCAACATACTAAATTAATATTCTTGCTAAATGCATAAGATAATAATTTTTTGCAGTTCCTTTAGGGGCCATCAAATATATAAATAAATAATTGGTTAAATACATAAAGAAATAACACATAAACGTTCACAATATTAATGACATTTTTTAGATCACTTCTATTTTCATAATTCAGTTCTTTTTTAAAGTGCATCCAAAGTTATTTACTTATTATTTGTACTTAAATTCAACTCAGTCTCATTTCTAATTTTGCCAGTGCACACAATACATTCAGTATATAATTTGGAATCTATGTAAAATGAGTTGGATTCTAGAAGTAAAACTGATAACTATTTATTGAGGTTATGTTCAATATACATGAAACATCTTGAAATACTATATTTCATAAAGTATTAAATTTTAAAGCTACATTTATCTTATGTATACTTACTTATTAACTTTTTAATGTATACTAAAAATTAACTTTTAGAATTTTATTTATGTATTAACTCTTATGCACATACATGTTAAATTTTAGGTTTTTTTGCATGCACATATAAACTTTGACTCTATCTAATTTTTATTATTATAAATCTAGCATATATTTTAAGAAAAAAATACAAGTATTAAACTTTACTACTCTTTTAAATTAATAAATATTTATTTATCGATAAATTATTAAACTATTTATTTATCGATAAATAAATAACCTCTCTAAAATAATAATTTTTCTTAATCCCAATAGTATTAATTTATAGAGGCTTTATTGTGTGTATATATATATATATATATATATATATACACACCATTGTCTTTTGTTGCTAACGATTGTTGAAGAAGTTTCCAATTACTGGACAAAATCATAGCAAACATGTATTTTAAACAAAAATGAGAAGCACATAAAAGAAAACCGAAAAGGTATTTTTATGTCTTTAACAAAGATAAAATAGCAAAATATTTTACTTTTTTCACGATCATTTATTTAGAAGTATTGAACATTATCAGTGCATAAATTAAGGAGCTGTCAAGAACCTCAACATGTTGAAAGTCATAATCGTAGTCTAATAAAGAAGTCCTTACAATAATGAAATGTATAACGTGAATATAGAGATATTATCAAACCAGAGACTCTAATTTAAAACTCGATTCCCCTTATTGTTTTCCCTGAGCATTACTTTTATGTATCAACAACTTCCACCATATCTTCAAAAATGACTCCTACCTGTCAATATAAGCTCCCATATGTCTATATTTCGGGATATTAACAGAAATATGGTCTATAAATAATATATATATTTAGCTACGCTATGCTATCTAGGATACAAAACGACTAATATATAATGTTTTATAAGTAATTACGTTATTCATTAGCCATAGCCAGAAAGCTAAAATTATGTAGATAACATCTGGAAAAATCTACAATATACTTCAAGGTACAAATTAAAAGTCATCTCTACGATCCAAACATTTAAACTACAAAATAGATACAAAGCAAAAGTCATCTCTACAACCCAAACTACGGTAGCAGGAGGCAAAACTGAAGTGAAAACCTTGTCCGAATTCCCAATACTTACTAAAAATAGAATGTATGCTTGAACATGGACAACATTAATGTCATCCATCATTATTGTCTACAAAAATCAGATCGCACCTTACCCCTCCGGAAGGAAGAAAAACATACATATATGTGTATATTATGAAGAAACTAATACAAAGATTGATATGTGTTATTGAAGATGTGAAAATTATTACCCAATCACATAGAAAATATGTTTAGGGTGAGATATATTAATGCCACCTAACGCCACGTGTATATAGTCATCAGTGTGGGATTTTGCAACACTTAATTAAAGATGGACAGATGGGTGTGGCCACTTGTACAAACAGCCATGATTAAACAATTCAGTGGAAATTCTCACTATATCACTCTCTACTAGGTCTACTAGTATTTAGGCGCTTATCATGAGTAGCCCAACTTGTAAACCCAACTGCCCCCAATAAAGGCACTTTTGCAGAGGAGGGAAACAATAATTTTTGTGACACATCATCCAAAGAGTGGATAATAATAGCTTTTTTATAAGAAGCAAAAGCTTCACCTCGATTATCACCATTTTTTAGGCGACTTTATTATATCTTGAGTTTCCATTCGGTCCTTTTCTCTATTTTGAGCAGTGTATCGTGTTTTTCACCTAAAGATTCGTCATTCCTACTTGGGAAATTTTAGAAGACTCTAACATCAATTTGTCATTATATTTGTTTTTTTGATTCTATTTTTCATATCATCTTCACTTGACATACCATACATGCCAGCTGAAACTTCATAGCCGACTGGATTTATACATACATAGTTAATGAAAAAAATACTCTCATTGTCTATATGGACGGCACAACCACATAGGCCCTGTTTGTTGGGCCGGACTATGCCTTGGGACTGGACTCTTTTGTCCAGTCCCATGTTTGGACTCAAAAGGGAGACTGGACAAAGGAGTCTGGTCCCCCCTTTAATCCCTTGGGAAGGAGACTAAATTATCCTAACTAGAAGTTGGGTTAATTTAGTCCCATGCCCAACAATACAAATTTTTGTTTTTTTTTTTTTTTTTTGTTTTTTCTTTAATAACTTTTTTAATTAATATAAATATATATAAATATTAATTNTATATACCTATTTTTAAAATAAATTAAAATCATATTATTTTATATAATCATCATTTAATTTATCTAATCTATTTTGTGAAATATTTGTTTATTTATTTATAAATAAAACATAATTAAAATTACATTAAGAAAATTTTTTATATTTACTTTGTCTTAGTCCTGTATTGCACCAAACACAACACAGTACTAAATAATACTATCCAATCCAATCCAATCTTATTTAATAGTCCAATCCAATCCTGCATGCCAAACGAGCCGATAACAGTTAGTTTTATTATGGGTTTTTAGCATTATTAGTCCATGAATTTTTTGATGATTTGTAATGTATCCTTTGAATTTTTTTTTTTTTTGGCAATTAGGACCCTGAATTTAGGATTTTTGGCATGATTAGCCCTTGAATTTTTCGTTGATTTACAATGTATCCCCTGTACTTTTTTTTGACAATTAAAACCCTAAATTTAGGGTTTTTGGCATGATTAGCTCCTGAATTTTTTGCTGATTTGCAATATATCCCCTGAGTTATATACAAATTTTTTAAGGGCATAATGGTTATCTCACTTGGTTTAGAGACAAAAATAACAAATGAGAGTTTGGAGGGGAAAAAATAGTTTTGAAATTCAAATTTTTAAATAATTAAAAAATAAATTACAAATCAAGGAAAAATTCAGGGGCTAATCATGCCAAAAACTCTAAATTCAGGGTCCTAATTACCAAAAAAAAAAAGTTTAGGAGATATATTACAAAAAATTCTTAATTCAGGGTCCTAATTACCAAAAAAAAAAATTCAAGGGATACATTACAAATCATCAAAAAATTCAGAGACTAATCATGCCAAAATTTTTTTTATTATTTATTAGCATCCATATTTATTTTGTAAATCAATTAGAATTAATTACAAAAAATTTGTAATCAATTAGGAGATTACGATTGTATATTTTTAGTAACTGTAAGTCCTATAAGTTGTATCTAATTTTTCAGAATCAATATAAGGAAAAAATCCTATTCTTTCATAGTGTCAGAGCGGATATGATTCTAAATCCAAAATACACAGACCAAATATCAGAAAAATAGCCAAATTTCTTTTTTTTTCTCTAAAAAAAAAAAATCTCCAAATCAGATACCCAACCAATACTATCCAAAATACCACAAATACACCAGATATCATAAATCAATCTCAATCCTAAAATAACAAATTAAAAAAAAAAAATGGAACAGAATCTTCAACCTTTGGCAAGCCTCCACAATCAACCACCTGCATCTTGACACAACCAGCCCGTGCCTCGCCTCGTCCCAGACCCAGCCACCTATGCCTCGCAGAGTCCCAGACCCAGCTAACTATGTCACCTTGAGTCCTTGAAACCATCGTGATATCTCGCAATAGACCCCCGTAACACTGCTGAAGTTGATCCCACTGTCAAAATCAACCCGGCAGGTTCAGATCTAAAGGATACTTTGGCTTCCTCTCACCTGGTTTGTTCTAGACCCATTTAATAACTAATATCATTAAGTCTATTATCTTAAGTCTAGGCACAGATCCAATAGCCAAACAAAACATTTACTTTCAAAACAAGGCCCATTCAATAACTAATGCCATTATTTATCTATTTACTTTTCTCTCGCATCAGATATATATATAAATAGGATCCGAAAAAAAAAGGAAAAAAAAGGTCGCGTATTAGATAAATATATCTATATATAGGTTTATAAAAAAAAACAAAATAAAAAAAATAAGAGTGAACAAGGTGAATCAACTAGTACCAAATCTGTTCCTATTCTTATTTAGTTTGAGGGTGTCTTCAATGCAGGCATTCAACTCACTGAAACAAATTATGATGTGTGGTCCCAATTGATAAAGATGCATATTGCTGAACGAGAAAAACTCTCATACATCATAGGCAAAACAGCTCCACCTTCTGTGTCAGATAAGGGATATGAGAAATGGTATGCTGAAAATCAGAAAATGAAGAGTTGGCTTCTGATGTCCATGACTCCTGACATTATGAAGCGTTATCTCTGTCTTCCCACTGCCCGTGAAATCTGGAATGCTTTATCTAAAGCCTTTTATGATGGAATTGATGAGATGCAAGTCTACTCCCTGCATCAGAAAGCCTTCTCAGCCAAACAAGATAATCACTTTCTATCTATTATGGAGAGTTAACTGAAATATTTCAAGAACTCAACCATCGTGATAGAGTGGTCATGAAGGACCCTGAGATTCGGTAGTATACCAACAGTCCATTGAATACACTCGAGTCCACATCTTTCTTGTTGGATTGGATACAAGTTTTGATCAACTTTGGCGAGAAATTTTATATTGCGAGCTACTTATAAGTCTGGAAGAATATTATTCCTTAGTCCGTCATGAAAACTTACGATCTACTGCTTTCCATGAGAAGACTACCAAACTTGAAGCCTCAATAACCCAGTTAAACATCACAGGATCACCCCAAACCTACCAACCCGAAGAATTCCACCTTCGAAAAGGGCTCCATGAAATGCACTCACTGTAATCAAACTAGTCATATCAAAAATCGGTGCTTTGAGTTGATTAGATATCCAGACTGATGGGACCCAGTACGACATCGAAATGCTAAGAGACCATCTTCGACAGCTCTCACTCAAATAAAAGCAGCCGATGTTCCGTCTACTTCATCAGCACTGGTAACCACTACTGGAGAAGGTAAGGCCTTGAATATTGCTACACCCGTTTTGAATAATGCATGAATAATTGATTCTGGTGCCACTGATCATATGACATTTGATGTGAGACATGTATCTACCTTGAAACCTTCATTCCGGAATTACCGCTAATAGCAATACTAATACAGTTCTTGGTGAAGGGTCTTCCAATCTTACTAAAACTTTACATCTTGATTCTGTATTAGTGGTACCTTCCTTAAACTATAATCTTCTTTCAGTTTTTCAAATCACTAATATATTGTCCTATATGGTTATTTTTTGTCCTAATTCTTATATATTTAAGGATATTCAGACTCAACAAACGATTGGTTATGGTATTAAGAAAGAGATATTGTACTACTTGGATCTGGAGTCAACAACGTCCAACAAACTTTAACAAGCTCTAGTCATGAACAGCACCACTTCCTTTAAGAAGATGACTGAGATTTGGCTTTGGTATTGAAGTTTGGGCCATGCCTTATTTGGTTACTTAAAACGATTGTTTCCTACTTTGTTTACTGATTTGGATATGTCTAGTTTCAAATATAATTTTTGTGCACTTGCACAAAGCCATCGTGCTTCATTTTCTTTAAGTTTAAATAAAAGTCCAACTCCGTTTATGGTTAGTCATTCTGATGTTTAGGGTCCTTCCAAAGTTCCCACATTGGGAGGCGCTCATTGGTTTGTTATCTTTATTGATGATTGTACTCGGATAACTTGGTTATGTTTGATGAAATCCAAATCAGAAGTTATAGTGTTATTTCAGAAGTTTTATAATATTATACGTACATAATACAATACTCAGATTCAAGTATTTTGAAGTGATAATGGGGGAGAATATCGTAGTACTGAACTCTAATATTTTTTGGATTCTTATAGCTCTATTCATCAAACTAGTTGTCTGGATACACCACAGCAGAATAGTGTTACTACACAAAAAACCAGATACTTATTAGAGGTTATTCGTGCTTCACTCATTGAAGCACATATGCCCTTTTGCTACTAGGGCGAAGCTCTTCTCTCTACCACCTATCTCATAAATCAGGTTCCATTGAGGTCACTCAACTTCCAGACACTATTTCAAGTACTTACAGATGTTGTTGTCACACCCACAGTTCCTAATCTAATTCCTCATGTCTTTGGTTGCATTGCCTACGTTCATCTACCCAAAGATCAATGGAGTAAATTAATGCCTTATGCCTTGAAATATGTTTTTGTTAGATATGCTCTACATCAAAAAGGGTATCGATGTTATTACCCCCTACTCGGCATATGTTTATCACTATGAATATTGTCTTCCATGAAGATACGATGTATTATTCTACGTTTAAATTTCAGGGGGAGTATCTTGATAAAATTCAAACTTTTGAATATAATCTTATGACAGATACGGAGGAGATAAAAATTGATGTGGTGGAAATATCTGATGAATATGCAGGTGACTTAGATATGAGTGGTCAAAACTTAGACATAAGTGGTAATGAATATCCAGAAAATTGGGAAACTTCAGAAACTTCAAAGGCCGAGTTACAGTCTCTCCTGAGCAATATACCAAACCAATCGTTAGCTGAGGATACTCTTTATACAGTACTTGAGTCATCTAGGAGACAGTTACCACAATATCACACAAGAGACATTCCAAAACTAACTTATGAACCTGAATTGTCTAGTAAAGTAAGATATCCCATGAGCCATTATATGTCTATACATCAATTATCAAAAAGAAATCAGTTATTTGTAAATCAATTATCTATTGTATCTACTCCTAACAGTGTGTAGGAAGCCTTAGCTGACCCAAGGTGAAAAGCCACAATTAATAAAGAGATGGCCTTTTTACAAAAGAACTAGATATGGGAGCTTGTAGATCTTCCTACAGGAAAGAAACCAGTTAGGTATTGATGGATTTTTTCTGTAAAGTACAAAGCTGATGGTACAATTGAATGCTTCAAAGCAAGATAAAAGAATATACCCAGACTCATGGAATTGACTACACTGAAACTTTCACGCTTGTAGCAAAAATCAACATAATCTGGATCTTGTTATCCTTAGCTGCAAATTTTGGATGGCCACTACAGCAGTTTGATGTGAAGAACTCTTTTTTGCATGGTGAACTATCTGAATAAGTCTACATAGATCTTCCTCCAGGGTGCATGGTGATAAAAAAGCAAAGACAGAAAGTGTGTAAATTAAAAAAATCATTGTATGGTCTGAAGCAATCTCCCAGAGCCTAGTTTGGAAGATTCACAAAATCTATGGTAGTATTTGGTTATCATTAGAGCAATTCAAATCACACTCTGTTCCTGAAAAAGAAAAATGGTAACATTACCGCACTTATTGTTTATGTTGATGACATGTTAGTAATAGAAAATGATCCAGTTGAAAGAAATGCTCTACAAGAATATTTGTCCAAAGAATTTGAAATGAAAAATCTAGGCTCCTTAAAGTACTTTCTAAGAATCGAAGTATCTCATCTCAGAAGGGTATTTTCTTGTCTCAAAGGAAATATGCTTAGGATCTTTTGGAAGAAACTGGGATGTCAGCATGTCAACTAGTATATACACCAATTGAGGAAGGATTGAAATTGCGTGTTGAAACTGATCGAGTTCTAGCTGACAAAGGGAGATACTAAAGACTTGTTGGCAAATTGATGTACTTAGCACACACATGACCAGATCTTGTATATGCTTTGAGCATCATCAGCCAATTTATGCATAATCCAGGTAAGCAGCATATGAATACAGTCGTACGAATTTTGAGATACTTAAAATCAGCTCTAGGAAAAGGAATTCTATTCTCTAGGAAAACAAAGGAATAAACCATCGAGGTATACACTGATGCAAACTGGATTGGAGATAAAACTGACATACGATCTACTTCAGGATATTTTACCTTTATAAGTGGCTATCTCGTTACTTGGATGAGCAAGAAATAAAGTGTCGTTGCTCGCTCAAGTGCTGAAGTAGAACTTAGGGGGATAGCCCTCGGAGTTTGTGAAGGTTTGTGGCTAAATCTTCTCCTTCAAGATTTGGGTTATTTATCAAATAAACCAATCTAGTTGTACTTTGATAACAAGTCTGCTCGTGATATGACTCATAATCTAGTTCATCATGATCGAACAAATTATGTCGAGATTGACCCGTTTTTTATCAGAGAGAAATTGGAGGAAAGAAGTCTAGAATTGCCAGAAATTCGATCAGAAGAACAATTGACAGATATTCTCACCAAAGCAGTCTCAAATCGTATACTTTCAAAACTTGTGGACAAGTTGGGTATAATAGATATCTACGCACCAACTTGAGAAGGAGTGTTTAATTATTTTGTAAATCAATTAAAATTAATTACAAAAAATTTGTAATCAATTAGGAGATAATAACGATTGTATATTTTTAGTAACTGTAAGTCCTATAAGTTGTATCTAATTTTTCAGAATCAATACAAGAAAAAAACTATTCTTTCAGCTGCATATTCAATTCGTACAAGTTTGTCAAGTGTGATCAACTGAACTTACCTACCTACATACCTAACACAAATTTATCAGCCGGATCTATTCACCTGCGCTAAATTCTATTTCATGCTAATTTCCTTAGGGTGATCGAACATAATTTATTTCGGCATATGCATGACATAACGCCAAGTCACATCATGTAAATCCATTTAAATGTGTTTTAATTCCTAATCAGCCTAGGTATTGCACGCTAAGTGTATCTTTGTGGAGGTTAAGCATCCGATCATATTTATATCTGTTACAATTATGTTAATTGTATTAATGAATATCTGACATAGTTTTACAATGTTTTCCAAAAGTCTATGTAGAACGTATTGACAATAACATGAATACATAAATATAATACGATATCAACTGCAGCAACACCTTAAATTTTAATTAAAGGCTCTTTTTTATGCTGGAATTTTGGCTCCATGAAATAGATTATGAACATTGGCAGAATAAGAAAGGAAAGGAAGTTTTTTTTTTTTTTGATAAAAAAAGGAAAGGAAGTTTTGAACCATATATAAAAAGACAACCTACTTAATTACTAATTGCGCTAATTACAGCATGTGGATTCTTTATAAAATGACTGATAAGGTGAGGAAACACGATTAATATTAGATTTGCTTTAAATATTTTGAAACTTAAATGGGCCTTAACCTAATTGGTAATCAAATTCACTTTTTGAGATTAGAAGCTTAAGTATCAAAACTCCGACTCACTTACTAATCATTTAGAAGAATTAGGTCAAATATGCATCATAATAGGCATATTTTGGTCCATATGCTATCCTCAATAAGAAATTGTAAAATATGCATATATCACCTAAAAATTCACATTTAACCCTAATAAACTATATGTTCCTCTTCTCTTTAACCAAGCCAAAATCTCTTCTCCTCCATACCTCTATGATTCCCTGTATCTCGATTCTTTAAGTTAACAGTCATATGAGGAGCTGAAATTATAAGATCGAAAAAGAATAAAAGGAAAAAAATGAGAAAAAATAACTGGAAAAAAGGAGGGAAAAAAAGAATCTGAGAAAAAAATCCCGTTCTTATCTCTCATATCGCCGTCAAATTCATCATTTCCCTCTCTTCTCTCTTTTTTCTTCTTCACTATAAAATAACAATGAAGTGGTATTTCGATAAAATATTATCAAAAATACCACTGCATCGAAATATCATCGAAAATGCATTGAAATTGCATAAAAAATTATAAAAAATACCACTTTATCGAAATATCACCGAGAGTATCACTTTCATCGAAATATCATCGAAATTACATTGAAATGGCATCGAAAACTATCAAAAATACCATTCCCATCGAAATTTTACTGAGAATTTAATTTTTATCGAAATATTATCAAAAAACTATCGAAAATCATCGCGATTTTTTGTTAAAACTCGCAAAAATTAACCTCAAAATGATTTTTCAACATATAAATGACCTCATAACATCTCTCTTCATTCTTCTCCAATTAGTTCTGAGTATGGTTTAAAATAACATATTATCAAATGATGAGTTTGACGGCGATATGAGAGATGAGAACAAGGTTTTCTTCTCAAATTCTTTTTTCTACTTTTTTCAGTTATCTTTTCTCGTTTTTTCCCTTTTATTCTTTTCTGATCTTATAATTTTAGCTTCTCATACGACTGTTGACTTGAAGAATTGAGATATAGAGAAGCATAGAGGCATGGAGGAAAAGAGATTTCGGCTAAGTTAAAAAGAAGAGAGGCATATAGTTTATTGGGAGTAAATGTGACTTTTTAGGTGATATATGCATTTTTTATAAATTTTTATTGAGGAGAGCACATGAACTAAAATATGCCTATTATGATGTATATTTGACCTAATTTCTCATAATTTATAACTTGAATGATGTTTGTGATGATCGTTCCTGAATACAATTATGAATTTTATGCAAAGATCTATCTTTAACATTGTAAATCTTTCAAAAGTTTCAAATTTGGAAGAATATCACAAAATACATACAAAAATGAGTAAAACCTACACAGTACTAGAATCAAATATTACAAAATATATACATACAAGATACAACTGCTTTCACATATGCAGAAGGATTATTAAAACAAAATATGAAAGAAAGTCACCACTAGAGAGAGGATCTCGTTCTGACGGATTAAAAATCTAGAGAAACAAGGGTTACAAAAAACAAGATGAAAGAGGAATTGGGTAGAAGAAGATAAAAGGAGATATGCAAGTAAAATAAAGGAAATCTACAAATGTAAATATTGGATTTTGTAAAATACTTACATATTGCTTATGCATAAACATCATCAACGTATATTAGATTGTTAAGGAAAGTTGCGTTGTTATACCTAATATTTTGATTGTTTATTCCGTTATCTTTTGTTTTAGATTCACTATTGTTTTGGGGTATGACAATTTTTTATAATTAGTATGACAATTTTTTATAATTAGTCACTAACTAAAATATTAAGTCACAATTAATGTGATAATTATACAATATATGGACAATTAAGAAAATGTGATGTGTCAAAATTATATTAGCCAAAGGTGAATTTTGACATTCTAAAATAAGTGTCAATTTATTATTAGAAAATTATGAAATTCTTACTATATTTTTATGAACCTACATGTTACTGTCATATTGGGCCACTTGTCGAGCTAATAGTGGACATTCATTTCCAAGCTTATGTGTCAAACTCTTGGGCACACATAATTAGAAGAAGACACATGGCCTTTAGGTGTCACTTGCCTTTTGGACCTCTAAACCTCCTCCTTGCCGCTACACCGTTTCCACCGTTTGAAAGTTTTTCTATATTAGGCATGTATAAGCTTTGTAAAGAAAGGATCTGAGATACATCTCTCAAGTGTTTTACTATCAATATTAAAAGGCTTTCCTTTATTTTCCTACTCATTCTCTCTCCTCCATAATCCTTTACCATTTCCATCAAAACCCATCATTATCCATTCGTACATACATATTTATATATACATATATATATATACACCTCTCATATTCCTTGGAAGCCGTAGCCCATTTTCCAAAACATCACCATCTTCACATATATTTATATACTTATATATTATTAGTATATTTATTTGGGGATGGCTACGGTAGGGGCGTCCCTACGTAGGGTCATGCCTTAATTATCGTTGGATGGGAATCTGTGGGGAATAACGGGAATCTGTGGAGAATCTATTTATATACAGATTCCCATCCAACGGTGAATAGACAGGGCCCTACGTAGAGGCGTCCCTACTGTAGACGCGCCCTATTTATTATTATTATTATTATTATTATTATTATTATGTAGATTTTGGGAATATTGAGCTACTGATCCTATTATTTTGCATTGTTCTAAATATTTGCAGGGTGCTGACTATATATATATATATATTGTGCTAACATTTAAATTCTGCACTTTAAATATTCGCAGACCCGTGATTCTGAGTTGTTTAGCAAGTTGAGTTGTAGCGTATACGAGCATTATTTGCAACCGTTCACGTTAAATTTAGCACTTTTATTTTTTTTTAATCTTTGACAAAATGGCTGGAATCACTTTTGTCAAATATTCGCAGACCCGTGATTCTGAGTTGTTTAGCAAGTTGAGTTGTAGCGTATACGAGCATTGTTTGCAACCGTTCACGTTAAATTTAGCACTTTTATTTTTTTTAATCTTTGACAAAATGGCTGGAATCACCTTTGTCAAAGATCTAATTTTCTAATTATTTATTTTTAAAATTGTTTATTTATATTTCTGACCGAATGGCTGGAATCACCTGTGTCAAAAAAACTAATCATCTTTTTATTTGTTTCTGACCACATGGCTGGTATCACTTACGTCAGAAACACTGGCTATCTAACACGTGGTAATGGTCATTGAAACTACCCACATTTGTTTACTTGTAAGTTGAACTGTCAAAGACGCAATAATTTTCTGACACGTGGAATTGTATTGCTACAATTTTCCACATCCTTTTCTCTATTTCTACCATTATCCTACTTATCCTTAATTAAGCGTTTTTATGCTTAATTAATTTCTCTCTAATTAAATTACAAAAAAAACACCCCGGAACAACTATTATCTTTTATACTTTAAAATCTTGTAAAGTATTTATATTCTTTCTAGGTTAAATACCGGAACAACTATTATCTTTTATACTTTAAAATCTTGTAAAGTATTTATACTCTTTCTAGGTTAAATACCGATTTTGACCATCGGATTTAGCAAAATACACTTTCAAACTCTAAAGATAAATATTTATTAAAAAAATAAATTTAAAATGATTAAAATTAATAATAAAGAAGATTATTTTGTTGTTTCTAGAAGCCCATGGTTTTTTCCGGATATATTTGCATTTTTTCCTTAGAACGAAACGTTGTTTATTTTAATTCAGTCACAACGGATGGTAACTCATCATTCCAAAAATGAAAGATAACATTTGATGGATGTAGAGAACATAACGGTCTCAACTTGTCAATATACATTCCTATCGGTTGATAGGGGTACAAAACTACCAAGGACAAGAACCTTTCGGCATATCTAACCCACCACCATCAATTCTGGCTAGAGGTTAGACGCATATTAATTTCTCTTCATCCAATCTGACAATTACATGGGTCTCTTCTGGGACACAAACTGCTTACTCTTGATTTCACAATTCATTCAAAAATGGCCAGTACTAGAGACCAACCCAATATGAGCGTCCATTACTGTTGTGAATGGCCGATGCGCATGGTGATGTTACACCCCACTCATACCATACCTGCATCACATTCCACATAAACCAAGGAAAATTAAAAGATGCCAAGTTAAATAATCTTTGGTACTCGCTTCGCTCCGAAAGGGTATCCAATTTTTTTATGTATATACATCTCTTTAAAAACCAACACAAATCCTTTCCATTTCCCACCAACAGAAGGATATATAAAAGACCTAACTGCATACAGATGTAAGATAGCTGCCTCTTGTAATATTTACTCTATCAACAAAATAATCAAATAAATCTTCCTTTTTTGGTTCAGCAAAATACAAAACCTATAAATCCTTGTCCTCCATGAAATGCAAGTTTACCTTGGTAGGACCGCAACAGCGCCAAAAATGTACTTCGAGATGAGTACAAGGTTGAATGCAGACTGGTGTCCTTAGTGGGAAAAATATTGCAAACCTGAATAAAATGTCGAGTTAGGAATAAAGCTGCAGTTGAACATAGAGAAGACATGCCTCGACTCGAGAGAGTTGAAATTAAGCTTTTAAATAGACAAAGTGTTTATTACAAGAGCAAGTTGAAATTCTTGAATGAGGAATTACAAATTGCACGAATACTAGATTCCTACCAGCTGAACATGCTTGGCGTTGCTGTTGATGGTTCAATACCAAGATGAACATCTTTGTATAACGTTGCATCAAAATAGCCAGCAAAGCCTATAAGTGCAGGAAATACGTCACTTAACTAGTTAAACCATAGATGATCCAGTATAACAATGCCACCACATACCATGAACCATAGCTGAGCCAGTATCACTGGGTATTTCGAACCGCAGTTTTTTGTACCGATTATTGCTCTTGTCAGTTGAAAAATTTGGATGAGTAAATGTGAATACCTGTGAAAGTAGAAACAAAGACATGAGTCTTCGAACACAGCTAGTCTGAGATTTTGAGTAGAGGGATAACTAGGAGATGAAATGAAAGTTCCATAGATCTGATCCTAGTTTGTAGCTGACTATAAGAAATTAACCAACAGCAAGCCAAGGTGCAAAATCCTAACAATCATACATATTAATTTAGGAGACTATAATGAGGGAGAACTCACAGGTTGAGGAGAAGCAAGCCTTGCAACACTATGCAATTTAACAACATAAGCAGTTTCAAAGTGTGTAACATCTTTATGCGACTTCACCTGTATCATAATCAAGACAACTTTATCAAGTGCTTAAAAAAGAGTACGGTGGCATATTACAGCACATAGACAAGTGATATACATCATTATAAAGCTTTGAGGCTGTCACTGGTTGGATGAAACTTGTGTACCTGAAAGAATTATATAATTGAAGTTTCATATGTTTAATAGAACCACTAAACTGAACATGGGAAATAAATATTTTATTCTCTAGAACAATGTATCAGAAACGTATGTATGTACCACCAAAGCACATCAGAGTAACCCAACTTTGAGATCAAAACCCAACTTTGAATCAGCTCATAACAAATCATGCAACATTATGATACAAATATCGCCCAACAATTGACCGTAACTTTAGATTACAAAATATGGTTTTTCTTGAAAAGGAAGCCAGGAGACCATAACTTTAGATTACAAAATGTGGTTTTTCTTGAAAAGGAAGCCAGGGGATTCAGAAAAATCAGCATCAGAACAACCACGTATGAGGAGAATTGCCCATATATGCCAGTTAATGCCAAATATACTTATACACGAACCTTCCATTATTTGAGACTCAAAAGTTCTCTACTGCCAAAAGTAGAACATGGATTAAATCAATGCAAACATAAAATTCCATTGATAGTTGAAGAAACGTTTTTGAATATGAATTTTTTGATTCATTTAAGTTTCAGATTAGTTGTTTTCTATTTTGTGTTCTGTTCCAAG
The DNA here is from genome assembly GCA_002914845.1 of Trema orientale. Lineage (NCBI taxonomy): Eukaryota > Viridiplantae > Streptophyta > Magnoliopsida > Rosales > Cannabaceae > Trema > Trema orientale. The sequence continues at coordinate 928,189 of JXTC01000001.1, forward strand.
ATTCTAGCAGGATATCCGATGATTTCTTATCAGTTAGTTAGTAGATTATCTCTACAAATCAAAGGTTGTATTCAGTAAGAAAAATCAATCAGGTTAAAAATTATCTCCTTCCCGAGTTTAGATTCCAATAACCTACATTTGGCATCGATAGAATTAGGAGTCTTGAGACCTCAAAATAGACTAATATTGGCAAAATCCTACATACCCTTATAATAACCCAGAACAAGTATAACAAACATCAACCAAGCGAAAACACTAGCAACTCTTAAGCAGAAGTGTATCTAGAATTGTTTCTTTTTCTTATTAAAAAGATATAACAGATAGCCTTCCATTTATATACTAAAATCCATATAACACAGCCAATCCTTCCCCAAACAAGCTAGAAAATACGGATTCCAACAGTTGGGGCGATTATACATACGATGATGGTATTGAGATTCCATCTGGCTTCAAGAACCTTTGGGCTCCATCAAGACATTCAGGAGAAAGCTCATTATCACCAAAAGAACCCAGCAATTCACTAACCTAAAAAAATGAATGAAAAAGGAGATCAATTTGTTGACAGACATGTCACTTACCCTAGAACAAAGAAATAATTAACTAAAGGAACATTACCATACCAGAATGTCAGCTTTTTCAGGAGCATCCCAGTAACGCATATCACAGGAAATTATGGTAACAATGCTTTCCCACCCCTCTAGTTTAACCAAGCTCTGCTTCAAAAAACGTGATGTTATCTCAAACGTGAAGATTACGGAAAACACCATCAGGATAGGAAAAGCACTTTACAAAACAATAGAAAGGAGTCTAATAAAAGGCTTTGCATTTAAGACAGAAACCCACATGAAGGGTAACAACTGCATTTGGATTTTTCTCAACAGCATAAACTTTAAGCATACGCCCTGATTCTTCAGCCGCCTATAAAAAAGACAGAAATCAAATAAGAAGAATCCAAATACAGGGACATGAAGAATGCACCTTAAAAACACACAGTTCACGACCTAAACCCCAGACTTTCAGGAATAAAATAAGAAGAATCCAAACACTGAACATGAAAAATGCACCTTACAAACATAGTTCACAACCTAAAACAGACATAGAGGAAGTTACCTGTAATGATGCCCTTACAAGAGGTCCACGTCCCGCTCCTACAACCATCAATACCTTGAACAAATGAAAATTAATAGTAAAAAGCCATGGCCTTCACCTATAGGGATTTCTAAAGTTTATGGAACACCTGGCCACAAAGTGACATCAGTATAAGTAGGTAGCTTACAGTTGTAATAGCTGATGCCTCTTCATCAGGAACCCTGTCCAGCAAAGCTTTACAGATTGCCCTTTGGTACTAGCAGAAGATAAGTACAGAATACAACTTGTTAAAATATAAACACTACATAAACGAACATTTACATAGAAAACGAATTAGCAGAACAGAAATTAATCTACTTGCTCAATTCGAGCACACTTTTAGTTCAACTCCTTTTTGCCCATAGAAGTAAAAAGAAAACATACTACGTTGCCTCAATCATTAACACGGAACATACCTAAATCGCCCTAGACACACATATTAAGGGACGAAAAGGATAAAAAAGTCATAACAAAAAGAACAAAGAACAACAAAATGTAAACTCATACCTGAATGTACTTCATTGTATCCTTCTCGAATGTCTCATAAGTTTGAGCCTCTAGATTATCCATGAGCGGCTGCATTAGCAAAAGTAACCCAGCTTGTAATCAGAATAAGAGTGGACAGAAAATCTGTGTAAAGAATGAAACTGTAAGGTTTAGTATTTGAATAGCAATTAGCAATCAGAGATTGTTTAGAAAATACCAGGAACAGGAAATATGGGAATAAATAATCAGGTATAAAAGTGGACCTGTAAGGGTGATTGCAGGAAATCCCTGTATCCAAGCTGACATAAGAAATTACACGGGTTAGAAAAAAGAAACTGGCAGGAATGGCTCTGTTATGCGGACATCCACGCACGTGTATATATATTTTGAGAGAGAGAGAGAGAGAACCTACCTCAAAACGTTCTTGCTCAGGAATGGGATCCATCCTTTGGTAGAGATAACCAATATAATCCAAATATGGCCTCAAGGGATATCTCTGCACACCTAAAAATGACATGGGAGTTCATAACAGTACAAAACTATGTTATAGTAAGGAAGATTCAGAATTTTTTGAATAAAGGAATAGAAATGTTAACCTTAACAACAATTGAAACATAAATCTATGGAACAAGAAAGCAAAGGACATTTAAATTTCCAAGGTTTACTAAGCCAATAATTGCATTTAGTTTTAAGAAAACATCAGTGCTTCAACGGTTAAGCAATCATACTGCAGATATTGCACTATCGAAATCAAATATAGGACTTACCATCAATGTTGTTATTACTCTGATCGGAAGCCAGGTCTGCAATTCCCCTTTGAAGATTGTGTACTGGTTTTCCGGATATAATAACCTAAAGGGATTCAAGCAACAAGGGGGAGGGAGGGGAGAGAGAAAGAGCTGTTCTTAAGATCCTAACTTTGGCAAAACGATGAAAGAGCAAAGATAAACTAGATTTTTCCTGGAACTAATCACAAAAGCCCCTCCGCTTAAGACTTCTCAAAGAAACAAAATACCAATAAAAGATAGCAACATCCAAAGCAGTCCAATAAAGCTACACTAAATTCTACCGGCCTATGCCTAATAATCTCACTGATAAAATTGGAATAATAAGTAGCAGTATCCCGGATACAGGAGTTGCTTATGTATCAATGTTTAGGGAGCGAAATAGGAACACAAGAAAGCTGGTACAAACTTCTTGAAAATACCTGTATTGAATGGTTAAAAAAGCCAGTGATTAGTTTCTGGTGGCGCTTTGACAGGCATGGATAACCCCTTGTGTTTGTTAAAAAGGACTGGCAAATTGGTAATCATACTGTTACAAATCTTTATTACACAAGCAGCATGCAGTAAACCTTCTAAAAATAGAATACTGCTCAAGATATAATTACATCAGTATTAACAATGGCTGCTCGAACAGGCTCTCCAAACCAACGTCCAAGTGAGTTTTCTGAAGGCAATGAACTCCTAATGATAAAGATTATATACAAATTTAGGATTAGAATGGCAATCCTAGCATAAAATCCACTGAAAGTAACTCTAGAACTTTAGTCAAATTCTAAACAATGATGCATCGCAGGTTCATTTAACTCACATAACATCAAGGGCAATGGATAAGCGACTGTGATGTTCACAAAGCAACTGAAATGAATTCCAAATCTCCCAAGAATCAATCTACATGAAGAAACAGAAAAGACAGTTAAATATCAGGGACCTATAATGGACTTGACACAGGAGAAATAGTGATAAATATCAAAAAACAGGGTACATGCAAGCATCAAGTTCATGCAGACGACATTCCTCCACTATTTTGAACAAGAAGGTTCCCGCTTAAGAGTTTGAAAACTCTTCCCATGACACAAACTGAAAAGGTGCAGCTCTCTTTGCTTCAAAACCTTCCATGCAAAGAATAATGACCATAAAAGCACGGATTCACCACAAGCACAGGGAACATACCAAAGGGAATACAAACAAGTACAATTCCAAGTATCTTGCATTGTGAATCATAGAGCAAAAAGTCATCATTCCATAAGTAATGAAGTCCAAAAACAGCTTGCAAATGTTTGAGTTGCAAAGAAAAGTAGGCTAAAGGTTACTTGCCAAGTTTGAAATGAAACAAAGTGAAAAATTAATATTAAACCTTAATTTGGAAGGAGCTTTACTCACCATATGATCTGAGTTGACATCTGTGGCGTCATCATCAGTTTTCACTAATGGAACCCTAAGCCACAACTTTAATAATGGAATAATGAGAAAAGACACAACAGGTTATTAATAAATCAATCATAACATTTATGATGAAACGACAGGAATGTTACCAGCATATTGTTTAGGCTCTGTAAAATTTCATTCACAACCCTAGCATAATTAGCACAGGACTTTCCCCTAGGAGCAGGAAGAAGGCACGCCTGCAGTATGAGAGCATATTGAAACCCTGTTATCTCTTTTGATAGGGCTACCCTGTTTTCTTAAAGAATGATACTAATGACATTCAATGTACGAAAGAGGAAATAAGGGAATGTGGTATTAGACTCTGGCATCTACATAAAAAACACAGATTTATTTTTTTTTTGGTTTGCACGCATTGAGCTGTGAAATGTTGGAAAATAACATTAAAGTTGTAGAAAATAGTGAGCAAAATAACTTTAAAATTGTGTTTCCATCTAGTAAGAGAAGAAATGCACAAGTGACAAGTTTTTACAATTAAAATAAAAAGATGGAAATAACCTAAAAATAAAGGGTCAAAGAAACTTTAAGTTTTCAGTGCAATTCGAGTTAAAATATTGATGTGTCAAAACAATGCAAAAGTTAAGCATAACTAAAAGTTAAATTTGAACCAATTAACATTCAAAAGCCATAAATCATATTGAAAACTGTTTTCTCTTATTATACTTCAATTAGTGGTTAAGATTTCACTTGGTTAAACAAAATCTTACAGGGAATTCAGAAAACAGCAAAAGCAAAATGTTTACAATACATTAAAGGGAAAACATTTATATGAATAATTTATCCTCTGCCAAAATTCATATACTTAAGAAACAAAATATGCTGCCAAGGCACTACAACAATACATAGTGCATACCTGTAGGGAGAGATGAGAAGCCCATGCAATCTCTTGCTTTAGGGTGGTTTCAGAATCCATTCGAAGAATCTCATCATCTGAGTCTAGATCAATCCATGAGCTAATTTTTCCTGAAAAAGCAAAGCCAATCATATAAACAAGAGGAAAACTAACCTAAAAGAAGCTTGCTGACACCAATTCATGGATAAACATATATTTAGATACAACTCCATCAAACTACTGCCAGCATGTTTCTTGTTTACTATAAAAGATTAAGTATATGTATATCTAAATGTTATGCAGAATGAGATGAAGATAATTATGATCATTCAAAATTTGAGATTATCTTCATAATTAGAATTATCTATCTATGTTATTAGATCTGAATTTACTTATTTTACATTAATCTTACTTTTGCTTCTTTAGATTCCTTGTATTCATACAGTTAATTTCCTGGTAGAGATAGAATTTCTATCCATAAATAGGCTTAGTGAATTTTTCTGATTTATCTTTTCTTTTCCTGGGATGTGGGGGAGGGTCATCTACAGATGTAGGCTTACTGATGTTAGACAATTTTGAAATTACTCAGGGTAAATCTATACTATTACTTTCTCTGCTTGTCCTACATTAAATTGTACGCATTTGAGTGTGAGAAACAAGGAACTTCACTAAAGACAGAAAGATGACGTACAGACAGGAAGGACCAGTACCAACCCAGCATAAAATACAAAACAAAGCGAGATTCAAGTAAAATTTCCCAACCATAAAGATCAAGAAGGAAGATTGCTAGAATAAGGTACTGATAGAAATCTGAAGAGACGCAAATCCATATATATCTAGGATGACTCTTCTTTCTCCAAGCATCTCATCTTCTTAATCAGATGCTATGAAAGAATAAATTTTAGGCTCAAATGTTCTATTTACATAATTACATGTGGCATCAATGTGTATCTTCTATGAAAGAGCTTGAATCTACCAGTCCATGTCCATTCAGAGTGACAAAACTGAATTAGTGAAGATGCAAAAGCTAAGAAGGCAAAGATTTATCAATTAACTGCTGCAGGACATGCCAAACTTGTTAGAAGAAATCCAGGCATTAAGATTATTCTCTAAGTAGTACTATCTTGTTTGATAACCATGTCAGGCCAAACTGAAATATATGCATATTTCCTAAGTCATGTACATTAATACAAGTGTAGTTATAAATCTTACGATGAGAGATGTTTAAATGACCAGGACGAGCCAAGACCATTTAGATCCTAGAAATTCGGTTTCTTGAGGCAAATTTAGTTAATTTAGCTTGACTAATGGAGGATTCAACATTTCGCATCGGATTTTTAGGCCACTGAATTTGTAATCTCATGGACCCAAAATTAACCGAATTTTAACTAAAAAGCTAAAAAAAATAGTAATCATAGCTTTTGAGCATGGTAGCACACTAAGAATATGTGACTGAGGAATTTAAAGAAAATAAGACGATTAACCTAAAACTGAGGCAGACAGTTTAAATTGATGACAAGGTATTTAAACTTTTCTCCTTTACAAACGGTGAATATGCTCCGAACAAAATCACAGTTCATCGAAAAAATCCAGAACCCCATCACATTTATCAAAGTAGGGATTTTAACTTGGCTCAAGACAGGGTGAGACTCCCTATCTGTAAAATTTAACCACATGAAATTGGTTTGGCTAATACATGCCCAAAATTATATGTGATGATCAGCAAAACCTAGAAACCTTTTTTTTATTATTTTTTTTCTTCTAATAAGACACAAAGATAGTTATTGAGGAGAAGAGAAAAGCACAAAGGAGAAGGGGGCAACCAAAAAAACTCAGCAAAGTAGAGATACTGAATTTTGAATTAACTATCATCACATCTCTATACATATCCACTACAGCCAATCATATATCTCAGGACGCAATTAACTAAAAAAATTCAAAACTCATCTGTAAATCAAACATATATTTCAACATTTTCTTTTGATAAAGTCAATTGATCAAGAAGATATGTAAGAGTATCATTCATTTACATACAAAACAAACTTATCCACAAAATGGAAAGTACAAGAGAGAACCCCAGAAGTTCAGTTCTTCTGGAAAAATATAATAAAAGAAAAAGAAAAAAGGAAAAACTCACCTTATACCCTCATATACTGAAAAGTATCAGAAGTAGCAACTCAACTATAGGCAAAATGTTTCTCAATCTGACCCAAAAAGTACAAGACACAGAATGCATGAGTTCACAAATAATTGACTTTACTCCCAGAGGTTCATACCTACAACATGACTGCTCCACTGAGAAGGGCTTAAAACTAAGTCTGATCCAGCAAATGGAAGAACACCATATTCACCACTTTCTTTTTGCATTAAGCTCGGCCGATAAGCGGGATCCATCTGCACCACAAGATAGAATGTGTATAAGTGCATTGGTGATCCAATATTCAAGATTTATATGCTGATTTGGATGATTGCAGCGAATAGTAAAATACTAACCAAAATGTTCACGTAGCAAAGGAAAGAATTGAAGTCATCCAACATGATAACAAAGGAATGTCAATACATACATAGCTATGTAAGGACTGGAACTTGAACAGTATCTAACTCATAAGTGCCAAAAGAGGCAACAATAATTATAATTCCAAATTTTCCATCTGTGTGATAGTTTTTCTTAACTGTAGTCAATAATGCAGCAGAATTTTAATTAACAGATTAGTAGAGTAGAGTGACTAGATCATTGATTACTGAAGTAAATTCAATTATGAATCTGGAATCTCAATAAGAATTTACTTCAATTTCTTCTCAATGGTCTGCCTAAAGTACATTTTGGAAGGTGCTGTTGCAGAGCAAGCAAAAGTATAGAACCTTAATAGTGTTTCCTTTGTTAGGCATAGAGTTTATGATCCTCCCTCCTTTGTCTCCTATTTTCCTTGTTAATAAAGTAGTTTAAACGACTTTATAAAAAAAAAAAAAAAAAAAAAGTTAGCAGTTGGCAGTTGGCACAACCTTTGCTGTCTATGTCTAGAGATAGATCTTTGATCAAATTATTCATTTTCCAAATTGAAAACAGCATGATCCACATCTTCAAGATAAAGTTCCTGTGTAACTACTCTCGAATTTCTATAATAACTGATTAGTCTAAAAGGTTAAATCCATATTAACATGAATCGGGATGGATGTAGTTAGTAGCCATTGTCTAAAGCCACACAGTCAAGTAGCTTCACTACCAAAGGCCACTGACAAGCATTTCTATAGGTGAGCTTACTGACCATTCACATAAAAACAACAGCTGTTAAGCTGATATGTGACTGGCTAATTGGCCACCAACACACATAACTACACACATGTTCGTACAAATTACAATTCACACAATAACACAGAGATTACATACAAACCATCAGAACGAGATCACATTTTGCAGGAAGGGATTTAGAAAGAGACCTCATAACAAAAAGCACGAAGACACATATAGTGCTAGTAATACTTTCTTTATCTGAACATAGCAGCATTAATCTTCTCCAAGCTAAATCCCTAGTGTAAACATATTTTGATCCATATCACTTGAATTAAAACACTTGAATTAAAACATGTTCTGATCGATGTCTCGATAACCAATATGTTTACGAATTCACATTAATGTAGTTAGTAACCCCAGATAGAGTGAAGCCCACATAGTAAAGTAGCTTCACTACCAAAGGCCACAAACACAGCATTGCTATAGGTGCGCTTACTGACCATTCACATAGATAAAAACAGCAGGTGAGCTGGTATGTGACTGGCTAATTGGCCACCGAACACACATTATCACATGTCACATAGATACAGACAACATTTATATATATACACGAATATATAAAACTATACAACATTCAATTGGGTTTCACACTGAGAACTAACAGAAATGAAAGGAAAAGTTCAAAATCGAAATGGGATAACAAAGAAGGCGAACCAGTTGAGCTACAACGAAATCGAACCCAGCAGAGTAGATATGGTTTGTCAAAAGCTGAGGCATGTCATCGCTGAACTCAGTCTCGACACCGCAGTATCGAGACTCGCTCTTGTCCCCAGCCCGTTCGCCTAGCGGCATTTTCGTCCGACGAAGCCCTTTCCTCTGCCTCCGCTACTGGTTTTGGTTTCGCCGAGAGAGGAAGACTCAAGAGAGAGAGAGAGACTCTCTAGGGTTTTTGTAGGGTTTTAAAGAGGGGTTCGGTTGAGTTGAGTTCAGAAAGCAGCCAACCAGCTATAGGGTTTCGGGTATGCGGGTTTTTTCCAAGTCCGATTCGAGTGGAGTTGTGATTCGGGCTTAAGCCCAGTCTTGGTTCGAAGCCCAATAAAGTAAATCGGGTTTGAGGAAATTAGAGCCAATACCCGTACTATTTTTAATAAAATTTTTACCCTTTAAAATACGTGTGGTTTAATAATCTTTTTTATAATTTTTATATAGAAAATATATACCGATGGTATGTATTTACATGTGGTATAAATTTCTCCAAAAAAAAATCCATAAAACCCCCTTTTTCATACTTTTTATGTCATAGGTAAAATGTACAAAGATCTAATAAATATTAAAAATCGGGGTATCTACCTAACCTAAATATGCTATCTAAAGCGAGAATTTATGTACTCTTCCCAATTGCTAAGTCATCCAAATATAATCGAAATTATCGGCGACATTTTGGTATTTCTTAGTCCACGGAAATATTTTTAAAAGAAACAATGAGAGATGCATACTTTTTTAGCGTTGGGATATTGCGAGGCATATTTAGTGGAGTTTCCCGTTCGCATTGGAGATGGTCTAATTTTCATTTAGAAATACGGATATTTCAGTTAGTTTCGTTATATTTTTTGGTTTCCAATCTTTTTTTTTTTTTCCGATATGTTGTTTGTAGCCATGTTACCTTTTTAATTAAAAGTGTAAAAACTCTTTCACTTACTTCCAATTATCCATTAATGTGAGCACTAAAATAAATATTTGAAAATGATACACATTTTTTATCAATTTATTTTGTGCAAATTTTGAGTGACCAGCATTACTCACAATATATAAGTAAATTTCACTATGTTATTAACTTTTTGGTGTTAATAACATTTTGTGTCGCTCTCGTATAGTCGTGACTCCCATCTAAATTCCAAAGATGTCATTTGTCGTCTATAGATACTTTTTAAGCTTTTAAATTACGTGATTAGTTCACATTCATATTGTTGGAGTTTATTATGAATTTAATGCGAGTGTTAGAGTTTTTTAGGAATTAGTGTTATCACATTTTACCTTTGTGGATAAGAGATTAAGAAAATCTTTGTTGAATTTGACAACATAATAAAAAAGTAAAATTCTTGCTTTTTGTTAATGTGCTCATCATAAGTTCTTTTTGGCTGCTAATTGATAATAAATACACGATTTCTCTACTTCCATCAATTTTATTATCTGTTGATTAATTTTATATCAAAATTGTTTATATTATAAACTAAAATTAAGATGTCTGACACATAGGTCTTGACTGATTTTTGTTGTTTTTTTTTTTTTGTTTTTCCCTAAATTTTGGATTCTGAGGCCATCTCTAACCAGAAACTCTATTTTGCAGCAACCAAAACTCTAAAATGCAGCAATTTTACTCTATATTTTTTTTTCATCTCCAATCCATTACTCTAATGGCATGTTTACTAAAGAGTAATGGGAATGGTATATGGGGTAATGATTCCCATGCAAAGGTTTACTAAAATATAGGAAATGGGGAAATATGTGGGGCCCGCATAAATTTAGGAGAAAAGAATGGGAATACTTCCCTTACCAACACCCTAAGGAGTCTGATTACTCGTAAACACTCATTTTTTCTTTTTTAATTATTAAAATTGTATTTAAATATAATTTTACCCAAAAAAATCTATCTACTTTAAATCGTACATGCATTTAAAAGGACAATTTAGTAAATATAACGCATTCTCATTACTTTTTCTGAGTTAAGTAAACAAATGAATAGTATTATAATGAATACGATTCCCATTCCTATTAGTTTTAAGTAAACAACATACTACAAATAATAATTCATACTACAAATAATGATTCTCATACCCTTCTATATTATTCCCATTCATTTTATTTTTTATTTATTCCGATTACGATTACAGGAAAGTAAACGTGCCATAAATACTACAACAAAAAGGATATTCTCTACCCAAAAAAGAATATTCTCTACAACAAAAAATAATATTTTTTTTATCTTTTACCTAAATTTCTAAATATGTAACATTTTTTATAATCAAATTGAAACTATTAAATTAACTAATCTTTATTTAAATTAATTTAACAATTAATATAAAATAATTTATAATAATTAATATATTATTAATGTAGCACCTTTGACCAAAGATATATATAGAATTAAACATTTAGAAAAGGGTATTTCTGGAAGTCGAACACAAATTTTTTTAAAAAAAAAAAAACAAAATGGCTTTACGCTGCAGTACCACGCCATAAATAGCGCGACATTGTATGTAACACCACTGGACCTCACCCAAAAGTGCTAGCTTGAAGGTACTTTTGGGCTCATAGACCATCATTTAAATACCCATGATCTTCCCAGAAGATACTCGATGTGGGACTTGGGGCATTACAATATCCCCCCGTTAAGGGCCTAGCGTCCTCGCTAGGGGGTCCACATTCAATAGCCCACATATAACCCCTATGGACAGAGTCCACATTCACCACGATTCCAGCCCGTGGCAGCCTTCCAAGGCCCACACAGGTATGGACTGGGTCGGCTCTGATACCAAATGTAACACTACTAGGCTTCACTCAAAAGTGCTAGCTTGAAGGTACTTTTGGGCTCATAGACCATCACTTAAATACCCATGATCTTCTCAGAACATACTCGATGTGGGACTTGGGGCATTACATTGTAGCTTTCCTGCATTTTGCCGCAGGATTTGCGGTTAGGTTGAAGAGCTAAACCTACCCCATTTCTGCAAAAACGGCATTTTGCGGTATGGTTGGAGATGTTCTTATGCAGTTCTAACACTCCATGGGCCTTTTTAAACTCTCCTTGTATCCCCTATATTTCTTGCAATGTGTTTTTCGGACTAGTAACAGTTTTATGGTGCTATTAAATCCTGAGCTTTTTGCAGTATTATTTGAGCTCAAGGGGGCGTAAATTTGAAAAGGCTTGTAAATATAACCATTTGAAAAGGCTTGTAAATATAACCACACCAGAGAAAAGACTTCTGTAGCAGCACTAGCACCGGCTCTAGAGCTTAACTTTGTGGGTCGGCCAATCCGAGTGGCATAACATCCTGGTTCTATCTATGTTTTAACTATATATATACACGACAGCTGCAACATTGTGCTTGTGGTCTATTGTCACGGGGAGAGAAAGAATGTCCCTACTACATGCCAACTGGCTCCTGCAAGTATGGAGCAAACTTTAGGTTTAATCATCCTCATTCTACAGATGCAGCTGGAGGTGATACTTCTGCAGTACACATGGTAATGGTGGATCTGTATCATTACAAGGTGCATCACAATCAACCATACCATCTTTGTCTTCACCAACATCAATGAATGAGACTGCTCCCTTTGTGCCATTGATGCTTTCACCAACTCAAGGGGTTCCTTCACAAAATCCAGAGTGGAATGGGTATCAGGTACCTTCATTTATTGATTAATGCTTATTAGTATTTTTAAAATGCTTGGCTTTAAGAAACTCAACTTTGATACGGCAACTGAGTTTTTTAAGGAGGGACTTGAATCATGAAACTTTTCGTATTTAATTATCTGGCATTCCTTCTTAATTGTTTTGTTGCTCTATTTTCTCTACTTGTTGACATAGAATCTAGGTACTTAGGACTTCATTTTTCTTTTCTCTACTTACACTTGTCTTTTTGTTGGCTTTTGAAATCAGTAACACAATTTGGGTTGTATGCCTCTATGCTTCGGTTTATGCAAAGTATTGGAAAAAACTTGTTCGGGAATCTTATTTTGGCATTTCAAGGAAACCTCAGGATTTTTTACAATGTCTGTTTCTTAACCAATTTTAATCAATGAGTAAAACATGTCCTTTCATTTGTTTCATAGAAGCAATACCATTTCTTTCCCATAATTCCCAGCCAAGAATGGGATGAAGGTCTTCTTTCACAAAAAAAAAAAATAATAATAATAATAAATAAATAAATAAATAGAGAGAGAGAGAGAGAAAGGAATGGGATGAAGGCTTGAACCAAGTGTATCAAGTGACTATCTCAAGTTTCAGCTAATCAAGTAACTCCTTGTAGGATGCAATCAAGAGCACTTCAAATGAATCAACTCCAGCAGCAACTAGCTGTGACGTTGACCATTCTGAACGAAACGGACAATATATGATACAAGTTGTCTTTTTATCAAAGCAGTACTCAAGTTTTAGACTAGACAAGTTAATCTTGGTTTCGTAATAGTTTAGCTCATACAATCATACGAAGCAAAATGAGCTATTTTTGCAGGAAAAAAACACACACAAATGAGCAGCATTTTGCTTTTATAATGTACTATATACTTTGTTTACTATTATGCTGTCACTAAACCAGCCACGTACCTTGGGCACGTTCTCACACTAGTAAATAAATAAAGGAATTAAGCGCTGCTATTATAAAGTGATGCCCTTCCACACAAACTTCCAACTATGGATAAGATGTAAGCATAAAGTCTATGAATCTCTACGCAGGTTTTCTTGAATTTCCTTGAACTATCATAATGAGAAGATAAACAGAAGGCAACCACAGTTTTGAATAAATCTTCTACTATATATTTGATTTTCGAGGTCTTATAGACAAGTATTCTAATTCAAAAGCATGTAGAAAGCATAATCTTAAAGCTTTGATTCAAAGAGGAAATTAAAGGAACATAAACGAAATTTACACATTAAAACTTCTACCCACTAAAGTTTCTTAACAATACCCATATTGATAACAGTAGGATGCACGTCTGAATCATCAAGGAAACACTCAGGCGATTCCCTTTGCAATCGCATGCCCATCATACTCATCAGTGGTGACCTGTCCATATTCACCCTTGGGGTCGTCCACCTCATCAAAGTAGTCCTCTCGTGCATTGTCAGCTAACATGAGCGCAACCAGCCAGAGGAGCGCTGCATCAAGGGACACAAAAGCACCGCCACCGAGGAGACCCGTCTTAGCGGTAGGGCAATCAGTCTTAAGATTGCGGTGGACATTGTGCAACCGATGGAGTTGTTCCGTGACTGTGGGCCATAACAAGAGGGCTGCAGCTAGTCCTGATGTGAACCTAGGTAATTCCCATGAGCAGAAGACAACATTAGAAGAGAGGAAATAAGCTAATCAAAGACTATTCAATACTATTCTCTACAGAAAAATTGGACGGTGGATATAGCATCTTGCAGCCAGCCGATAGATTCTGCAGCAATGTTATTGGAAGAGAAACTGATTATAGTCTCTCTCATGAATTTAGTTTGTCCCGCAGATAATTTACATACAATATTCAAACAGCTCAAACTTCAACACATAAGAAAAGTATCTCTGTTAATGCTCCAAACTAACCACTTGCTACAGGCCCACAGGGTGTCATACACTCCACTGTTATCAAACAGTCTCTCATACAAGGTCTTCTGGTCGTTGGTTACGAAGGGGAGTAACTTTTAAAGAAGCAAATGTTTCTTAACTTTCGATAGACTCACCTATATACTAATTGAACCCTATAACTGGCTCACTTTGAGAGCAAAATCAGATGGTCTTGCAAATTGTCAAGTGTATAAACAACATGCAATTAATCATTTCATGGGCATTTAATCTGCCTAAGTTACAAAAAGAGCACCCTTTTCAATCATCTATTATGCTGATAACTCTCCATGGAATTACTTTTCCCTTTCTATAAAGGGAGTTGTTACCTCTAGAGTACATATGCTAATTCTCAGCTCAATCACCTTGTGTACTGGAAAGCGAGATGATAAATCATCACCTATTGTACACAAACTATTCAATTACATGCTCATAAGTTATTACAGTTACAATCTCGAGTAACATTGTCATATAGGAAGTTGGAAAATGAAGCATCACCTTATAAACATAAACTGTTCATAAACCGAGAGAATTGTAAATATGAGAAAAGGAAAGCATGCTTACAAGGCAATGTTGAAGAAAACGAGAAAACTAGAGCTCCGGAACAAAGCACCTTGAGGAACAGACTTTCCTTTGTAGGGATAAAACAATGACCAAAGGCCAACTGCTGTAGATGCTAGGAGAAATGCAAAAGACAGATACCCCAGTACAACTGTTGGATCAGAGGGATATTTGCAGATAACAACACCTATCCCCGGGAGTGGAGTTCCAGATGCAGGCTGTCAAGAGAAAATTTTAAAATTTTAGACAGTGGACAACAATACGCCAAACCCAAGTATTTTTTTTGTATCAGACAAAAAGTAAATGTCTTCGAATAAATTAATTCTTTTCTTGTCATCAATAAATTAAAACATAATCCTAAACTCTCAAGTCTTCATAAGACAAGAAACAGAATAAAAATGGTTTATAACTTGAGGCTTACAGATAAGCATCTCAAACTAAAGAAATAAATCAAGCCTGAAAATTTTCAAAGAAAGGAAATGAAATATTCGGATGGCAATCCAATCCAGTTAAGTTTCTGCTTTACACTGAACCCACCAATACAATCTTGGTTGGTCCTAACAATGCCCAACTCAGAAGCAAATAAAACAAGATTGCTTAAGTGATAAAGTGGTATAATTTACACAGGGAGATTGATATTTAGATCATAAGGATTAGGGTAATTAACTTCACATATTATAATAAAAAAGACTAAATCACAAATCATATCATATTTAACATCTAGTTGTGTTAAAGTTCAGAAACAAATTTTCAGTCACCATAACAGAAGACATCTCTAATAACTCAACAACTTTAAGAAGAATAAAGAATTTTCGCAGAGAATATAAATTTAAGGAATTGAAAAAATGGAGCAAGCATTATACGCAAATGGGTGTATGGTACTGTTACCTTCTTATTTTCAGCAATCACTCCAAAGATGAAGGACAACACACCAAAAAAGGCCACTAACAACGAAAACTGCTTCATAGAAAGGGCCATTTTTTCCCGGCTTGCCCTGCAAAAGAAACATATTCTCCAATTAATTTCTGTGACTTTAGATTAAAAAACTAAAATAAACTACTATGCATATTATTAAATAGAAAAACATCAATTCTACCGAAAAGGGAAAATAATTCAACTTTACGAGAACCCTTTTCGAGTTACCTCTTAGGAATTAATTCAAACACCCAAAAAAAAAAAAAAAAACTTTTTCCTAATTCCTAACAATAAACAATCTGAAAATAAAGAGAATTTAAATTCTCAAAAAAATTTAAAAAAAATAAAACATGTACGTAAATCAGATCAAGTCAACATATTTATTTTACAAAAAAAAAAAAAGAAGACTTCATCGAAAGAAGAAATTCAGGAAAACTAGATAGTATCTAGAAAAATAATTAATATTCCAGTGAAAAGGTAATTAGGCTGACCTAAAAACCAAACCTGCAATTACGATCTCTCTCTCCCTCTAGGTCTCCACCCAAAACTGAGAGTAGAGAGAGAGCGAAGAAGAAGAAGAAGAAGAAGAAGATTTACGCAGTGGTTAGAGAGAGAGAGAGAAAGAGCCACTACAAAATTAATGCTATTCACAAAATTAATGAATCAATGAATAGAAGCCGTTAAAATAAAGGGGCGAGGTTTTCGAGAGTCACAAAGTCAAAGTGAATCTCTCAATCCTAATCCGTATGGAATCTCGACTCCATTCTTTAACTCCACTTCCGTAGCAGCTACGGCTAAGTCCAACTATGGTTAAACATCTTCTTTTTTTCTTTTTCTTAAAAAATATTTTTTCTATATTTTTTCTTAAAAAATCATTATATGAGATAAGTATGGCGTAAGTCCCACGTTAATTTTTAAAAGAAAAGAAAGAAAAAGACCCACGTTAATTACTTTATTTCAACAATTAACGGCTTTATATGTATGCATATATATATATATATATATATATATATGTATGGATATAATCTCGATGGCAGGACCAGTCTCGTTTATATTTTGACTAATACAGAATATTTTAACTAACATAAATTGGTTAAAATATGATTTGTGTTGACCTAAATATAAACAAGATTGGTCCCTTTGAGGATCTCAAAGACTACATCCGTGGTCTATGTATATATATATATATATTTTTTAACAATTAAAAAATATGAGAGAGAAATAATATTAATGATGTACATCTTTTTATATATTTCATTATAGCCGTTGGATCACCATTAGGCGATAATCTAATGGTTAAAAAAAAAAACCTACATATAGATTAAAAAAAAAATAGCAACCATATATATATGTCACGCTTTTTGTAATTTACGTTGGGAAAATTCTATAACGTATTGAAAGAGTCGTCAAACTTTTTAATTAGTTAATGCTGTTGATGTATTACCAAAATATAATAATAAAGTAATAACTCAGTACCCAGCTATAATAATTTGAAAATTGATTAGGAAGCTTTCTGTTTTGTTAATTATTAGTTGAAATATTATTATAGGAATAATTAGTTTTTAAAAATAATAATTCTGCGATTTAGTAAAGCTTAGTTGGACCATGGGACCCAGAAATAAATGGCGCAATTATTCATTGATGTGAGTTACACCAAATGCTACATAATTAAGTAATTGGCAATTTCTTCCATCCAAACTATTCTAGAATTAATACTGGAATCAGAATTGATAGGCCGCATGGGCGACCATATTTCTAGTGCGGGCTCAGCTCCGCTAGTCAGCTATGTACTTATAGCTACGCACTTTTTTCCATTTTTTTTTTATTAAACTTTATTTTTCCTCCAATGAAACACTTGACTTAATAAATTAATACTAGTGACTGGTGAGAGTTGGGAGACTTCGTAGAAAGATGGTTACTTTCGACAGTGAAGATATTATGCAATTTAATCATTAACTTTTAGATTTTGTAAAACAATAGTTTGATATTAAGAATTTACTAAGAATAAGAATATAGGGCACAGTTTGTCACTGGTTAATCATAATTATAATTTAAGTGGGACCTATGTGGGACCCAGTTTGTTAATTAAATCATCCAGTGACAAACAGACATGTCACTGTGGCACTGCCCCATAGCATTGCTCATTTACTAAAGTCGATATTTTATACAGATTTTTTTACTATTTTTAGTGACAAAAAGATAATAATATTCTTCACTAAAATTAGATTAGTTATTGTTATTCTCAATTTTGATGTTATTAATTATCTTTTACATTCAAAAAGTCAACTTAAATCATTAATATTCAGAAATTCTTAATCTGAGAATATTATTTTGTAGAGTTCAAATTTTAAGATTTAAATTATAAAATTTTTAAATTTTAAGATATTTTTTATAGTTCACCCTATTTCAATTGTAACCCACGAATTCAAAAGAAAAGAGTTTTTTTTTTAACCTCAAAAAGAAAAAGAAAAAAAGAAAACAGTTGTTTGAGAATCTAATATTGAATTGAAGGGAAAATCTATATAATAGCTAATTACAATTTTATCCGATGGATTGTTATGCTAAATAAGATACATATGATATATATCGAATGGATTGTATATCACAAAATATATATTCTTCCATTTTTTTTCGGAAAAAGAAAATGATAAAAGTCACATATTTCGAAAACGATAAACAAAAGTAATTGACCAAAGATAGGGCCGAATGGGCTAAAAGTTTTGTGAACACGTTACCAATTTGCCAGTTCATTGTTTGGCTGGCACAACTTGCGCTATGAATTATGATCGTTCATCACAAATATACCATTGGCTTTATTTAACTCATAAGAGTATGTTAAACTGAGAATTATGTGCTAAGCCTACTAAGTAGGATTTTTAGAGAGAGAGAAAGAGAGACAGAGAGAGAAATCGTCCCTGTTGTAACTGATTAGCCAATCTCGACCTTACACTTGGCAGAGAGAAAATTTCTCTCAGTGATGATAAATCTAAGTGGTAGAATGAATAGGCATCAAGGATTCAATGTGCTTTACATTCACAAGAACTGCTCTACAATAAACTAGCCGATTATGTAGATCAACATCACACATCTTGATGAGAACGGTGCTACAATGACTAAACTCATATTTGATTATGAATTGCTAGCTCACTCACAAACCTAATATCAATGCTATCTCTAACTCAAATAATGACTAGAAAAGATTCATGATTTAGCTCTCGATTTGAATAAATCACTAATTCAAAGGGCATCTATATATATATATAATGATTTATTGTAAATCAATCAAGATATTATCCGGTTGATTAGTTGTCATTCAAGGAGAAATCTGGAATCTTCCCCTTTATAAATAGAGGACTCCAAGATAGTTCAAAACACAATTGGCAAAACTCTAAGAAAAAGTAATTGGAGAAGAATTGTGGACATAGGAAAGAGATTAGGTGAACCCACATTAAAGATTAAAGGCCTGTTGCATTCTTATTATATTGCATGGTACATTACACAAACCGAATTTTCATATTTTTTCAGTTTTTCAAAACAAAAATGCAGGTTAACAATCATAACAACCAAAAGAGCTAATTTGGATGCTAGAATTGAAAGAACGNTAATTTTCATATTTTTTTCAGTTTTTCAAAACAAAAATGCAGGTTAACAATCATAACAACCAAAAGAGCTAATTTGGATGCTAGAATTGAAAGAATGAAAGGGCAATCTATATGCACATCATCTAAATCTTGTGAGCTATCAATACATAGTTTGATTTGTTGAATATTGTTCCGATATGTTTATAATATGATTTTTGTATTAAATAGAGTTTTAGAATCAACAAAACTAATTTGCTAAGAGAAGAGATAAATGTGTTAAAAAAGTCAGAAATAAAAAAAAATGTACTTAAAAAGGGAAAAAAAAAACAAGAAAAGGAAATGTAGTGAAGTGTGACACTATGGCCGAGTCTCGGCCATAACTATTAGTCTGCGGTGGCCAAAAGCACACTTTTCTACCAAAATTATGTCAACTGTGTGCAATATTTGAAAAGAAAAATCAAAACATTCAAAATCTATTAATGCAAAATGTACTGTGGAAAGGAAACAAGATGTGCCTTCTAAAAATACAAATTCATTATCTAGGAATTTTTAGGAAATAATTTGGAGATCAAACTAGAGAATAATCGGCAAGATGAGGACAATAACAAATAAAAATTAGGAAAACAAAAATCTACAGCCACAAGTTCATAATTTAAAAAAAAAAATAGAAACAATTTGCTGCTCAAAGTCAAATCCAAATAGAAGAAGCTTTCTCAATCCCAAACTATACATGTACCAACCATATAAACCTAAAGCAAACAAACAAATGTAGTAATTGCTTTATCAATTGTTTCATCAATCTTTTGGACAAACTCTTAAGACATGATTCAACAAACATAACACTGATAATCACAGATTCAAATATTTGCACTAACTGCTGCTTCAACCAGATGAGTTTCACCATCTACTTCATCAAAGTAGTCATCTCTGACATTGCTTGCAAGCATAAGAGCAACCAACCATAAGAGTGATGAATCCAGAGAAAGAAAAGCACCACCACCAAGTAGACCAACCCTCCCAGTAGGGCACTCGTCAGTTCCAATGGGATAAACCTTGTTTTTAAGGTAATGTTGCTCTTCAATTGTAGGCCACAATGTAAGGGCTGCCCCCAACCCAGCTGTGAACCTAAAGTTTTCCACAACCACAAAGGTTTCAATATTAGTAAACAATCAATTGGATATTAAAGAGAACATGGTTTTTAACATGTATATTAATATTCACAGGTAGGTCATGTAAATGTCATTAAGGGTTAGTACAAAGGGCAAGATCATTATGGTCACGCTAAGAAAGAAAATATTAGGTACAAAATTAGGAAAGAAAAGCTTACTTACAGAGTAATGTTGAAGAAGACAAAAAATGTTCTACTTTTAAAGAAAACCGAATGTGGAATTGATTTTCCTTTGTAAGGGTAGAATAGAGCAAGATAGCCAACTACAGTTGATGCAACAAGAAAGGCAAATGACAGATAACCCAAAGGAATTGCTGGATCAGATGGATAGGTACATATCACTGCACCTCTCCCTTTAATTGGGGTTCCTGATTGAAGCTGTAAAAAAAATAATAGAAAAAATTTTAAATATTAAAGATTCAGATTATTTATTTATATATTTTGACGAAAAAAACAACCAAAAAAAAAAAGAAACAAAAGTTATAATGACCAGAAAAAAAAAAAGTTCTTTGAGAAATATTTCCTATATTTGTTTTATCTTTGCTTGCTTTCAGTTCGATTTTTATGATAATCTTATTAAATACAATATCTTTAATTTAGTTACCTTTTTAAAAAATCTACAGTTTTGTTTAAATATTTAAATTGAATTAGAAAATTAATAGCATTATTTATTATTAGAATCAAGATCATAGTTAGCCATTTATACAATTATATGGTATTGAAAAAGAAAACCCCTTTTTTTTATTACGGAAAAATAAAAAATAATCAAGAGTTTGGTGACTTACCTATCAAATGACTGAAAGTTTTTAAGTTTCAAAAAATTTCTTTCCAAACTTATTATATTTCTTTTCTTAAAAGAATAATTCTAAATTTTAAAAAATTATAATTTACAAATAATGGTTTGACTTATTTATAGAAATTAGTTATTAATGCTTAAAATATATTATGCTTCCCTTCAAAAAAAATATATATTATGCTAAAATTCCATATACATGACTCAACGAGGGACAACTAGCCAGGAAATCAGCCTTACTTGTTCATCATTCATTAACGATAGATTTTCTCATACTCCCTTACCCATGTATAGTTGGAATTGATTTCCTTAGTTGTAGATGTGTTTACCCAGCAACTATACAACTATAATTGATTTTATTTTTTTAGAATAACTGTAATTGATTTTATTTTAAATGTAAATCCTATATTTAACCAAGAATGATAACAGAATAGGTCAACCAATTTTGTTGGCATTACATGATCAATTAAAAAACAAATATATAATACTTAAATATTAATAATACAAGCAGATGATTTCCAAAAAAAAAAATACATTAATATTATAATATAATAACTCCAAAAAGGGAAAAAGAACGAAAAATAACATTAAAAGAAAATCATGGATTTTCAATCACAAAATAGAATATTAAATTTTTTCTAATATATAGCTTTTGTTATTAATATTTTGATAAAATAAATCTAAAAAAGGAGAAAAAAAAACAAAAACAAAAGATCAGAATTTTAACGTAAAAGAAACAACCAGAAAAAATATTTATTTTGAAAATTACAACGCTATTAATATTTTCTTTTTTTTAATGAAAAAGAAAGAATTCTATATTACGTATTGCTCAATTAAATCTAAAAATTTGAAAAAAAGAATAAAAAATAAAAACACATACATAACACAACATGTATTTTTAACGGGTTTACAGCAGGGCGAGTAGGTACCCTGTCTGCGCCGGGGTTGTTTTGCCATTCTTAACTAAGGAGAGCTCCCTTAGCAAAAACAAAAACTAAGGAGAGGAGATTTTGATGTACCTTTTTGTTTTCAGCAACAATTCCAAGAACGAAGGATATTACACCAAAGGTGATCACACCAAGAGACAATTGAAGTGCACTGAAAGCCATGGTGCCTAATAAATGGCAAATGTATCTTCCTCAGTTCCTGCAATTTAGAAGTGATAACATGGGTTAATCTGGGACAGGAAACAAGGATTCAGGATGAAACCAATTTAGAATTTTTTAACTCTGTATAAATTATGCATGAGAAATAAAAAAAAATTAAAAAAAAAAGTTCATAACATATGGGTGAGGTGAGGATCACAAGTCACGTGCAGAAAAAATAAACTGTCTGATCTTCTTAGACAACTGATATCCGTTAAATGGTACACAGTACACTCAAACTGTAGCCAAATCTAAGAGACAAACATCAATTAAATTATTAAAAAAAAAAGAAAAGAAATAAAAACCCAATCCAAGTACTCGTAGAAGATTAAAAATTTAATTAGGGAACGATTTGGGTCCAGAACTAAAAGAGAAAATAATAATAATAATAGAGAACAAGGAATTTGAAGAATAACAACATAACCAATACCTTATTACTGTGCAGGTGAAGGCCTAAAAGATGAAAGTGATGATTTATATAAGAGAAAGAGGAGGAATATTTAAGAATTTATACGTTTTGGTTTTGCAAAAGAATTTGGACATATTGGTTGGACAAATTCAAAATGCTTATTTAATTTTCCTTAAATGGATATATGCCACTAGGGAATTGGCTGTCAGTCCGTTTTAGAAGTTGAGTAATTTATACTATAATCAGATTTATTCCTACATTTTAGTAAACAAAAAAGAAAAGTTCTTACACTTTTCTTTTTTTCCAGCAAAGACACGTTTGCTATATATATATAAACGCTATAAATCTCATGTGATGGTCAAAGTCATGAACAGCTGTGATTCAACAATGTAAAATCCTCCAACTATTTATAGTAAAGCTTTTGCTGCTTTTCCACCAAGTACCCCTAAATTTTTCTTCCTTTAAAAAAATAATGATAATTGAAAAGAGGAAATTTGATTTTTTATGGTATTTTTTTTCAAAAAAAATTGAAAAATCCCGGAATTTGAA
The DNA here is from genome assembly GCA_002914845.1 of Trema orientale. Classification (NCBI taxonomy): domain Eukaryota; kingdom Viridiplantae; phylum Streptophyta; class Magnoliopsida; order Rosales; family Cannabaceae; genus Trema; species Trema orientale. The sequence goes on from JXTC01000001.1 coordinate 951,539, forward strand.
ATTGTTCTGAAAAATCTCAGATTTAATTATAAAAATATCATTTTTAAAAATATTTGGAAAAAATACAATTTTTTAGTGATTGATGATACTTAAGGTAACTAGTCGAGTTACCTGAGATAACTTGAATAGTTATTTCAAGTAACAGGATTGGTTATTCTAAGTAACCTAACTGGTTACCTCGAGTACCATTGAAAAATATCAAATTTAAAGAAAAATAGTATTTTTCTAAATATTTTTTAAAAGTGTTATTTTTCTAATAATATTTTTAAAAAAATGATATTTTTTTAAATCAATCCGGGATTTTTCAAAAAAGTCAAACCATCCGGGATTTTTCAATTTTTGGTATCTTGGGCCTGGAATTTTGTAAATAGCCCAGTTAAAAAACCAGGCTCCTACTCTTAACTTGGTATATTTGTAAAACTCTCTATAAACTTAGGTAAATTTGAAATTCTCAATTTTATCTCCAGTTCATATATAACAATATTATAACTCCTTGAATTTAACACATTAGTACAAATAAAGAGAAAAAAAAAAAAAAGACCAGTATACTCTTACCCAAACACTATTAGTTAACTAAAGTATTTTGTTAAAGAAATGTTATTAGATCTTTCTTTATTAAATCTTCTTGTTCTTACTCTTTTTTCTGTTTCATCCACCATCATTTTTTTTTTCAATTGTATTTTTATGGTGTTAGGTTCAGAGTAAGAGTAAATTACACATCTTTTGATCAAATTTGACAGTGGTGTAGATATATTAGTTACTAATGAAATCACAGGAATGTACTAAGCATTTTACATAAATTAAAAAAAAAAAAAAAAAAAAAAGAGAACCACAATAATTTACACCCAAGGCACAAATAGCAAATTTAATCAACCCTTTTTTTCATCCTTTTTATAGGGATCAAAAGAGGGAAAAAATGCTGGTTTTAAAATATACATTTTGGTAGAATATTTTCTCAGTATCAGAGGGATCCTCTCTATTCTGGATTATTTTTTGCTTGATTTGAGTTTTTGATCAGAGTAGAAATTATTTTTATTTAGAGGAAAAAAAAAAGAACAATTAAACTTGTAGTCCTTATCTTCAGGGGCGGAGGAGAAGGGGACCAGTGGGAGCATATGCCCCTATTGGGTTTTGGATTTTTTTTTTTACATGTATTAAAAAAGAAAAAAAAAATTGTGACTTAACTAAAAATTGGCTAAAATAGTTCTATACCTCATTGAAAATTGGCCAAAATTATACCTAAAACTCTAATTATGTCATTATGTCTCTACTGAATAAACTTCATGGCTCCGTCCCTGCTTATCATCAATAGAGATATTTGACCAACTATTGATTTACATGTGATACGAGATTATAGACCCAACTCTAAACACAACAATTAATAAAATGACAACTATATTGACATAATCAGGAAAATTTTCTATTAATTTATAGTCTCTATATAAGGTAATTTCCTTTTCAAGATTCTAAGTTACCATATTTAGAGGTAAAAATTCCACGAGAGAAGGTCCCTTCAACAAATCTCGAGTAAACGTTAAATATTTAGTTTGTACATATTCGTTCGCATTCTCTATTTTTTTTTTTTTTTGAATAAATATCCGTTCATGCACATTCTACAACAATAGTCATATCCTCCTTTTTATTTGAGAATAATCAGTAACGATCTCTACGAGAGGGAAAAACAAAGACAGAGAGATGTCTTAAAAAATAATGTTATAAAATTGGGCACCAATCCAGTAGTTTTTTTAATTTTTATACCTATTTTGTCCAATTAAAATTCACGCACGTATTTTTATAATAAAAATTAGAAAGAGAAAAATATTAAATAATGAGTATTTTTTACTTTTTTTTAACTATCTAAATTATGGTAGCCGTTAGATCATAATCTAACGGCTTAAAAATATACACATTCGATTGAGAACCATGTATATATATATACACGAGGAAATTATGAATGGAATCAATATTTTGGCAATTATTAGGGTCAATTCATGTGACAATGCGTGTTCGGCTATTTACGTGACGAGGCTTGAATAAGTAATGACATTTTGGTTTCGTACGAACTACAAATTTACACTATATTGTATGAATTCCAAGAGTAGTCATGTTTAGCTTCTATTTTAAATATCTCATAATTACTTTTTTGAAGATTCAGCTATTTGTTTTCGAGCATAAAAACTAAAACAGCAATTACAGAGAACAATTAGCTAAATATGGGGTCCATAGTTTTATAGGTTCTCAATTCAACAGGTTTTTTTTTTAACTTATTTATTGGTATTCCTTTTTTTAGCCATTGGATATATATATATATATATATCAATTTATAACACATATAAAAGAGCCAACTTTGGCTTGAATATGGTTCACAATTTCGTCAAATTATTTTTTCTTTAGTGGATTTAAAATGGTGCATTGCATTTCAACAATCGAACTAGAGTTAACTGTTAAAAAAAAAAGAAAGAGAAATATTGAAGTTTGGTCTTTCTACAATTTAAACACTGAGTTTTGATTTTTGCAAAAAAATACATTCACATTTTAAAATTTTAAAAATTTGTACCATCTACCAATATTTTGACAAATTTATTCCTCAAAAAATTGCGAATCTAGACACAGATTATGTTATTTTTCTTTCCAAAAAATTAAAAAAAAATCGTTCGAACTAACATAAAATAGGAAAAATAAGGATGAATGGTACAAATTTTTGAAATTTCAAAATGCGGAGGTATTTTTTTTTTTGCTGGGTCTATTGTTACCCTTCTATCTACTCTATCTACACCTTCTTTTAGTAATTTTTATTAGGGAACTTATATTTACACCCCTAACACACATAAAAGCACCTATATTTTTTTGAAAAATTTTTGTTACATATTTATCCTTAAGTAAAAAGACCAAAAGGTACAGTTATATACCATTTTATTAAATTTACGATATATTACTCTTAATAACTACACCCATGGTGACTTCAGAATTGTAATCTAGAGCTTACAAGAGGGTGAAAGGCTTTGCCCTTGGAAAATCTCTAATATCATTGTAGATTGCAGGGATATCTTGGGAAAATTTGTTGCATGGACTACGTCTTTTATTGGAAGAGTCTCTAACTTCGCTGCTCATAATATTGCCAAGTGATTATGATGTGTACATCTACGTTCAGTAGTCTAGAGGCCTGTCTAGAGGTCTCCTCCATTCCAGAGAAAGTTCTATCTGATTGTAATTACTGGTTCTCTGGTCTCTGACTTGTAGTGTATTGACAGGACCCTCTTTTTGTAATTCGATTTTTTGCCTTTAATTAATTCCACCGTTTCTTATTAAAAAAAAAAAAAAAACGTACATCCTATGATATTATAATTTAAAATCTTAAATATTTTATCCAGAAGTTTCCTAAATTTAGACCCTTGTTCCGGGGTGTTTTTTTTTTTGTAATTTGATTAAGGAGAATTAATTAAGCGTAAAAACGTTTAATTAAAGATAAGTAAGACAGTGGTAGAAAAATAGAGAAAATGATGTGAAAAATTGTAGCAATACAATTCCACGTGTCAGAAAATTATTGTATTTTTGACAGCTCAATCTGCAAGTAAATAAGTGTGAGTGGTTTCAATAACTATTACCACGTGTTAAATAACCAATATTTCTGACGCAGGTGATACGAGCCATATGGTCAGAAACAAACAAATAGATGGTTAGTTTTTCTGACACAGGTGATTTCAGCCATTCGGTCAGAAATATAAATAAACAATACTGAAAAAAAAATAATTAGAAAATTAGATCTTTGACAGAGGTGATTCCAGCCATATTGTCAAACATAAAAGAAAATAAAAGTACTAAATTTAACGTGAACGGTTGCAAACAAGGGTCGTATTCGCTACAACTCAGCTTGCTAAACAACTCAGAATCACGGATGTGCAGTATTTAAAATGCAGAATTTAAATGTTAGCACGATATATATATAGTCAGCACCCTACAAATATATAGAACATAAAAAATTGATCTAAGGAGTAGTCAGTATTCCAAAATCTGCAAAATAATAACTGTGAAAGGATAATAATAATAATAACAATAATTAGGGCGCGTCTACAGTAGGGGCGCCCCTACGTAGGGCCCTGTCTATTCACCGTTGGATGAGAATCTGTATATAAATAGATTCTCCACAGATTCCCGTTATTCCCCACAGATTCTCATCCAATGATAATTAAGGCATGACCTTACGTAGGGACGCCCCTACCGTAGCCATCCCCTAATAATTATAATGATATATAGATATATATATATATATATATAGGATGGTGTATATACGGATGGGTTGGAAGCTTTATTGGTGCGTAGAAACTAGATTTAAGAAAAAGGGTTAATAATTTTATATGATAAAGATGGATAATAAATATGTATATGTATGAAGATTGAAGATAAATCGTGGGATAAGGTAGAGAGAGAATGAGTAGGATTTTATGTGAGAAAATACAAAAACATATTTTGTAGTATTGTAACAAAAGATTGAAGGATATGCATGAATGAATATATTGAAAGACAATAATAATGCCTTGGTCAGAGAGAAAAGAAAGCTTTTCTTGTTTTCTCTTGAGAATTTTTTTTTTTCACTCCTACGTACAAAGCTTTTATATGTATATATAGGCCCAAGTCTGGATATCAATCGACTCTTTTTGGAGTCTTATCTTGTTGCGGCGTCTTCAGGCTGGACACCTCAACAAATGCAGTGTCATCCAAGGAAGTAGACGCTTGTCAATGGGCTATGAAAAGAGCTGTTCCATTGCAATGAGGACATATATCACGATTTGGTTGATCAACGTGGAAATTGTTCTTTTGCTTCTAATTTGGCAATTTTCTAATGGTAACTTGACACTCATTTTTGGGATGTTGTAGTCCTCTCTTATCCAATGTAACTTTAACACGTCATATTTTCTTAATTAACCCATATTGCACAATTATCACATTATTTGTGACTTAATATTTTAGTTAGTGACTAATTATAAAAATTTTGTCGCACTCCAAAATAACCTTATTAACATTCTTTTAAAAAATTTGCTCATTAAAGGATGGATATTGTCAGAATTTGTACTTGTTCAAATATATATATATATCATAATTCCAAAGAGGTAAAAAATAAAAAGAAGAAAAAAGAGAAGTAAATTAACCGATTTGCTTAGGATTTAATTTTTTTTTTAAAAAAAAGTATAAAATTTACTAATTCAATGCTTTTGAAAACAAAACTTCAGTCACTAAATGTACATTTTCTTTAATTATTTTTTATTACTAGTGTAACTTTGTGATGATTATTATATAGTATTTTAATTTTGATTACTGGTGTAACTTTGTGATAATTATTATATAGTATTTTAATTTTTGTTGTTATTCGTTCAGACGAGCTGTAAACTACTTTTGTTTATTTATTTTTATAAAAGTAAATTCCTAGTCTCTCATATATTGATCATGTTAGAATGAATAGTATTTCATGACTTTATGTAGAACAAACATCATCATCACTATAAATAGAGAATTTAAAAAAGAGGAAAAAGAATAGCCGATCAAACTGTATAAATATCAAGGGTGTATTTCTAATAGAAATTTTTTTTTAAAAAAAAATAAAAAAGTTATATCATTAGGGTTATCAAAATTAATAAGTTAATAAAATTGAAGGCTATATAAGGAAAGATCTATTTTATGAATGATTTAATTTGGGGTGCCAATATTAAAAAATACATTTTTAAAATTTTTTAGCGGGGTTCATTTAGATTTGGGGTGCCTTTTTGTGACTTGGGGGTGCAAATATAGCCATCTTTTTTATTATTTCAAAAAATGCCTTGAATGAATGTACTTTTTAGTATATAAAATTGTTTTGAACCGAAAAAAAAAAAATCTTCCCACCCCTTTCTTAAATACAGTTATCCTTAAACACTAATTTTCTTACTAATCGCAATAGTAAGACTATCCTAATTTCCTTGAGGTTGACATAAGTGATTAAAACCTAATTAATTGAATGATTTGAAATATTGTGATTACCAAGCTTTAATTTTTTTTCTTTATTCACTAATTATAATCTTGTCAACCGTTAATATATAGGCTATAAGCTTTTTTTTTAATAATTTTCGTTTGTCAATCCTCTAATATATATTATAGTCACATAATACTGGTTTATATATATATATATGCCCTATATATATAATCATCACATGTAAACAATTTTACCTGTTCATTAGTGTTTGCCATTTTTCTTTTCTTTTTTCTTTTTCCGATGAGGTTCTAAGTGTAAAGCGTGAGATTATATACATATATCTTTTGTTGAAAAGAAAGAAAATAACTCATTAAAGAAACTAAAAGAATTTATAATGATGCTTAGATTGAACATCATCACTTTCTATTCAGAATGTTGGATTGGAGCTAGGTATATGAATTGAGTTTATTGCGCTTAGTATACGAGATGAATTGGGATTGTTTGGTCAAGACAAGCCAACATTCAATGTTGCTAAACACATAACGAAATTATAATAATTGGCTATTTGCTATTATCATGATACCTGCTGCATGTTGGCTTGTTCCCATATAGTTATTAAGCTTCAATTCAAGTGTTAGGATGTTTAAAGTATTTCATTATTTATTTCTGGTATATTTTAGTTTTACTCATTAGAGAGTCTTTGCTCTTCTTCTAGTTGTCATTAGTTTACTATTTTTTAATTATTTTAATGCGATTGATATTTTTTTGGGATTTCTCTTTCTTGAATGAGTCCACATTCTTGAATGGTTCGTGGGTATTCATTTAGAATTCTTCTACTATTTAGACTTTTAGGCTATGTTTGGTAGAGAGGAAAGAAAGTAGGAAGGAAGGAAAAATTAGGAGGGAAAGAAAATGTGTAGGATGAAAAGGAAAGTGTCTTTCCTCAATTGTTGTTTGGTATGTAGGAAGGAAAGAAAATTAGTATATTTTAAAATGACTATTTTGCCCTTTTTATTAAAATTTTAAAAATAGTATACAAGGTTAATTTGGTAAATTTACTATAAAGCATTTGTAAAAAAACTTTTCCTCTCCATTTTCTCTCCATTTTTGAGAGGAAAATATTGGAATGGGTCCCATCATATTTTTCCCTCCCCTTTTCTCTTCCATTTTCTCTTCCCTTCCCTTTTCCCTCTTACCAAACAACCCAAAATTTTTTTTTCCTCCACTTTTCCCTCAAAACTTTTCCTTCCTCTCCCTTTTCCTTCTTACCAAACATAGCCCGTCTTTGGAAAAAGTGGAACTCTAAAGTAGAATTATATGTGCATATATATATACACACATTATATATAATTATATATTTCACGTAACAAGAATTTTAGGAGTCCAACAATTATTTTTTTCCCCCTGTTGAAACCAAGGTTGTAAGAAGGATTATTTGAAGAATAAAATTTTAACTGTGCTTAACTAGTTTTAGGTGAGACAATTGAACTCTTCTTCTTCTTGTTTTACGTTTTTTTATTTTTTTCCGCAAGTTTCAGATAGTTCCACTTGCAATATCTCAGTGTTGTGTATTTTTTTTTTACCTAACATCTAAAATTAGTGAAAACATGTAGATGGCAAAAATATGTCCTATGATTGTAAATTATTTTTGTGCAATCATATAGTGTAGTTATTGCTCTGATTTAGTCTTTTTGGATTTTCTAATTCTAAGATTAAATTTATTTAATTCAGATAAAATACAGTGCATGTTATTAACCTTTTTGTTTGTCTGTAATTATTTTCTACTTTTCGAGTTACTGGAACGGAGCCTAGATACTTCATTTTATTTTATTAGCCGAACCAAGTCAACTTTAAATTATTCTAATTGTTGATATTGGTTGAACCTATAGTCCTTCAGTGGAAATTCATAAGGAAGCTTAATGCTTGAATTTTGTCCCAATCCTAAAGGTATTCTTCATTCTCATACAATCCCTTAATAGTACTTCTCTCCCTTCTAGCTAGCCAAGACATAGTGGGAAACACAATTTCACACGTTATGAATCCATAAAGTAAAACTGAACATAAAATCCACTATATAAGTCCAATAGACTGCTAAGTCTGTTGATTTTCGGTTTTGTTGCCTGATTATACTTTGTGGTTTATGTGTATGTCGTTTCCTCTTGATGTACTCAATTATATTTAAGTTACTTTTTTACTTGTACAATCGGGACAACTCACATTTTCAATATACATATGGTATGAAATCTTCATATATTGATGAAAATTCAAAAGTAGCAAATATTTGTGATGTTGTTGCAATATCTTTCTTATCCATGAGAGATACAAGAAAAAGTTTACATCAGCAAGTTAACATTGTTGTTTAAAAGTTTTTTCTTTTTTTTTTTCTTTTTTTTTTTTCTGTCTACTGGTGTATTCTCTCTTTCTATTTACTGATAAAAACTTTTTCTTGTATATTAAGAAAATTTTATTTTTCTGCATTACGTCTACCTTATTCGCTTCTTCCTGTTAGATTATCTTAGTTGTTGGATTCAGTTACATTGTACTATTGTAGTATAATGAGAAATTCTTTTGTGTATCCGATTGTTGTAGGGAATGCAAAAGACATTTGATGACCTATCTCAGTTCAAAAGTTACCAAAATTTAACATCTACATATGGTGTCCCTTATCCTCGTATCGAACTTCATTTCATATGCAGGAATGGTAATTACTAATGTTCGGATGTTCATTGTTTCCTCGTGAGACATTTTGTTTATGAACATTTTAATTCGTAGCTGGTATTAAATTACTTACCAATATATCTGTTTGACACCGTGACACATTTAATAAATATATATATATGATATTACACGAGCAGGTGTACAATTGTATTTGTTTTTCATTTACAAAAGGGATAATTGCAAAAAAATACCCTCATGTTTAGATTTTCTGCAATTTAAATCCTGAAGTTTGGATTCCGCAAAATAATACCCTGAAATTACGAATTTCTGAAAATTAATACCTTGTGCTGATTTTAAACTGATAAAATACAATAATATCCTCAAAATTAAGATGAATAATATGGATTAATTTAGTTTTAATGGAGGATATTATTGTTTTTTCGTTCCTAAAATTAGTCAAAAAATTTATCCAAAATATTAATTTTCAGAAATTCTTAATCTCAGGGTATTTTTTTACAGTTATCCCTTTACAAAATTCCATTTCCCGTGTATCACTATTATCTTGAGTTGTGGAAAAGGGCGTAACCGGATAGCATAAAGCCATAAACTGACCTGTGGTCACGCACATGTAGAGCACGTGCCACCACCTAACATATATAACCCCAAGCAAGCCCTCAATGGCCACATTCAATCACATTGGGCCCGTTTGTTTCAACCATTCCATTCCATTGAAATGGAAAATCTATTTGAATGTGTATTTGTTTCAACAATTCAGTTTTTCCATTCAAATGGTCCATCAGAAAAATTAACTATTGGAATGATTTTTTTGTGTCTTGAATGAAAATGGATAGAGGAGGTGTTTTTGAATGATTCATTCCAATGCTCCCATTCTAATTACAACACATTCTACTATTTTTTCCATTCAAATATCTCCCATTCCAATTATATCACATTCCACAATTTCTATTCAAATACACACATTTAAATAGGCGAACCAAACGGAGCCATTATTTCCATATAATCAGTGCCACATTGTCATAGCATGGTTTCAAAGGGACCTACAAATTGCCGTACGAAGACTTTAGTTCAAACTTCAAAGGGATCGTTTAGAGTTTTTCTTAACACAACAATCCATGGCGTTATGGACATCATCAAATCTCAAGAGTCCCGGACAATTCGATTATCAACCCAAAAAATAAAAAAAAGAAAAAGAAAAAGAAAAACATAACCGTTATACATGTTACTTATCTGTATTGAGTTAGAAATCATGGTGTACGTATGAATGCTAGGGAAAACCATGAGAGAACTACAAATGAAAGAGTTGATGAAATTTTTTTCCACTTGATAAGAAAAAGGAAGCAATTACTCCTATTTATTCGTCCTCACTGTCGTAATTTTGGCACAATGAATGCAGTGCATTGCTACTGCCACTGATTTTGTCCTCTCCTTGCTGCTTTCTCCCGTCATTTTCAGCTAGGTTTTTTGCGCTCTCGCCGCTTTGTCCATTACCTTCAACTTTTCCTTTTCCTGCTTGGCCACCTTCAGAAGCTACAACTGGTTTCTTAATAACAGAAACTGTGATTGCTGAAGACTGGAAAGTAAATTTATTAGGAGTCCCGGTATCACTTGGCTTTCCTGCAAATAACGAAACCATAAAACTGTTCAATAAATTCAAATATTTGTACATATTTGTTTTGACAGAAAATGAAAAACAGTATATTGCAGAAACCAACATCCACCCAATGGATTTTAATTTTCTAAAAGCAGAAAACCAAATTTGAACACCACACAATTCGTTTTTTTTTTCCCAAAAGCAGAAAAATTTCTTGCAAACTTCTAACCGTAGGATTTATATATTAATTAGAAATTTAAAGAAAAATTAAAAAGGGGAGGTTGAAAGGCAAAGTACCTTTACGACTGGAGCTGTCAGGATAACTGGTGCTCGTTAGTACATCAGCTGGGTTACCATGAGGCTCATGAGAAGCCTTTTGCCTCTGCATTTATGACAATACAACAAAGCACATTCTTAAGTAGCAGCAGAAGGTAATAACCAAAGAATCATTAGACCTGAGTTAAAGAATCGTTAAACTTTAATATAGAATTAAACTCTAATCAATAACAATAACATCGATAAACTATAAGTCCATATCCAACAAAAAGCACTGCAGTACCTTCAAGTTATCACTGGAAGTTTCAGCGTTGCTATGTTGAAGATCAATAGGATCATCATCTTCGTCGTCGTCATCATCAAGTTCTTCATCATGAATCCTTCGAATGTAATCTTTTGAGCTCTGCATTTAGTTTATCAAATAAAACAAATCTCATTAGAAACAAGCTCCCTAGATGAGGGAAGTAAAAGTGGAATGTGAAAAATAAATAAATAAGGGAAAAAATACAGAGGGTGAAGAATGAAGTCGGACATAAACACAAAAAAGAGAAATACTGACATGGAAAACGATTGATTTTATTAGTGCTTCATCCTCCTCCTCCAATTTCTTCTCCTGCCATCATATCAACCAGCACACTCAAGAGTTTAAAGGTGGCAAAGCCAAAGCAAACTGAATACAGTAATCAAATGTACATACGACTGTTTTCACCAGTAAAAATGATTATTTATGTGACACAGCTAGCTAATCCTTTAGCTTAGTAAGTACTAATTGAATGCTCATAACAATTGCTGTGTCAAGTAATAATTATTGGGTATGTTATACCTGATAGTAACATAGTATAGCTACTGATGCCTTCAGGTTCTTTTCATCCAATATGCAGAGAAATTCCACCAAATGGATATAACATAGTCTCTAATCAGTACAGCTTAAGTTCTATACATAGACTTTTTTAGCAGTTCTACTTGAGTTTAACAAAATTTCCCTCACTTGCTCTAACAGGACACAGTCGGTCGTCCAAAAATATAGCAAATCCATCATACCTTTTCTACAGCGGTGCGTTGCAAGGCCTCCAGCATTGCGTCTACACTGACAGTAGCATGTCTAGACTGGAAGACATAAAACCCTGTATTAGTCTTAAAGTATACATATCGAGAAAGCAATTGATGTAAAATGAACAGGGGAAACAATGCACTATTCAGTAGCATAAAAAAGGCAACATAAGTAAATGCACCAATCATCATGTTTATATCGTAATTATGTGAAGACATTGTAAACACTAGAAAGTTGCTGTAACCGAAACCGTCAAACTCGAAAATCTTGGTGCATAAGACAGACAAGTATCGATTCGATTGCCTATACCTTCATGGATCTCATTTCGTCCAATGCAGCCATGATATCCATTTCCCGTTTAGAGTCCAAGGTTCTGTTCTCCAAAGATTTCATAGCGTCACCCATCTCCTCCGCTTCCCTTTTCCGTTTCTCCTTATCTACTTGCTGAGAATGGAAAAGAAAACCAACCCATTAGCAAATCAAAGAACACGAGTACACAACACAAAAACAGAACTTAGGAGTCAGTTGTACAAGATGCCAAGAAATTGTACCTCATCCTCATCACGCCACGGTTCGAAATTTCGAGCAGCGCCAGACTCGACAACATAATCGGAATTTTGCGGGTCAGTCTTAATTGCGAGCTCGGCAGAGCATCTGGTACACTTGAAGTAAAACCTGAATATTTGGATACCCAAATATGTCTGCACAACACTAATCAGGTCAAGTTAACAATAAATTTAGGCAAAAATGATTGCCTTCAACTTTTGTATCAAAAAACAACTAAAGCATCAAGTGGCCATCATTTAGGCCTCGTCTGGAGCACAGCGGGATTAGAGGGGGAACTGGGATAGCAGATTTTAATCCCGTGTGCGGCACTGCAAAATTGGGAGTATTGGATTGGAAACATCTGATCCCTACCATGATTTAATCCCGTTAGAAAGCTGGAATTCAGAAGCACTATCAGCTTCTTTTACAAAAACTTCTCCTACTGTCTCTGTTTTACCGCTTCTTCCGCAGCCCATCATTCCCATCAAGCAACATCAGATTTTTTTGTATACAAAATTTTACTTCAACTTTCTGATTTTATAGTCACCAACAAAATCAATTTCAGTCGAGTAAATCAGATTTCTTTTGGATAAGTATATGGTTCTCGCCAATAGAAGCCCTAAATCAAGAAGGGAAAAAAAAAAAAAAAACCCTAAAAATCTTTCTTAAGAAAAAAAAGAAAGAAAATAGTATACCTCGCCAACAACATCTTCCTTTCGGGAATTGAATTTGGTGCCTTTGTAGATGTAATTGCCACAAGTGTTGCAACGAATACTCATGGGAAGCATCATGCGAACCTTAATCTGCTGGTTCTTTGGCCTCCGAATCCGAGGGAGCTTCGAGGGGTCGAAGTCCGGCGGATAGTATTTGTTTAATACTTTCCTTTCTCCCATTTTCTACAATTCTTTCACACAATCTTCCTCCTCCTTCTTCGTCTACTTGTTTTGATCGCAGACTCCCAATACCCAGTCTCAAGCCCCAAAATCAGAGAGATGGGATTTATTTCAAGATTCGATGACTATAATACCCTTGTGTATGTGAGACTATTACTAATAAACCAGCTGTTTAGGTTCTCACTTGGATTTAGATTCTGGGCTTTTGCTTCTGCGCTCGCGCTCTATTTTATGTTTCGATCTGGTGTGTGATTTTATAAATACAACTTTTAAAAATGATATTATCGCGTTTGTTATATCCAATTATATACCGATCATTTTACCGCAGCATTTGAAAAAGGAACATTTATTTAAAATGAACCTAAAATTCAGTCATTTTATTATAAGATTGTTTAATTTTTAAAATACAATTATCTTAATTTAACACATTGAAATAACAAAACCTCGCAACACCCATCTTCTACGAATTGTGCATTACTATGATTTTTTGTCACTAGTGTGATTCTACTTATAGATTCGTTTTTTCAAATTAAAATAGATAATTTTAAATTTTAATTTTAGTGTATAATATTAGTGTCCTTGACATTACTTTAAAAATAACTCGCGTTTTTTCTCTGACGAGTGATACTAACACTCTATTTTCCATTCCTCAGTCTCACTAATTATTTGTGCAATCAATAGTGATTGGAAATAGTTTTAAACTATGAGATGGTTTAGTGAACTTCACATGTCAAATAAATATAGACTGGTAAATAGAAAAGAGAGTATTGCTAACACTCATATTATTATTACTATTATTTACTTTGTTCTTTTGTTTTGAGCTTTTTTCCTTTTTAATCATGTGTTTGAATGAGGATTTTTTTTTTTTTGAGCATTTAATATTTGTTTTCAATTTGGACTAAATTGCTACTAATTAGTAAGTTTATAGACTTAATTGTAAAAATTAAACCAATAGAGACTAAATCATAACAATTTACATAATAAAAGGAACATTGTGCTATTAACCATTTTTCGGATGGCCATGTTCGATAGATAAGCTATATATCATGCTAATGATAAATTTTAGCATTTGACTAAAAAATAACTCTCCAATTGTATGCTATATTTGGCATAATTTTTAGCATATGGTATTAGTTATGCCAAATATAGCATAAAGAATAGTACGTGCTATATTTTTGTATGTGATGTTATTTACGATATTGCCATTATTTTAAGTATAAAGTATTCATATGTTTTACAATATTGTCAAAATTCAATATATGTATACATCTTTTTTCATTAACTTTTATTTATAAGCTTATCCTTACTAAATTATAATTAATTAGAATTAATAGGAGTATAAATTTTATTTATAATTTTTTACATTAACCAATTTGTTCATTTATGTGGAATATTTATACTTATAAATTGTTAGATGAACTTAGTTGTTATGATGAGTAATTGGAGGATAAAATAATAATAGTTAATAGTACGTAGAAAAAAAAATTTAGACACAAAACTAATGTTCAAAATATAACATAACATTTGTTTTAGCATATGTACATTGAGCAAAACTCAAAAAATTCATGCTAAATTTAGCATTAACACATCATTTTTTAGCATAATGCATTGGACATTCAATCCCAAAAAAAAAAAGCGGTATATATTCAAAACAAAATAGTATACATACAAATCAGAACATTCCATACTCATGTTTTAAATAATATAACAATGACTGACGCTCTAATTCATCAAAATACACAACTCAATATTTAGAAAAATTAAGGGGAAAAAGAAAAGAAGTACAAAATCAGATCTTTGAGAACAAATCGACAAGATTTAGTTCCATGTATATATATATATATGTGCATAATTAAAATTTCATACCTTCCTCCGTAACAATTTTATGCATAGAACAATGACAAAAAAGATTCAAACAAAACTCAAAAAGGGAAAAAGCAAAATGTCGTCTATAACAGCTCGATGAATTGGATTTGTTGGAGTGTAAAAAGTAACTTGACTGTTATCATTTTTTTATATAGTTAATTTTGTTGTCATTATCACCATTGATTTTGGAAAAGAGCTTTGAAATCTGAAAAGCATATCAATAACAGAAGCCCAACCTTTAATCCCTATAACCTAACTTAAATCTAAAGAAAACATATGCAACAGGTGGAACTGAGGATAGAGACGATCAAGAATTTGAGGAGAACGTCTTTTTTTTTTTCTTCTTCTTTTTACGAGGATAGATTTCAGATAGGGGGTGATTTGAAATCTATATGTTTTGGTAGATTTCATATCACCTCTAAGTAAATGTATCTGATTTCCTAGGAGATTACATTAATAAGTATTAAAAGTGAACCAAACGTGGGAATACATTGAGATACTCATTCCCATACAAAGATTACCCCATACCAAATAATCTTTAAGCATAATAAGGACCCCAAGAAGCACATGGTGAATAACAATACGAGACTCTTCACCATCTTTGATATAACTACATTGATATTAACTATGACAAATTCCTTGCCAATGGGGTTGGGATTGGTCCTATTAATTGCTTAGATTCTGAAAGTTCCTTACTCAGTTTATCGATTAAGTATGAAGCTTCAACTCTATGTGCCACATTTATGGCAAGAACGATAACATCTTCGCTACAACACTGTCTATACGAATAATATGCTATAAAATACTTGACCTTTTCTTTAATTTGGTTCTTCATATGACCTTATTAGGGGCAGTTTGGTAGAACTGTAAATTTTAAGGAAAACACTTTGTTTTGGGGTGTGACAATTTCTTATAATTTGTCACTAACTAAAAATATTAAGTCACAAATAATGTGATAATTATATAATACGGGGTCAATTAAAAAAAATTTGACGTATCAATTTTTCATTGGAGGACTGCCAATTTCATGCCACATCATCAAGAAACTTGTGCCACACCATTAATCATGCCATATGTCACAACATTCTCGGGCCATTTGTCAAGCTTGGGGTGGACAAACTACATCAAATCACAAGTTGCCATGTGGCACAAATAGATTGGACCATTTATTATTCTTAGTTGGGTGACATATGATACCCATCGGTATCAAGAATTCATTGCACCTCGTCACTAAGTATGAAGTGGCAATGCCCAAAACTTTATTTTATTTGGAAACGACACATAGCTTGCAAGGTGTCAACAAGTCAAGACCCTCAAAGCCGATTATATCACCTGCATGCACCGTTTATTAAGTGTCAATACCTCCATTAACTTCACACTAGAGCACGACACCTAATATAGGATGTGTTAGCTGCACAAGACACCTATTACCCACTTCACCGCTTGATGTATGCCTATATATAGGTGGTTGTTGCTGTACAAACGATAGAGTTTTCATTTATTCAGAATACTATTACCATATATATATACAATCCCCTCTTTCATTTATTAATACATTGACTTTTCTTTCCCAAAAGCTAGCCATGTTGTTTGTACTATCAATTTTTCCAACTACTCTTCTTAAGCCTTTCTCTCTCTTTGTTTTTAGTACTGCCCATCATTTCCCTCTCCCACGTACGTTCTTCCCAATAGTTATTAACCAAAAAATCAATTGATTTTATCTGCCATATAAACTCAACTCTTTTATATGATGCCATACTATTATTAAAGAATTCACTAGTTTATTCTATCGGTTTTTGTTCCATATATATCATATTAATTTGATAGTATAACATACAAACTTCATTAAAAACAATCTCTCTCTCTCTCTCTCTGTCACTTTTTTTTCCTTTTGTTTGTTCAACCCGTGTCCACTCCAAAACCAACAGAGGCATACTTTTTCAAAAATACTACCAAGTTTAGTTCGTGTCCATATCCTTCAAATCATATACTTGGTTAATTCCATAATAGCTTAAATTCCACCAATTTCTTTTTCTTACAAATCTAAATTTTGTGATTAATCTAGTCACAAAATTCGTCATTATTCCAACTTCTAATTTTAGTGATCTTTGGGTACCGAGCTACTCTCCATAGTCTCGTGCTCGACCTGTAGCACAAATTCGAGGTTTTGTGCTCTCTACATTTTATATTTATATTTATATATATATATCTCCATCTTGGCGAGTAATTTGTATTGCTGCTCTAAGTGCAATCAATTACTACGCATCCTCTTCCCCGTAAAGTAATCTGTATTGCTGCTTTAAGTGCAATCGGTTACTTTGCTCCCCTTTTAATTATCGTGCGCATTTATTTAGTGATCTGTGTTGTTTTCCCTCGCAACCGGTCACACCGCTTTATTTAAATTTCAGCACTTTAATTTCAGTTATTTATTATTATTTACGATGATATGGCTGGACTTACCGCCTCGTAATTCTAACCCCTCTAATTAACTAAAACTGGCATATGGACAGTATCGCCTTCGTCAGTTTCTAACCATTTATTTTTCTGCAATTTATTTCTGCTGCTAACTTCTAGTTGACACTATGATCGGTTTATTCGCCTCAGTCAACTAGTAATATTTAAATTCCTGTCTATTTATTTATTGCATTATTATAATACTTCTAGTCTTCAGTTGACAATATGGTCGGTTTATTCGCCTCCGTCAACTTTTAATATTATTTTATTTTTGCTGCACACTAAGTGAGTCATCCNTTTTCTTACAAATCTAAATTTTGTGATTAATCTAGTCACAAAATTCGTCATTATTCCAACTTCTAATTTTAGTGATCTTTGGGTACCGAGCTACTCTCCATAGTCTCGTGCTCGACCTGTAGCACAAATTCGAGGTTTTGTGCTCTCTACATTTTATATTTATATTTATATATATATATCTCCATCTTGGCGAGTAATTTGTATTGCTGCTCTAAGTGCAATCAATTACTACGCATCCTCTTCCCCGTAAAGTAATCTGTATTGCTGCTTTAAGTGCAATCGGTTACTTTGCTCCCCTTTTAATTATCGTGCGCATTTATTTAGTGATCTGTGTTGTTTTCCCTCGCAACCGGTCACACCGCTTTATTTAAATTTCAGCACTTTAATTTCAGTTATTTATTATTATTTACGATGATATGGCTGGACTTACCGCCTCGTAATTCTAACCCCTCTAATTAACTAAAACTGGCATATGGACGGTATCGCCTTCGTCAGTTTCTAACTATTTATTTTTCTGCAATTTATTTCTGCTGCTAACTTCTAGTTGACACTATGATCGGTTTATTCGCCTCAGTCAACTAGTAATATTTAAATTCCTGTCTATTTATTTATTGCATTATTATAATACTTCTAGTCTTCAGTTGACAATATGGTCGGTTTATTCGCCTCCGTCAACTTTTAATATTATTTTATTTTTGCTGCACACTAAGTGAGTCATCCTTGCAACCGCCTATC
Organism: Trema orientale; assembly: GCA_002914845.1. Taxonomy (NCBI): domain Eukaryota; kingdom Viridiplantae; phylum Streptophyta; class Magnoliopsida; order Rosales; family Cannabaceae; genus Trema; species Trema orientale. Next base: position 969,871 of record JXTC01000001.1, read on the forward strand.
TTGTTTCGACACGTGGAAGTGTTGTGATGACCCTTTCTGCTGTGCATTCTAATATTATAACCCAATTATCTTCTATTTTTGTCTTAATTAAGTACAGGTCACACTAATTAATCCAGAGCACAACTCCGAGCCCGAACATTAAAAGGTGACTCCACTGGGGACTAGCCAAAGGGAAACTAACGTTTCTTCGGGATTCCCAAGATCCGCAAGAGCATCTTCGGCCAGGAAAGAGAGGTGAAACCCAAATTTTTTATATTGAGGCCCAACTCCACCCTAGGGCCTGCTAAGTGAAATGGTGGGCTAGGCCTAGCCCTAAACTAATTGTTTTATTGAAAAATTATTAATATTTTTTTTTTCATTTTCCCCCCAAAAGTAGGCCCATCGGCTGGGCCAGGGGGCTCATACATATGCCCTAGTCTGGTCCTGCCTTTAGGACTAAGCCGACCCATTTTTTTTTTATGAAAATTACACCTAATACCCGTTTTTTAAAACTTCTTTCAAACATACCCGTTTTTAAAACTTCTTCCAAAAATACCCACTTTTACGGTCCATATTTCGTATGAAAAATATGAGTGGTCAACATTTACAATGTAAATTTAATCCATGAGGTACACATTTCATGTGTAAAATATGAACGGTACACATTTCAAAATGTGTGCCAATTTTGAGTGTAAGTTTTATTCACGAAATGTGGACCGCGATATACATTTAATATATGAAATATAGACCGTGGTCTACATTTCATGTGTAAAATAGTGGTGGTCTATATTTCTCCAAAAAGGGTATAAAAACGGGTATTTATGAAATAAAGATAAAAAACGGGTATTTATGAACTTTTTCCATTTTTTTTACCTCTAATTGCCACTTAATACTTATTTTTGCAAGTTGTATGGACTTAGTTGCAAAAACTAAAAGAGAAATTTACGCTTAATACCTATTTTTTTAAAACTCTTTTCATAAATATCTATTTTTAATTTTTCTTTTAAAAATACTCATTTTTATGGTCCACATTTCATATGCAAAATATGAGTGGTCCACATTTATAATGTAAATTTTATCCATAGAGTACACATTTCATGTGTAAAATTTGAACAGTATACATTTTAAAATGTATGCTAATTTTTAGCGTAATTTTTATTCATGAAATGTAGATCACAACATGCATTTAATGCATGGATACATTTCATGTGTAAAACAGGTCTATATTTCTCTAAAAAAAAGTATAAAAACAAATATTTATTAAATAAAAATAAAAAATAGATATTTATAAAAATATAATTTTAAAAACGGGTAATTATAAATTTTTCCCACGTTAAAAACAAAAAAAAAAACAAGAGAAATTTAGGTGGATAACCAAAATTTTAAATTTGATTAAGTAGATGTCAACTTTTAAAATTTTATATCTAAATGTCCAGGTAGATATATTTTTACACTTGATAGATACACATATCTACTAATTTTAGTTACTGTTCTGAAATGCACTGAGTATATAATTTTTTATACTTGGTATATAAAATTTTACACTTATATACCGAACATTTTGCTATAACTTTTAACAAAGGGACATAAACTGAAATTTGGTCATATTTCTATAAGCAAATAGTAACAACTTACATAGTACATCGACCAATTGGCCATTAACCCAAAATAAAAATAAATAATTAGCAGGAAAGGACACCGACGTTCACAAATATCAGAGAGAAATCAAATTGGGGGTAGGGTTCCAGACTCCAGTTTCGAAAACTGAACTGATAAGCAGACAAAAGGGAAAACTGGTCCTAGACATCTTTATAAGAAGGTAACGATTCCGATTTTCCCTAGAAAATTTTACTGTTTGTTTCTCGGGAATACGTGGTCCTAAACCCTAGGGATCACAGTATTGCTTTGCTATTTTCTGTTCTGGTATTATTTTTGCTATTTGCAATTTGAGTTTGAGATTCTGAGTCTTTTTTTGGGTTATAGTTCGAATTCGAACAGTGATTTTGAGCAGAAAACGGAGGAGGAGGAGGAGGCGAGATGTACAACGGAATAGGGTTACAAACCCCAAGGGGGTCTGGAACCAATGGGTATATCCAGAGCAACAAGTTCTTCGTCAGGCCCAAGGTCGGCAAGGTTGCGGAGACCACCAAGGGGTTCGATGCCGATCAGGGCACCGCCGGGGTTACCAGGAAGGCCAACAAGGATATTCTCGAGCACGATCGGAAGCGTCAGATTGAGCTCAAGCTCGTTGTGCTTGAGGACAAGCTGATTGATCAGGGTTACACCGATGCCGAGATTGCCGAGAAGCTCGCCGAGGCCCGGCGGACTTTGGAGGCCGCTTCGGCTTCGGAAGACACCGGAGTACTTGTCGTCGATAAGAAGTGAGGAATTTTAATTGCTCTTTTTGAAGTATTTTATAGTTGGTATTTGGAAATTTATTTGAATTACTTAGTCATAGACTCATAGTATTGTGACTAGAAGTGTTTTTTTTACATGAAAATGGTGATGCCTATAGACTCATAGTATTGTGACTAGAAGTGTTTTTTTAACATGAAAATGGTGATGTATATGAGGCATAAGTTTGATAATGTTCATTTTATTGTTAGCATAAAGAGCTTACTCTTTGCAAGATTGATTTCTTTTCTTGTCAAGCAAATATTTGTTGTGGTCATTATTGCAAAGAGCATGTATGCTATTGAGTATATTTAACCGTTGGTTTGCTTTTGTTTTGATCAAACTTTTGTTCTTACTTTCCTCATTACCTAAAGATGATTGACGAGTCAATTCTCAGTTTATGAGAGGATTAAGTAAAATGGTTATTTGGAGATAATTTCTACCATTTTAGATTCGTAGCATTCAACATGTAGTTTGTGGTTCCGGCCCTCTTTTTTCTTTTCTTGAATACTGTAAAAGATGGCTACAGTTTTAGTTTTAGTTCTAGTTTAGTTTATCATTATTTTTTCTATGGGGACTATTTTCAATATCCTATTTCGCTTTGTTGTAAACTGCAAGACTGGAAGTCTTTTGAAGTATTCAGGCACAATCTTGTGATTGTTATCTTACTTTGGGCCTTAAATAAAAATTAGCATTTGTGGTGTGAATTTGTATGTATGCATGCATGAGAGCAGTTCTGTTCTTGAATGGCAATAGATGGGATCCGACCTCTTGAATGACCTGGGTAGTGATCTGAAAAGCAAATGCAAATGAAGTTTACCTTTTCTAAGTGACTTTATACCTGTATAATTATTAGGTGTCAGTGATAGGTAATCAGAAGATGAAAGATATCTAAACAATCAAAATCTTCTTTAATTAGAATTTTGTGCTTTATACCACATTCATTTTTATGGTTCTGGAATATTATTTAGTTACTTTATCCTTTTGGCTTGAACAGAGTTTCGGATACTCAGACCCACCAAATTGCTGCTAGAAAGGAGAAGCAGATGGAAACTTTAAGAGCAGCTCTTGGCATAAGTGCGTCTGAACCTGATGAACAAGCTACAGATGAGCTTGATGATGGACCAAGAAGTAGTCAGAAAAATGGCATGGATGATGATAGCAAGCATCAGAAACGTGAACATTCTTTTTTGGATAGAGAGTCCGGGTGGAAGAAGCGTACAGAAGAGAATAACAAGTCCGAAAAAGTTGATAAGAAAAAGAATAGCAAAGAATCTGCACGAAACAAGAAGGAAGGAAGTAGAAAGAGGAGGCATGGGGATGAGTCTTCCGATACAGATGGTAGTGCTAGGAATTCAAGAGCAGTTAAAAAGAAGCATCGCAAAAGTAGCTGGGGCAGTGATGATGAAGAGGTTGCCAAGAAGCGTGCAGCTGCAAAAAAGCACAAGAAAAACAGAAGGCATGATAGTGATGATTCTGATTCTGATTCTGATTCTGCTACCAGTGATGATTCTGGTTCTAGTAGCACTGATGATTCAGATTCTGCTTCCAGTTATGATTCTTCTGATACAGATGGCAGTTCCAGGAAGTTGAAAGCACTTAGAAAGAAGCATGAAAGATCTCTTAGGGGGAGCGATGAGGAAGACAAGAAGTATAAGGTTGCACAGAAGTACAAGAAAAGCGGAAGGAGTGATGTTAATGATACTGATTCTGCTACTAGCGAAGATGATGTAAGCAAGGAGAGTTCCAGAAAGCAAGTCAAAAATCACAGACCTCATAGGAGGCATGACTCGGATGATGATTCTAGTAGTGATGAGGACTTGTTGAAGTCTAGAAGTACAAAGGTGAAGCAACATACAAGTACAGGCAGACGGCATGACTCTGACTCAGATGATGACTCTAGTGCTGATGAAGACTTGTTGAAGTCTCGAAGTACTAAGGTGAAGCAACATACAAGAACGGGTAGACGGCACGATTCTGAGGATGAATCTGACCCTGATAGTGGGATGAAAAAGAAGAATGGTCGAGTCGAAGAACAGAGGAATAAATATAGTAGCCACAGGAGACATGAAGACAGTTCTGATGTTGAGGATCGCTATAGAAGCAAGATTGATGGTAATGGAAAAGGCAACAGAAAACCTGATGTGGACCGCGAATCTGATTATGAAAAGTCTAGAAAACCTAATCCCAGAACAATCGAGAGAAGTCAAAGAAGTGGCAAGGATGATAACAAGTTTGATAATTCTGGTGACAGTAGTGACGAGAAGATGGAAAAAAACAGCAGTAGGAGGCATGATACTGATGATGAGGGACTTGATTTGAGATACGAAAGGAAAGTTAGTAGTAAGATTGAAAGACAGAGAGCAGTTGAGAAGGGGTCCGATTCTAATGACAGTGATAGTGATGACTCCCGTGCAAAAAATGATGAAAGTGTTTTTGCTATTGGAACTCGTGACTATTCATACAAGAGTACTGAGCAGAAAAAGTCTGTTGTTGAAAGCAAGAGTGGGCACCGTGATGATATGGGCAGACGAGTAGCACGAACAAGTCCGGAAGAGAAGGACTTCCAATCTGGTGGAGTTCCAGGTGATGAAAGGAGGAAGGAAAGAAGTGATTTAGAGGATGATGGCTACCGGAACAAGAATGAAAAGAAATACTCGGGATCGGTTAGATCTGGAGGAAGTAAGGAAGAGTTGACTGATGAACGTAGGGACAGAATTTACAGGAAGGATGATGAACCACATCATGGTAGTAGGAGGACAGATCGGGATTATGAACGGCGTGGAGGAGACCAGAGGCATGCGAGGAGTGAAGAAGAGCCTAGAGGGAGAAAGCATGGAAGAGATGAAGACGACTATAAATATAGAAGGCATGAAAGAGGTGATGAAGATGAATACCATGGAAGTAGAAGCCATAGAAGAAGGGATGAAGAACGAGGAAGTAAAGATATTGAGAGGGATAGGCAAAGCGACTATTCCAAGAGAGCAAGATATGACGATTCTAGGTCAAGTGAGAGAAGAAGGCATGACAATGACAAAGGCAATGATGATAGGGCTAGGCACCGAGATTGATGCTATAATCTTGTAGCCACACTATATGGTGAGTGACTCTTAAGGAAGAATTGCTAAATTTTCTTTATTTGTTGCATGTAACTCATATTCCTTTAGTTTGAGGTTTGCATATGAACTTTTAGTGAGTGGCTTTTTCGGTTTTAACTTTAAGACGTGCTTACTTGTATAGAGTGTACTACTGTTTAGTATCTTTTTAGTACCTTAGTATCTTAATATTGGATTTTTAGGAGCTTCTCCATTCCTGCTAAAGAAAGATTCCCGTATTTTAAGTAACTATAGGACAAACGAAATTGATCAGTATTTATTAAAAAGACCTGAAAAGGGGGAGGGAAAAAAAGGTAGGAAAATCTGTAGACAGAAAAGTAAGGTGGTGGCTACCGACTTTCTTTCATCCAGACTTGTAGGACCATTATTACTAATTAGTATCTCGTTTAATCATTAAGCATGAAGGTCTTGGTGAGGCTCTTTGTCGTGATTCTTCCCTCTTTTTTTTATACTCACTTGGGATTACCTGAATCAAACAAGCTATATTGTATGTGTTATTTGCTTGGTTTTTTATGTGGCTAGTTTTCTAAAATGTAATTTTTTGTTTCAGTCCTTTTCATCTCGAAGTTGTCCATGCAATGCGTTCTGAGCTTAACCTTCTGTACCAGTGCTCATGGTACAGTGCTAATGAAGAATGCAGAGAGAAGATCACCTGCGGAACTAGAGATGATATATAAATCTGGAGCAAACTACAGCTTTTCTATTATGGGATCATGCAACTTCTTTTTTAATACAGTACTCTCCGATTTGATGGTGTGTTTTAATGTCTTTGCCTTTATATTAAGCTTTTAATGTATTCTTCTTCGTTAATTAAATATCATTAACTGGACTTGCGCGCCCTCTTTATGTTCTTCAACGTGTCCGGTAGAAGTTCAAATCATGAAATTTAGGTTATTTTTTCAATTGCCGGACATGTTTTTTGGAGAATACTACGATTGCAGGTTTACCTCTTTCGAGCTAAATATGAATTGTTGAAAGTGCTCGTCGGCGTCTTTAAATGTCTAGATGTATGTATGACTGGTAAATGATAACTGGATCAGTAGTTATGACTTCGGGGTATTGCCGAACCCAAATTTGGAGGCGAAGCATATTGTACCGTGCTATTACGAGAAAGTTGTCTGAATAACGAAATTTTCAAGTTACTGCAATTTTAAAAGAGTTGCTTAGTTTCAAGCAATTTGTTCTTCCACAATATAATTTGTACGTTTTAATTAATTACTCAATTGATACTAAGATATTTCATTAGCTTTATTTTTAATTTTAGTGAGTCAATTAATTGGTTTTCTCATTTAGATTTCTTAGCTTTTTTTTTATTTATTTTCCTTGCCTAGAATAATTATTATGAAATAAACGATAAATACACGACCTGGTGTGCGGAAGAACACAGTACTTGGAAGCAGATATATACGTTGTAAGGGAAAAAGAACAACAACTAGACTTTGGTACAACATTAACGAGTTCAGAAGTTTTAGAATGTTGAAATGTGAAATAAATGGTACAATATAACGTTATTATTCTTTCAAGAGGTAGGGACTTTAGTGAGTAGGGGGATAATGTCAGATTCATGATTTATTGATGCCAGGAAATAGAATTGCGAAACTGTAAGTTTGATAAACCATTTGAAACATAACAATGGAAAAAAGGTTATTTAAATGCAATACAATCTCATCTCTTCTCATTTGAAAATCAACCTATAGTTGTACATGGATCTGAATTAACTTACAACTGGCCGCTAGTAAAGAATTCAGACTGAATGCCACAAAAAACTATTCTCATGGATTGTAGTTTAAACAGAGACTTAATTGTGAGCTGGTCAAAAGGCTTAAATTCACTCATCTGTACAGAAAAATGGAGGAGAGAGAATATCATGGGACAAGATCTAATTGCTTATGAACCCATTTGGCATAATCTTGTAGCAGTTGTTGCAAGAGTAATGGTACCAGCCTATCCAATAAAGCTTGTAGCATTCTGTGTTGTTACATCATAATTTCATCTCATTAACAAGGTTTGATAGCAGAATTCAAATGGATAAAGTACAATTATGACCAAGGATAAGAAATTATATCATGCAAAACACAGCTAATGAGTAATAGAGTTGTATCGCAAAGCATAAGGGCTAGTGGCAGCATTTCAGCAGACAATAAAATGCAACCAACATATGTAATACATATATAAGTTCTAATATATGTTAACAAATTATAACTTACAAATTTCCAGGACGTTCAACAGCTGAGACAGGCATCATGGTAAAAGGGCGTGTGTAAATCTGCAAATGACAATGTTTTACATGTTCCCACTCAATATGCAGCTTGCACAATTTTACGACGAAAAAGACAGAGCAAAAAATGCTTTAGTTGCATTGGAATGAACCAGCAACTATTCCAATGTCAAAATATCTTGCATGAGAGAAAGTAATATGTTAAAAGGAGCATTTCATTGTTTCAAGGTGTAGCTACAACTAATCTGATGAGCTGGGAACAAGGCCTACAAGTTGTAAGGATTTTATGGAGAAAAGGGTGAGATGATGCCATGCCCAAAAACCTGGACGGGCCAGGCCTATTAATACAAAGTCTATTTATTGGGATATGATAGAAATATGGAACTCTCTACAAGCACCAAAATTTGCCAAATCAAAGCAAGATCAATCATTTTAACCCCTATGATCAAGACTACCCGTTCGAATTGAAAGGCAATGGAGAAAAAAAATAAGCAGCTCTTCATCTTATCAGTGACGAAAATATAAAGGGGTTCACATTACATACATGTAACAATATAAAAGTACACTACATACATGTAACATATTTTTTGATCATGTGTCTCACGTACTTAAGAAAACAATGTACCATGGAAGCTAGCAGCACAATCCAAGAAAGATCTACCAACTTGACAATAACTCAAGGACAAACAGAATAACCATCCAGAAGAACTTTAAACTGAATGAAAGTTCTCACTCACTATGAAAGCTCCCAATCAGTGCAATGGCACAGAAATATTTGTGGAAAAAAGAACAATTCAAAGGTATATTGATTTTAAATGACCTAAGAAACGATATGCGTTTCCCGTCTTCCAGTGAAAGGAAGGGTGGGGGATACCATATGTATGTTTGTCTGAGTTAAATATCACTTTTTGAGGGGGGGTATTTTACCTCAAGAATAAGATTCAATGTAACGTCAACCTCCAAAAATGATTCTGAATCATTTGTGTCCCATGTCATGTGATTTCTCATCAATGCTGCAAGTATAGAAGTTAATTGATGATATTGCTATTATAATTTTGTCATAAATAAACACGAATACTTTGCAATACACGAGGAATTTCAGAAAGCCATGTTGCAGATCCTAATAAATCGACAAATGATAACAATTAGGACCTTAAAATGCTAATAGATATTGAAGAGAACATTTGGTATTTCATGTGTATCAGTAGGAAACAGTGGAAGAAGGCATCTGAATAAATGCTCTCAAAGATTCATGAGCATTTAATCTTTAAGTTTCAAAGGTCATTTTCTATGAGATAAACCAGTGTTTTGGAGTAAATATTAAATCCAATTCAAAACTCCACGTGGTTAATTCTTCTAAGAGTCTCAAGTTTCCTGCAATACCGAAGTACATACCTGAGAAATGGTCGTTTTGGTGTTCCATGATTTTTGAACCTTCAAACTGCAAATCATATTGGAAGATTTTCAAGAAACAAATACGAAATTGATTACTTTAAGGAAGCTTTGTCGCAAATCAAGCTATAAATTCATGTAGAAAAACACTTTCAAACTATTTAACACAAACATGATTGTGTCATGTGCATTTCACCAGAACCTTCTGCGAAAAAGAGCAAGTGAAATATAGGAAAGCTATTGAAGAAACTAGAGAGGTTGTTAAATTAAAACCCAAATTGAAACAAAATATATCACTAGATCAATTTAAATAACTACCATATTCAAATGCATAGTTTCTCTTCACCTTGACATTTTGTTACCATTCCAAAACTGTGGAGAATGACTTGCATCAACGAGGATAACTTATATTGATGATGTTGTCGTCATTTATATTAACCATCAGAATAAGAACAAACCAGTATTGATGCAAACTGGTGCTTTTACACTTATTTTTGGTAGAAAAAAACAAAATCTTCGATAACCCTTGTGTATATTTCCAATGAGGTCTATCGTCACAACGAGCAATACACTCAAAAGTTTAACATTGATTTGAAAAAAGAAAGTCTTTATTTGTTTCTTCTTATTGTTTTTCCTGAAAATGTAGAAGCAACTCAAAAGTCACTTGCAAAGTGCCTACATGTCGTGAATAAAGTTCTCTACATAACTTGATTCTCCTTGAAACTTTTCCTAGCCCCTAGTTGTTCCACTATCCTAAACACAGGACTATAATTCACCTTACAAGATAGCATTTCAACTGTACAATCTTCATTTGTTGGGGTTACTCGTAAGTCCAGAACTGGGGCTGCTTCGAAGTTCAAAAGTCGAACTCTTTGCAGAGTGCACCTGCACAAGCAAGGAGTGATATAAAACAAAAACTCTCCCGCTTCTCAGACATGTCACGAATGGGAGACATAAAACGAAACCGTTAGCACTTAATTTCTCCAACCCCTAACTTGCAAACTACACATTCTTTATCGGAACAATAGGTCCAACAACACTAGCTAAACTACTTCCTGGGAAGTCGATTATCTTATGCAATTTATCTGATTTTAGCTTATGATTGCTTACAGACAATCAATTTGGTGTTCTTCCTATCTCTCTAGAGAAACAGCTACATTTAACAACTTAGGTGGGTCAACAAAAACAAAATCGAAAACCGACTTATTATCTATGTTGCTCGAAACTCGCAGTAAGAAACCAAAACTTAACCATGACTAATTAAACAAGAGAAAGCAAAGAAAGAGAAAGAAAAATACAAAATAAAGGAGGGGTGGAAAAGGACCTGTAAGTGTTGGTACCAAGACATTGGAAACTCTTCAAGGCATTAGTATTGAGAAGGGCTTCAATGGCAGAAGGGTGGCTTAAGAAGTCACTGATATGGAATTTGTTAGTGCCATAAGTTGGGAGCTGAATTCTTTCCTTTCTTGCAGCTGAAAGATTTGCTTTCTTTGTTTGAGGTTCTGACACTGACTCTGACCGACTCTCATTACCAACTTTCACCACTGCAATTTTCTTCCTAAAACAAACAAACCATAAATTTATATTACTCTGCCAAAAGAGAAACTGACCCTGGTTACTGCTCTACCTCATCAGCTGCTCTCTCTCTCTCTCTTTTTTTCCCCCCAAATAATAAAATAATAATTTCAAAACCCAAATAATAGTTTCAAGAATTGTTTAATCTATATAGCCAAAACCCGGAAAAAAAAAAGAAAAAAAAAAAAAGAAAAAGAAAAGAAAGAAGAAAGAAGAACCTGGGTTTAAAGAGTGGGATAGCAGAGGATGAAAAGGACGCACACCCATGTCCTCGTCCATGCCACTTGGTACTCAGAATCATTATTGTTGTCACTATTTTTATGTAAGAATTAGCCAATTTAGAATTAGCTTGGCAACCATGAATGAATGAACCCCTCTTTACAGAAGGAAAAAAATAAATAAAAAAGAAAATAAAATGTAATATCTGTTTCCGCGTTTGGATGCCGAGAAAAGAAAATAAAGAAAGAAATAATAGTTTGGAAAGGAAGGAAGGAAGTGGAGATTAGTGGTTGATGAAGAAGAAGAGCAAAGCTACACAGCTACTGGAGAAAACAGTAATTGAGTGGTGATATTGCCACCTCGCCTCGGATATTACGGATATGCCACTATCCCCAACTGTCGCACTCTCTCACTGTCCGTATAAAATATTCACTCTAAAGGTGTCCATTTTTTTTTTTTTAAATTTTTAACTATATACTTTCTCACCCTAAAAGCAACTGATATATCCAAATCCAAACCATTTAGAAATTACAAGTGATTATAAAAAAAATAAATGAAAATATTTTCAAATCAATTATGAAAAACAGGAATCCATTCTAATTTTCCTTTTAAAGATTGACCCTTTCCAAACGCTGCAATAACTTTTTCAGAAATTTGAGTGCTTATCTTCCTTTTTTTTATTTATTTTCTTTCAGTTTTTGGACGCGTCTACAGTAGAAGCGCCCCTACTGTAGCCCTCCCCTTTTTTTTATTAAAAGAAAGAAAAACTCAGTATTTTACTTGATATTCTCTCATATCAGTTAATATATTTGTTTTGTATTCTCCTAAGTAATAGCAGCTTGTGGAAAATCAGAATATATATCTACAATGAAATATATAGTCAACATACTTGAAGTCTGACTAGCGTTGATATACTATAATTTATCAACTCTGATAAATGGACATCGGCCATGCTGCTCCTAATTATATTTTACATGCCCCATGAAAACTAACTTCTACTTATTTTTTTCGCTTACCATATCAATATAGACACGCATACGCCTGTATATATATATATATATTAGAAAGATAAAGCAGATTAATTCTCCATTATTGAGCAGATCAATGCTTAAGACGAAGGGCATCAAAGGAATGCAAACTGTAAATATTAGAGGCAGGGTCTTGTTTCCATTTTCTACAAAGCTTGCAAAGAACCCAAATCAGTGTATTCCACCCCGATAAACTAAGAGACTAGCAAGCCCCCCAAATAATTTGGCGAAAAAACATTACGACTAACAGCAATGACACTTCAATATATCTGGACCCCGACGTAAGGATTCATAAATCAAGGACCATGTCAAACACTATAGATACAGATATACAGAAGATCACTGTTTAAAAATTTTGTTTGATAGTTGAGTTAAGATGCTGAATCATCTAAAATGTTCAAATCTTTTGAATAACCCTGAGCTTAGCACTCCTACTCCTGCGGTTTAGCTTCTCCTCCTCTTCACATGGTGTTATTGGTCTTTTTGTGAGAATTGTTCCTTTAGAACCATGTATCATTTGTTTAATCCACGCTTCTTTTTCATCAATGTCAGTTCTAGTGTTTGTTGGGTTTTTCTCACTTTCTTTGTCCATGTCTCCGTATCTGTCGCTGCTCCCAATGATGTCAAGAAATGTTTGTTTCACAATTCTGTCCTCCAAACTGTGGAAAGAGATGACCGCAAGTCTTCCCCCAGGTGCTAGGCAATCGAAACAAGCATAGAGGGAATCCTCGAGTGTTTTCATTTCGTCATTTACAGCTATCCTCAAAGCTTGGAACACCCTGGTTGCTGTCTTAATCCAACCTTGCCTCCCTCCTGAGCAATAAATTTGAAGTTGCACACCAAATAAGTGTGCACAAGAGATTTTTGAATTATCAGATTTGATAGACAATCATGACATGCGTATTACTTGGGCGGTACTGCAATTTTAAAAAAGAATACAAAAATTGAAAAAGAGTTACAACTCGACCAAAACTTCGAGAAACCCTACCTCTACTCCCAGAAGTTGCATTTCGAATAAGATCTACAAGTTCCCCAGTAGAATGCAACCCACCATGTGATCGTGCTTTCACGATTTTATTCTGAAGAGAGTGCCAGTTACTTTCTTCCCCATACTCCCGCAAGATTCTCCCCACTTCAGCGTCTGGCCAGGAATTCAAAATGTCTTCTGCCCTCAGACTTGCCTGTCATAGGCCTGCTCCAATCAGTGAAATGAAACAAAAATTTAAAATGATTCTGCAGAAAATTAAGACAGGATACAGGAATCTTGCGTATATATTTGGCCGAGAAAGTTTCATTCACCCCATGAATATTAGTAGCATTATACTATGTCGACAGGGAAGAAAGAATGAATTTCAAGAGGAAAGAGTGGGAACTATCGAGAAGAATACTAGTACATAAAGAAAATGGTCCTGGATAGTCAGGAATATACGACTGTAGAAATAAAACGATGCGACTATCATCGTAGTCTACCAAGTGATAGTAACGCCTTCTGTCCTGTTCTTTGGTAGCTCCTACATCTAGTCAAACAGATTTGTCTTAATCCACATAGAATCAGCATGGCACATTGAGCAAACTATAATTGCATTCTAGATGGTATCATGTCTTCATCCTTCTTTCTTAAAAGCAAAATGGCCATTAGATACTCATCTCCATTTTTTTAGAACTAATTCGGATTACTCGAGTTTAATTGATTTCTCAGTTATTGAAAACAAAAGGTTCCTCCAACAGCTATGACCATCAAACCATCATTGTAAAAACGAGGAAGAAGCAAATCCAGAATAATGTTGCCTTCGCATTTGATGGTATTTGTTCACATCATGAAGAATTCAAAATTTAGACCATCATTAAATTAGTATTCTATTAACTGGAACTTTAAACTCCATAATACAGAAACAAACATACCTGAGGATCCATCCGCATGTCAAGAGGTCCATCACCAAGAACACTAAACCCTCTTTCAGGATTGTTAACCTGAAATACACAACATCCAACCAAATTAACAGTCTCTTTAGAAGGATCCTCCATCAAATCCATCAAAATCCTTTTTAATAACTAGCACAATATATTTACATACATACATACATACATACATATATATATACCTACGTACTGTACATGTATATTTATCACGTGAAATTTCCAATACATGCCAATTATCCTCTTACACCATAGCCTTCATCCCACAGAAAAATCATCCAAAAGATATATATACAACCACCAATAACATCAGGAAAATCATGTTTTACAAATTACAAGCTAAAAATTCTTCTTCTTTTTTTTTTTTTTTTTTTAAAACTATTTTTTCATTATTTTTGAAGACAAAAGTTACAGACTAAGTTCTTTTAGAAGCAAACCTGCATAGATGACATTCCCAAGTCCATTAAAACGCCATCAACTCCGGAGTCTAAGAGATTCACATCGACCTCACTAAGCACAGATTTGATGTATCTAAAATTCTTCAAAAAGGTATAAGTTTTCATGTCATTTGGGCTCCGAGAATCACTACGCAAGAGGGAATCGATCCGAGCTACAGCCTTCTCACGCGCCAGGGGGTCAATATCCATTCCAACATAATATCTAAGTTCCGGATGAGCTTGAATTATCTGTTAATACATTATTAGAAAAAAAAAAAAACAAAAATGACCACTTTCCAGAACATTCCAAATTCAATGCAAACAACTTGAACTCATAAAGCTAACAGCATATACAAGAACCATGCACAATCACACTACGTATACCATCAACTCCACCAAACCTTTCCCACCAAGGAATGTAAGATTCCAATTTTGAAAAACACCAACTCAAGCTTAGTCTTAAGGTCCATAATCACTTCAAATTGGTAGCCTAAAACTCCATACAAGTATTCTTTTCATCCACATACAGTACTAACTTAAAATAACAATAATAAAAAGAAAATGGTATGAAGGGATTGAGTTACAGACAGCAGAGGAGTGGCCAGCAGCTCCAACTGTGCAATCCACAAACGAGCGAAGCGACATCGTTTTGGAAGCGGAGAAAACGTCAAGGACCTCTCCAAGCAAAACTGGGATATGGGTGGCCGTGTCTCCGTAACGCTGAACGGAGTCCAGTTCAAACTCTCGGTCCGAACGCGTCCTCCTCTTTTCCTTGACAATAGCCGCTTGTGACTTCGCCATAGCTTTCAAATCTTCCTTCTTCTTCTTCGTCTTCTTTGTCGTCTCATGGTTCCTCTTGGCGGAGGTAGTGATGCCCAAAAATGGGATTTTTTGTGGGGTGGTGGAGAAGGCTCCGAGTCCGAGACGAGAGGGTGAGAAGGAAGAAACGGAGAAAAGCCTCGCGGCGGACATTGAAGATGCCACTATTCTCATTTTTGTTTGTCTTTCTCAAGCTTTTTACAACTATGAACTTTGAAGCATTGAGTTAAACTGGGATGAAGAAGAAGAAGATGATGATGATGGTGCCGCCTTCATGGTGGAGGAGGCACTCTCTCTCTCTCTCTCTCGGTCGCTCACTCACCTCTCTATGCTCGCCGAGTGAAACTGAAACCGATTCTTGTACGGAGGGGTTTTGGAAGTGGATTGGGCCGGGCTTCCCTTTTGCATGGTACGCACGTTCGTTTTGGATTGGATAAGTAGGGGCAACCTCGGCCCATTCTTTTTAAATAGAATGGGCTGGGGTTTAGGCCCGCTACTTATAGCGGTGTAAAAAAAACGGAAGATTTATGTGGACGACCAATATTTTAAATTTGATTAAGTAGATGTCTATTTTTAAAATTTTATAGCTAAATATCTAAATATATATATTTTTATACTTAATAAATATAGTTATATACTAATTTTAGTTAATGTACTGAGTATATAAATTTTTGTGCTTGGAATATAATATTTTACACTTGGTATATAAATATACATATCGGACATTTTGTTATAATATTTAAAAAACAGACATTTACTTAAATTAGGTCCAAAATTTGATCATTTAGCTATAAGACCCAAAAAAAAAAAAAAAGAATTGTCCTAATTCTACACTTTATTTTAATAAATGTACGTCTTTCTCTTTCTATAATGGGTAAATTGTAAAAAATACAGGATGTTCTGCAATTTAAATCCTCAAATTTGGACTCTGCAAAATAATACCCTAAGATTAAGAATTTCTGAAACTTAATACCCAGAGTTTTGACTGTTTGAATAACTTTAACTGGTAAAAGATAATAATATCCTCAAAATTAAGGAGAATAATAAGTACTAATGTAGTTTTAATAGAGGATATTATTATTTTTTCGTTTTAACTGGTCAAAAAGTTAGTCCAAGATATTAATTCACAGAAATTCTTAATCTCAGGGTATTATTTTACAGAGTTCAAACTTTAGAGTTTAAATTACAGAATACTCAAACTTCAATGTAATTTTTTATTGTCCACCCTTCTATAGCTAAATATCCGAGCATATATATTTTTGCACTTGTTATATCTATTTATATACTAGTTTTATTTATGTATTGAATATATTAGTTTTGAAATCAACTGCATCATATTTTATATTTGGTGTATCCACTGATATCGATTATTTTCCTACAGCATTTGAAAAAATAGATATTTACTTAAAATAAGCTCATAATTTGGTCATTATCCTATAAGCCCCAACCATGTATAAGAAACATGAATCAAAGTTGACAACAGCCTATTCTACTCTCTTAACCACTACTATCATTAACTTGACTTCTTTTTTGGAATTTTTCAGTAACTGAATAAACAACTTCTTTTGAATTAATTTGGTTGGGATAACTACAAAGAAAACAATTAATTTTTTTTTGTTTCAAAAAAGAGAAAACATTGTAAAAATTTAAATAACGGAAATGATTGTTATAAATTATTAGTTGGATCTCATAAGTGGCATTGCTCTGATTTTGAAATAAGACTATAAGAGGAAAAGTTATATTGACACAACGTGACTTATGTTTGACAGAATCATGAAATGATTTAGTGGATCATAAGAAATCGTTTACGTCAAATGTATCTTTTCCTCCTTATGCTTTGTGTACATCTCTGTTATCTTGAGCATTATTGTAGAATATAGCTTTTCCTGTTTTATTACCTTGATTACAGAGGTAGATTGATGATCTGATTGATCTCATTTATGATACAATGTATATTTAAGTCCTTGTACAATTGACAATAATATACAATAAAAAATATTCCCAGCAATTGCCTTGTTTATGGTACCAGAGCTTCCTTGCCACTGAGCAAGATAATCCCAACGTCCTCACTCATCTTCCTTTCTTTCCTTACCCAACCAAACCACAGTCTGTCTTTTTCATTATCTCAAAATGTCACTCACTGAATCCACTAATTCCACAAACTCTACTCCTATTGTTATCAATGCTGGAAACAACAATGGTAACGGACAAAACACAAACCTGATTTCTCTCAATGCTTCTTCTCAAATTCCATTCAAACTCAGCAGAGGCGGAAACTATGCTTTATGGAAAGCTCAAATCACCAATCTTCTCTTTGGGTATGATCTACTGGGGTATATTGATAGTACCTTACTATGCCCACCAGAACAAAGCCAGAAAGTAGGTGAGAATGTCTTGACACCAAACCCAGAATACAAGTTCTGGCTCAGACAGGATCGCTTGGTCTTGCTAGCTCTCCAATCCACTGTGAATGGCACAGTCGCACCCCTAATCAATAAATGTGCCACCTCTGCTGATGCTTGGTCAAAACTTGAGACCAGTTTTGCCAACAAATCAAACACTCGTATGCTTTCTCTATTGTCCACCCTCATGAAAACCACAAAGGGAGGATCTTCTATGGCTGAGTATATGCAAAAGATCAAAACTGTTATTGATGACCTCGCTATGATTGGCCATCCTCTGAGTGACGAAGAAGCTGTTGCTCATGCCCTAAATGAATTAGTTGATGAGTTCGACCAATTATCCACTGGTATATGGGCACGAGACTCTCCTATAACATTTGAAGAGCTCTATGATAAATTACTTGATCATGAGATGCTAAAAAAGGGTGATGAAAACAAACAGCCAGAATCACCCATCACTGCCCAGTTTAATCAGAAAATAACCAACAAAAGTAAGGATTGGCAAGGGAACCAGACTAGTAGAGGTTTCATAACCAATCCTACCAACAAGAACCACCATGGAGGCTTCAATGGACAACAAGGAAATCGCTCCCTTCAAGGCCATAGACGTAGTATGTTTTCTACTACAAATAGGATTTACAACAACTCGCCTCAATATCAGTAGTCAACACAACATTGGCGGCCCAATTCCATGAATGGCCAACCAAGAGTGGTGTGCCAACTATGTGAAAAAATTGGTCACACTGCTAAGATTTGTCGGTCTCGTCCTAAGCCGAATTATCAAAATAATTTTCAACAAAGCTGGCTATAAGCAAACCTCTTGACTAATGATACTGCATCCTCTAACAACTGGTTAGTCAACTCTGGAGCAACTCACCACATTACCTCCGATCTGCAAAACCTATCCATGCATACTGACTATGTCAGTAATGAAGATATTATGGTCGGCGATGGTAATGGTATTCCAATCTCTTATATTGGTTCCACACAATTAGCTTCATCTAATTCTATGTTTACACTCAATAATATTCTGTGTGCACCGTCGATTAAGAAAAATTTAATTTCTGTATCTCAATTCTGTAAACAAAATAGAACCTCTATTGAATTTTTTCCTAACACTTTTCTCGTGAAGGATTTGAGCACAGGGGCATCTTTGGTCCAAGGCCGGAGTAGAGGAAACTTATACAAATGGCCATCATCATCTTCATCTACTGTTGCAAAACCCACAACCTTCGCCATCACCACCACATCATCTGAACTATGGCATCGTCGTCTTGGTCACCCGTCTCTCTCTATCCAATAAAAACTTCTTTCTAGTCATTCTATTCCAGTTTCAAAATCACTATCAACCTGTGACTCATGTCTTTGTAATAAAAGTCACAAACTATCATTTGGAGTTTCATCTATTTCATGTACTAAACCCCTTGAAATAATTTATACAGATGTTTGGGATCCTTCTCCTGTTGTTTCATTTGATAACTTTCGTTATTATATTGTTTTTGTAGATTATTTCACAAAGTATTCGTGGTTTTATCCATTCAAACAAAAATTTGAAGTTCCAATTATCTTTGAGCGCTATAAAAAATTAGTTGAAAATTTCTTTCAAAATAAAATTAAAACTGTTTATTCAAATGGTGGGGGGAGAATATCAAAGCTTGGTCACACTCTATCACAATTTGGGATTCAACACCTAAAATCTCTCCCATATACACCAGAACTTGTTGGCTCTGCCGAAGAAAACATCGGCATATCGTAGAAACATGACTTATACTCTTACATCAAGCCTCAGTTCCACTTAAATTTTGGACCTTTACCTTTCACACAGCCACATATCTCATAGATTGTATGCCTACATCTGTACTCTAGTTTGACTCCCCATATCATAAACTCTTTCACAAGCACCCAAGTCTCACTAAATTAAGGGTATTAGGTTGCCTATATTATCCTTGGCTTCGCCCCTATACATCACATAAACTTGAACCACGTTCTCGTCCATGTATCTTTCTTGGGTACTCTCTTATTCACAATGCATATCAATGCTATGATCCTTCATCTCACAAAATATTCACTTCTCGACACGTAGTGTTTGTAGAAAAAATATTTCTATTTCAAAATTTTAATTCCATGGACCCACGTGTCAATTCAACCTCTTACTGTAATTAGCTCGGCACTCCAGCTACTATCTCTCCCTTTATTAATCCTAATTCATCTCATGAGTCCACTTCACAATCTAATATTAATGTTGATATCTTACCATATTCGTCCTGTAGTTCAATCCCACAAATCACTACTATCCCTGATTCTCTTGCTAGCACTAATAATGACACTTTTCCTCAAACACCTTTGTCAACTTTCAATACAAATCAATATGATGGATTTAGTCACTCAAAAAGTCAATCTACTCCACCAAGGCCACGTGATGTCTCCACTGCTTCTCCAGATCAGGTAAGTGTATCTCCTTCCCATATAATTCCTATATCCACCACTCCATCAAAACTAACTCCATCGCCCCCAAATAGTGACCCGGTCAAAGAATAATATATATAAACCCAAACAAATATTTGACCTTCACACACAAGTCTGCTCATCCCATATTGACACTGAACCCACCACAATAACCCTGGCCAACAAATCCCATCATTGGCGTCAGGCCATGAGTGAAGAATTCGATGCTCTTCAGAAAAATTCTACTGGACTCTAGTACCTATTCACCCCACATAGAATATTATCGGTTGTAAATGGATCTTCAGAATAAAAAGAAAACCTGATGGTACCATTGCTCGATATAAAGCTCGTCTTGTTACCAAAAGATTTCACCAACAACCAGGAATTGACTTTACTGAAACATTTAACCCGGTAGTCAAACTTACTACAGTTCGTCTCATATTAAGCATAGCTATATCTCGTGGTTGGCCTTTGCGCCAATTGGATGTTAACAATGCATTTTTGCAGGGAACTCTTACTTACAATGTTTTTATGCAGCAACCTCCCGGTTTTGTCCATCCTCAATATCCCAATCATGTGTATAAACTCCAGAAAGCTTACAGACTTCGTCAAGCTCCGCGTGCATGGTACAATAAACTGCGGGCCTTCCTTCTCAACCATGGGTTCTATAACTCTAAGTATGATACATCACTGTTCATCTACCATCATCAAGGACACACAATATATTTGCTTATCTACATTGATGACATCATTATCACCGGTAACTCTTCCTCCTATACTACTGACTTCCTTGCCCATTTAGCTCAACGTTTTTCTTTAAAGGATCTGGGTACTCTCAGCTACTTTTTGGGTGTGGAAGCCACACATACATCAGCTGGATTATTTTTGACACAACGAAAATATATTCAAGACATTCTATCCAAAACAAAAATGACTGATGCCAAGGAGGTCTCTACTCCCATGTCTACTTCTGAATCACTTCGACTATATGATGGCTCTCCCTCATATGATCCTACACAATATCGACAAGTGCTCGGCTCTCTACAGTATCTCTCCTTTACCCATCCTGATATTTCTTTCGTCGTCAGCAAGTTATCCCAATATATGCATAGTCCTTCGACTAACCATTGGAATGCTGTTAAAAGAATCCTCCGATACCTCAAATGTACATCTGGCCATGGTATTTTCATTCGCAAGAACTCTCCCCTCAACTTACATGCTTTTGCCGATGCCGACTGGGCAGGTGATGCTGATGTCCATACTTCCACTTCTGCCTATGTCGTTTTTCTCAGCTCGAACCCCATCAGTTGGTGCTCCAAGAAGCAAAACTCCATTGCTCGCTCGTCTATTGAAGCAGAATATCGAGCTATAGCCATAACAACGGCCGAAGTCAATTGGCTTACTCATCTTCTTCAAGAGTTGGGAGTCTCGCCTTCCACTACGCCAACAATTTACTGTGACAACATCAGTGCCACCTATGTGTGTTCTAATCTAGTCTTTCATTCAAGGATGAAGCATGTTGCAATTGACTTCCATTTTGTTCGGGATCAAGTAGCAAAACATCAACTCCGGGTCTCTCATGTTCATATCTACGATCAACTTGTAGACTCTCTCACAAAACTTCTACCACGCAAACTGTTCGTGACTCATCGCTCCAAGATTGGCGTCCATGATGGAAGCACAATCTTGCGGGAGCATGACAGAATCATAAAATGATTTAGTGGATCATAAGAAATCGTTTACGTCAAATGTATCTTTTCCTCCTTATGCTTTGTGTACATCTCTGTTATCTTGAGCATTATTGTAGAATATAGCTTTTCCTATTTTATTACCTTGATTACAGAGGTAGATTGATGATCTGATTGATCTCATTTATGATACAATGTATATTTAAGTCCTTGTACAATTGACAATAATATACAATAAAAAATATTCCCAGCAATTGCCTTGTTTAATGTTGATAGTACAGTGACAAGTTTTTACAATATTCATTCAATTAAGTGTCACTATGTATATTTTCATTCCAAAAAATGTCACTGGTTAGTATCATACTCTATAAATACTTTTATGTTTAAAAAAATTGTCAATTTTTCTTTTCAATGAAAGAATATTTTTTTAAAAAAAAAGAACAAATGCAAAAGCTCTCTATGCTAGTTTGCTTGGTCCCAACTTGCAAGTTTATGATGCAATTTGATTCAACTTTAAAAAGACAAACACCAACAGCGTTACAATTCAACTTGAAAAGTATTCTCTCACCCGTCGCCCCTAAGAGATTTTATTGTTAGCTAGTGACCCAAATTTTATGTCACTATGCCATATGTATAGGAGAATCCGAATTCCGTACAATCTAAAGGTCTTTTGAACACAAATACAATCCAATTTTGCATGCCAAATGCAGCCTTAATTATGTTGTAAACCAGGAAAAGCAACGTGAAGACTTTCAAACCGTATTAATTAGCAACTTTTTCTTCCTGCCATTTATGTCACTGATTTAAATGAGATCGGTATTAGTTTCTTCGTGATGTCCATGATTTTCCTACTTTGTTTAATG
This sequence comes from Trema orientale, assembly GCA_002914845.1. Taxonomy (NCBI): domain Eukaryota; kingdom Viridiplantae; phylum Streptophyta; class Magnoliopsida; order Rosales; family Cannabaceae; genus Trema; species Trema orientale. Next base: position 992,363 of record JXTC01000001.1, read on the forward strand.
TGCTTTCTTACACATATATTATAACAACATATTATCACTTTATTACTATGAAATCCAAACCTACTTTTTGCAGCGTTATTATTTGTCCAGAGTACACATGCACTCACAACTTAACTAGGCTGTCAAATGAGTTCCCCACATTATAAAGCCTTCGTGATTTTGTGAAGGATCTCTCTAGTGCTAATATTTAAATAATCAAAAGTAATAAAATATATTGAAGGTCGACAGAATGCCATGGAGATGTAATGTAATTTGGTGAAGGGACATCTATGGATTCCTAAGTGACGATGAAAACAGAAAACGTTAACTAGCAACCATTATTGCTAGCCACCATATGACTGACAAATACTAATATAACTAACACATGACTATAATGAGTAAGAGTCACTACACTTAAAGCACTGCTAATCTATGTACTTATCTGCTTATAATAATTGTGCATTGTAATGTAGCATTAGGCATTACGCATCATGTTTGTGTTTTTAGATGAGTATTAATATTACTAACTTATTACTATGATGTTAAATCATGACTTGATTAATTAATAATTAATAGATACATAACTTTCATATTTATTTTTAATAACAATTTTTGACACCATAATCACACACTAACACGTAGCACACTCTAATCCAGTCAATATTTATCATCAATTCAATTAGTATGTTAGCAACTTAGCATCTTTGGCTTTAGCATTATTTTTTCTTTTTAGATTGCCAACGAGATGTTCTTATGAAATGGCATTTGCTTTTTGGGCACAAAAGCACAACCTAATATTAACCAAGGAAAGATAACAGTTTTATAGGATATTCAAGGATATAGTCTCAGTGGGTCATTAGCTTTAAATGGCCAAGAAATGTGTCATTTTTCGTTGGTGTCAAAAGCAACCCACATGCAATTCAGTAATGGAGATAGAGAGAGAAGAATGGTGGCGGCTTAATGCTTAATGGGCGGGGTTTGACTTCAGCGCCCAATGTCTATGTGTATCCCTATCCCAAATTCCCAATCCCACCTTGGCACCTACACTAAAAATGAACCTCATGCCTTCAAAAATATTTTTCTTTCCGTTTTTAAGAATAAGTAAATAAATTCAATAAGAAAAGGAAAAAAAAAAGTGGTAGCCTTTCCTTCTTAATACTTTTCTGTTCTTTTTAATCAATTGAGGATGTACGTCAAAATCCAAAATTCCAAATGCCCAAATAGAGGTGGCAAAATGGGCCGGCCGGATCGGCCTGGCCCGACCCATGACGGGCTTAAGGGGGTGACCGGTCGGGTCGGCCTGTCCAAAAATGCGGGCCGAGCCGGGCTTTTGAAGGGCCAAAACGGGCCGGCCGGCCCGGCCCGTCCTCGGCCCAAATTTTAAAAAAATTTAAAAATAAGTTTATTATTTGTATAATTAGTTAAAATTATTAGAAATTTAAAAATAAAATTTATAAATAATATGTTATGGTTTTTTCATATTTGATAAAAATTTATAAATAATTAAATAAGCTAAAAGTATATAAATTGATAAAAAAAAAATTTTAAAAAAAATCTTAAGAAAATTGTTTAGAATTAGATTGAAATTTGAAAGTGTGAAAAACAAAGTGAGTGAATGTGTATTTATAAATATTAGAAAAAATTTTATATTTAAATTCATTTAAAAAAATTTTAAAAAAATTTAAAAAATATATATTTTGACCGGCCGCGTGCCCGTTTTGCCACCTCTATGCCCAAATGTGAATGGAAGTGGAAGTATTGAAATATGTGCTGTTTTCTAGTGGTTGGCTGCTTAGCTGTCTGTAGTCTCTTAGTCTCTCTCTCTCTTTTATAAAGTCCATTTTATTTATTCATTTATTTAGACTAGAAACTAACATAATAGTGGACCCATATGTATACTATATTTCTATTTGCATTTATACACTTACAAGTCTAGTTGGTTACCTTACCTCATATTGTTTTAATATATAGTTTGGTCCACTCTTTGCTGCTTTTAATTATGTTGGCCAAACTAGGTCCACCTTCTCAACCATCACCCACCTTTTTCTCCCTCCTTTTGAAGAATAATATTAATCTCTTTCATTTTATATTGCCCCCATACATGTATCATCATATCTAAATTTTTGGTCATCTTTGAAAATTGAAACCAAATAAGTTGGATAAGATTAGCTTTGGCTTGTGAATTAATATGGTGGCAATGGATGAGAAACGACAATCTAAGCCGTCCTCAT